>VXBZ01005813.1:1928-43147 GCA_013399135.1 Heliornis fulica
GACAGCACCACACAGTTTGGTGTCGTTGGTGAACTGGCTGAGGGTGCACTCCATCCCACTGGCCATGTCACTGACATGTTGTCATCTTCAATCCAGTCAGTTGGGATGGGTCAGTTGAGAATCAGCCTTGAAACATCCCATTGCTGCAGATCTGTTCTTGCTCTTCGTGCCCAAAGTACCGGGAAATGTCTTAACTGGCTCCTCGTTACGCTCTGTACCAGTGCTGGGCAAATGTCCCTCAGACTGGGAAAGATCTAGATTATAACAGAAGACATTTGATCAGTGTAATGCATGCATATGCTTTTCCTTCAAGTGCACAGTGTACTTGTGTGGTTTTTTCCACATAATTTTATTTTAAAATAGCCTTTTCCAGCACTGCAGAAGTACCAGAGAATTTAAAACTTATGTGTGTGCATAACAAAAGCTGTTTCTGCCTTTAGTCATTTAAGTTCTTTGGCTTTTTATTGATGAAACAAAGTGGCTGTGCATATTAATGAGTGTCATTATAAAGCCCTGACTCATTCAAACCGTCTCAGCAAAGATGCCAAAATCTCGAGTCCTTTCGGCACTCGCTCCCCAAAGGAGATGTTACCTTGTGCTGTAGAATCTTTATAAGGAAATTAAAGCTGTTCTTGCTGCACTTAAAATAAACAAAACCTTCAGTAATGTTCACCTGAGGATTGTAGATACGGCAGTTCACCAGTAACGTTTTTCCTTCATGCCAGTTCAGAGAAATACATTCACTTTTAAATTATGTTTCTCTGCTTGAACCTTCTGTACTCTGAAGAGTATTTATGAAGGTTCCTACATTGCCAGTCTCTTCCTGGAACTACAGAACGTGCTCACCCAGTACATTGCAAACCCAAGAGCTCCCTTCCCTGAAAAATTCCTGAGGGTGCTTTAGAAATCTGTCAGAAGATGAGATAAGGTGGTAACAGTCTATATTGTTACAGGTTGCTTATGTAAATTTTATGCTGAACAGATAATGCACTTAGTAACCCATTTTTCTCAGCTTTAAGAGGGAAAATCAGGCTTCTAGATCCAGGCAACATGGTGGCTTCTCAGGTGAGGTCCAGTTCTCGTTCCTTCTTTGAGAACACAAATACTCTGTGTAGGTGGAAATAAGTGGAGACCTGTGAACTTGGCCTTGCAAAACACCTGCAGTAACCAGGGTTTTCAGGTCCAGTTCTAAAGGTTCCTTTAAACCCACCATTGTGACATTCTCTGTTTGTTGTCCCAGTTGCTTCTGCTTCAGACATCCTCAGCAAATACATAAAAGATATTTTCTCTTCCTATTAACCTCACCTGAGGATCTGACACCAGCTGGGTGATTTTTCTCTATCATTTGTACTCAAAATTAAGTGATCCCTCACTGTACCAGAGTTTTCCTGTTCTTAGCTGGTTTGTGTCTGCACAAATCCAACTGAGAGTTTGATCAGGAGGTGGTGGGGATCCAGCAGCGAGTCTGATTCTCTCCTGCTATCACTGCATTGCTGCACAAACCCCAGAGTTTGCTCTTATCTCAGGCTACATGTTTGCACCTAGAATGTTTAAGGGGAAGCCTGTTCCTGCAGTATGAGAAGGGTTTGCAACTTCATAGTAAACAAGAAAGCCTTTGAAGAAGCTGGGTGTCTGGTTTTTGCAGAGCCATGATTTCTCTCATTGATCCTCACTGCTGGTCTGTGTTGTGACTTGATGCTAAGTCATTCTTCCTGTATAATTTCATTAGTTCTCATACATGCTCTGAGTGTAAGATTGTTGACTACTGTGCACTGATTTATTTTTCTTTGAAGGCACAGTTTTCATGCTTGTTTGGATCTGGAGGATTTTGAATGTAGCTTACAGAGTTGCTTTGTTCAGTTTTCTCTGAGTGAAATGTTGTTACAATGGATTTGAAAGAGTCTCCTTGTAAAATTAAAATGCCTCAGCTTATGAAAGGCTAACATCCTTAAAACTGCATGGAACTGTGTGAACAGCAGTTTTAGAAAGAGGATATTTGGCTTTAGGCTTTGAGGTTATTGATCTATGAGACCTTTTCTTCTGGGCTTGGTAGCACAGCAGAGCAGAAAATGACGAAAATTTTTGAAGGACCAATTTCTCAATTAACTGTCCATTTGTTTCTCATTGTCTCCTTTCATGGGCCAGAACAAGGATTCAGCACCAGAAATTAGCAGGTGACGTTTCTTCAAACCTTAAATTACACCTTTGGGGCACGATGAATTTGCATCCTTTTCTCTAGAAGGATTGAAGGTGGAAAGGGTATAATCAGAAAGGACATAAATCATGGAAAATAGTACATTAAATTTTACTAGTTGCCCATAAAAGCACACAGCTAATGAAATCTCCTGTAATGACTAGTAGCAAATTTTGACCATTCATTGGAATGAAAAACAAGACCCAAGAGTCTTTAGCTGCTTTGCTTAAAAGAGTCATCAACATTGGTTTTTCTGGGGGTCAGACTGTAGCTGTTAAAATGCCTCTTGCAGCAGGTTTCTTTCTTGTGAAATGGCAGAACTGTACAAATAAGGGTATCATCAATTGGAACAGACGTTTTTATAGGGCATCATCAAACCAGGGAGCCGTCAGAGAAGTTTCCTCCCTTGTAACTCTGGAGGTGATGAATCAATGATGCATGATTCAACCTCCAAGTGAGTTAAATGGAGGGCAGATTTTTGACTGGATACTGTGCTTCAGTGATGGAAAAAAATTGTGAAAATGGCTAAATGTTATTAAACACATGTCACAAAATCTTCACTCCTTTAGGTTGTTGTCTTGGGAGGCTTTTAAGAAACCACATTTAAACATTCTGCTTCCTGTGCTTCGTGGTTTCACGTTTTCAGAGATGATTGGAACAAGAAAACCATCAGGAGTACTCAGCAAGGCTTCGCCCATGGGAATTCATACTTGACCAACTAGATCTGTGATGAAATGACTGGCCTGGGGACAAGAGAGAGCAGCCATACTGCCTACTTTCTTTCAGTAAAATGGTGTGAAAACCAGAACTCTGTAGGTTTACACTGTATAGAATCATGGAATTGTTAAGGCTGGAAGAGACCCCTAAGATCATCCAGTCCAACCATTAACCTACCGCCACCAAGTCTACCCTTAGACCATGTCCTCAAGCACCGCATCTCCCCGTCTGTTAAACCCCTCCAGGGATGGGGACTCACCCCCCTCCCTGGGCAGCCTGTTCCAATGCTTGAGGACTCTTTCAGGACAGAAGTTCTTCCTAAGATCCAACCTAAATTTTCCCTGGAACAGCTTGAGGCCATTTCCTCTAGTTCTGTCACCTGTTACTGGGGAGAAGAGACCAACCCCCACCTCACTGCAACCTCCTTTCAGGTAGTTGTAGAGAGCAATAAGGTCTCCCCTCAGTCTCCTCTTCTCCAAACTAAACACCCCCAGCTCCCTCAGCCTCCTCGTAGGGCCTGTTCTCCAGACCCTTCACCATCCTCGTTGTCCTTCTCTGGACACGCTCCAGCACCTCAACGTCCTTCTTGAAGTGAGGTCATTTTATACTGTCTTCCAGAAGATCCCAAAGAGGAGAGATTGATGTAGAGTCTGGATGAGCAGAGAGGGAGGTGGATTGACCATTGGCAGAGTGACTGGGCACGGAGGGCAGCCATCAGTGGTACAAAATCTAGTTGGAGGCCAGTAACTAGTGGTGTACTCCAGGATACACCTGGGTCTTTGTGGGTTAAACCATGTTCAACATCTTAATTCCTAATCCAGATGTAGGGGCGGAGTGAACTTCTCAGCAAGTTTGCAGATGACAGGAAGTCGGGAGGAGTGACTGACAGGAACGTCATGAAGTTCAACCATAGGCAATTCCTGATCCTGGAGATGAACAGCCCCAGGCCTTGTGATATGCNCTTCCAGAAGATCCCGAAGAGGAGAGATTGATGTATAGTCTGGATGAGTGGACAGGGAGGTGGATTGACCATTGGCACAATGACTGGACCTGGAGGGCGGCCATCAGTGGTACAAACTCTAGTGGGAGGACAGTAACTAGTGGTGTACTCCAGGGTACACCTGGGTAAAACATTGTGGGTTAAACCATGTTCAACATCTTAATTCCTAATCCAGATGTAGGGGCAGAGTGAACTTCTCAGCAAGTTTGCACAAGGGGTGAGTGATTGACAGGAACCTCATGAAGTTCAACCATAGGAAATTCCTGCTCCTGGAGATGAACAGCCCCAGGCCTTGTGATATGCCAGGAAGAAGCTTGTCAGTTAAGGTCCTGGTGGACATCAAGTTGAGTGTGAGCAGCCAGCACAGTGTTCTTGCTGCAANACAAAATCTAGTTGGAGGCCAGTAACTAGTGGTGTACTCCAGGATACACCTGGGTCTTTGTGGGTTAAACCATGTTCAACATCTTAATTCCTAATCCAGATGTAGGGGCAGAGTGAACTTCTCAGCAAGTTTGCACAAGGGGTGAGTGATTGACAGGAACCTCATGAAGTTCAACCATAGGAAATTCCTGCTCCTGGAGATGAACAGCCCCAGGCCTTGTGATATGCCAGGAAGAAGCTTGTCAGTTAAGGTCCTGGTGGACATCAAGTTGAGTGTGAGCAGCCAGCACAGTGTTCTTGCTGCAAGGAAGGCTGAAGGTATCATGCCAGCAGGTTGAGGGAGGATGGACCAGGTGACCTCCAGAGGTCCCTGCTATCTCAGTCATTCTGTGATACCATGATTTGGTGTCATCTTTGAATGGGATTAAACCATGAAACCCACTTGAAATCATTAAGTGATGTGGAATTTGGTTTTCAGGAAGGTTGGCTGAGTTAAAACATGTCAAGTCACACGTCAAACTGGTCTGGAAAAGCCTCAGTCAGGCTTCACTCAGTCTGGTGTTGGTTTGCAGGGGTCTGTGTGCAGCAGTCAATAGCTGTGGCCTGGGAAAACATCACAGTATGTTGAAGCTCTTTTCTTGGTATAAAACTGAAAATTGTACTTTAAAGGCTTCATTATGTTGAAGAAGGGCAACTTTAATAAATTTAAGTACTCATTCTCTGACATCACTTTTCACTTGTTTTAGTCTCAAGGAAGGTGGAGAAATTTCTTTCTCAGTGTTGCTGAAAGAATCCTATGAAATTCTTCTTTGGTGTTTTCTACCTGTCTTATTTTTAAATATAGTGAAGCTGGTTTTAATTAAAATAGGACTTTTTTTTTCCCCATTGCTTTGCTTTGATGAATCACAAAGGAGAAGAGGTTAATCAAATCTGAGTAGCAGACCCACAATTTAGAATTACTTGTAAAAATGATTGTTGCAAACATCCATAGGACAATTTAATTTTTCAGGGGGTCTCTATATAAAGCAAGTGATTATGGTGTGAACGATGATCTCACCTCTTTAACAGGATGATTTACAGAACCATTTCAAGTAGAAAGCAGTGAATGTAGAAAGCTGGGACTAGGCTCTGACAATCCTGTGCTTTTGTCTTGATATAAATGAATAAGAAAGTCATTCATATTCTCAATTTAAGAGTAAATACAGATGAAGGTTTTAGTTCTGACAGCTGATCTGTAGGGACATCTTCCTTCATCCGTGGAGCTCCCCTGCCCATAGAAAATAGCAGTTTTAAAGATGATCTTCCTTTTACAAACTCCTCTCCACTTTGATGCCTTTTTCCAAGAGGTAGGGGACAGGAGGGGCTGATTCCTGGGCCAAAGCTTTGTGGTCACATAACCCCTTGATGACATTAAATGGCAGAAGAGGACGATTGAAGTGGGGAAGACGCAGAAAAAGAACATCTTCAAGTTGCCCAGGGTTGGAATCTTGTCAGATCTTACAGATAAATGGGCCCCCTAAGCTACCCAGGATACCTGTTTAATAGGCAGAATGTGCTGGAAACACAGTTTCATCAAAAGATCAGATCTAACAGAACTTACATNGGTGTGCTGGCAGAGTTCTCAGCAAGATTGCTGCCTCTAGGCCTCTTAAATGCTGTCCTCACTTTTGGATCCAGTAGCATTTCCGCCCTCTTGGGTTTTCATTGTGTGATATTAAGAATTAACTGTCTGCTTACAAAGGGGCTGCAGTGTAATGATGGGGACCTCTCCTCTGAAAGGTTGCTTAGGCTGTGAAATCTTTGTATTCAACTCAGACAAGTAAGATATTTATGTTAAGATTTGGGAGTTTTTAGTTTATTTTTGCTTTTTTTTTTTTAAACCAGGAAATTAAAACCTTTCCTCCTCTAGCATTTCCAGTGGTGTCTTTTCCACAGCTCTTCCTCCAAAGAGCTCATTGTGTTTGTGCCTGGCATGCTGTGTTTTTTTAATTTTTTTTAGAATAACAAATAGCATTAACAAAATGGGCAGACCATGTATACAGTGAACAAAGTGCTTTGCAGCCTCCTTGGTTGAAAGGTGTGATGAATGAGCAGGAATAGGTGTGCATCCAGTTGCTAACTTCTAATTGGTATTAGTGCTCATGTGTCTTTGAAGCATCTCCTATACTGTCCTCCTTTTTAATTTAAATTAACACATTCTGGGTGTTTCCAGTTGCTTGTGCCATAACTCGCTCAAATTCAATTGAAAAAAGCCAGTTTCAGAGAGGAAAAAAACACTATATGGCATCCTGGGGTGTATTACAAGGGGGGTGGCCAGTAGGTCAAGAGAGGTCCTCCTCCCCCTCTACTCTGACCAGGTGAGACCCCACCTGGAGTATTGTGTCCAGTTCTGGGCCCCTCAGTTCCAGAAGGAGCCAGAACTTCTTGGAAGAGCCCAGTTTGGGGCCACCAAGGTGCTGGAGGGAGTGGAACATCTTCCCGCTGAGGACAGGCTGAGGGAGCTGGGGCTCTGGAGCTGGGAGAAGAGGAGACTGAGGGGTCACCTCATTAACATCTATGAATGTGTAAAGGGTGAGTGTCAGGAGGATGGATCCAGGCTCTTCTCAGGCATGGCCAGTGATAGGACAAGGGGAAATGGGTACAAACTGGAACATAGAAAGTTCCATCTTAATAGAAGGAGGAGCTTTTTCCCTGTGAGGGTGACAGATCACTGGGACAGGCTGCCCAGAGAGGTTGTGGAGTCTCCTTCTCTGGAGACATTCCAGACCCATCTGGACACATTCCTGTGTGATCTACTCTAGGTGATCCTGCTCAGGCAGGGGGGTTGGACTAGATGACCTTTCGAGGTCTCTTCCACCTCCTGATATTCTGTGATTTGATCTCCCTGATGTTGGTTAACTAAAACCTTGTGTCATTGGAACATGTGATGATGTCACAGGATTCGATTCATTCTTAGCTCTCTCTCTCCTGTCAGTGCTGCTTGTGCTCTAGGCTGATGTGCAGAGTGTGTGAACAGTGAGTTTGTCTCTGTCCATCAGTGTAATCCCAACTGTGGCCCCTCTGCCTCAAACCCATCTCAGCTGTGAAAGTTGGCATAAGCTGATGCTGAAGTAACTGTTACCTGTTTAGCTTTATGTTCTTTAGGAAGGAGTGTCAGATGGGATTTTTGGGACGTTGTTTTCTTGATCTTGTGCTAACTGAGCGATGCTGCTGCTCTTCTGTTCCTCGTGTCATGGCTTTAGACAGCTACAAGGCCACATGCTACTTGTGACATTCCATTTTTCATTGCTGCCATGTCATTTAAATCCTTCTGCTGGATCTTTTGACATTTATTCAGGTTCTTGGATAAGTTTTAAGTAAAATATAAATCTGTTGAGCAGTAAAAACGACAGGAATCATAGAATTCTAATTCAATGAAAGGAAAAAGGAAAAGTCCAAATTACCTGTAAAAACAACACATTGAAAGCCACAGAGAAGAGGTGCCAGTACTGTGCCACAACTGATGTCACGCTGCAGAAGACCTCCCAGTCCTGGGCATCTCCATTAAGCTCTTTAAGATCAAATGAACCTTTTGGTTGCATGCCTGTCCCTAGAAGGAAGAGCACCATGCAAAGTTTCTCCCCAAAACCAAATCAGTGTTTAAAGTCTCCTTTAGAGCTCTCAGCATGTTGCTGTGCCAGGGTTCAAAGAAAAAGCTCTCAGCTGCTTGGTGGCCCTTGTACAAGGCAAGCAGCTTTCCAGAACCCCTCCACAATGATATACAGATCTTGAGGTATAGAATGATTAGAGTTGGAAGGGACTCCCAGAGGTCATCTAGCCCAACCCCCCTGCAAGAAGCAGGGACACCCCCAACTAGATCAGCTTGCTCAGGGCCTCATCCAACCTGGCCTTGAACGTCTCCAGGGATGGGGCATCCACCACCTCCCTGGGCAACCTGTTCCAGTGCTCCACCACCCTCCATCCAGGACTCATCTGTCATCCAACAGCCTTCATCAGAGTTCAGTCCCAGTGAGATGAAACAGCCATTATGTTTTAATTTCTCCGGAAGGATCCGGTGTTGTGGACGGCAGAACTTCCGCTCTGTCCCAAAGGAAGAGCCGCTTGTCCGTGTGCTGCCGCGCCGCCGGCTCTTAGCAAACCCTGTAGATCTTCCAAGATGCTTTAGTTGAGTTTGCCTTGAAGACACTTACTTCACACAAGTGTTTGAATATATTTATTAAATGTTTCACCCAGCCTTTAACAGAGACATGCTTTTGTTGTTGCTGGATGTTATCTGTAAATTAAGAAATGTTGATTAATGAACATACTTAAAACAAGTATCGTACCTCTTGCCTTTCTCTTCTTTGTCGCTTAGCAACAGAATTTCTCTCTGCAATCCCCATGACTTCAGGAGGACTGTATCCACAATATCCTCTCTAATTCTTCTCACTTTTCCTTTCTGGAAGCCATGCTGAAAGATTTGAGTAGCTTCAACAACCCCTTGACAGACGTAATAAAGCATAATAGGATAACATCAAACAATCATTCACTTTGGCAGTGTAAACTTTGCCAAATTCATCAGAAGTCTGTTAAGCTTGATAGTGATTATAATGAAAATTCTTCTCATGTAAAGAATACAGTGTAAAAAAACAGCTGGGTTGGAAATTTAGGGCTTTTAGTTCCTTGAAACACATTCAAGGGGTTTGTAGTGATATTCATAAATGAGAAGGTACTATGTCTTAATTACACCACACTTCCTCTGTTTCCTAATATGTAACTTACATTGTGACCTCTGTTTTGGAATCAAATAGGTGGGTGGTTGGATTTATGTGTAGGGAAGCCCCCAGGCAAACAGAAATATCTGCTGCCTCCCCCCAGAATCTCAGTGCTGCCAGTTTCCTTGTTACTTCCTTGGTTGTTCAAAGTGGTGGGAGTTCTGTGAAGGCTTCTTCTGTGTGGTGCTAAGTGTCAGTTTTAATGGTTTAAATCTTGGATGACACCTTTTTCAATCTGTTCCAGTGAGAGAAACAAGCCTCCTGGAAATTAAAGAAGATACAGAACTGGATCCAGAGGAGAACAGCGCTGTCTTCATGGGCATACTCATCAAAGGGCTGGCCAAGCTGAAAAAGATCCCTGAGACGGTGAAAGCCATCCAGGAGCGCTTGGAACAAGAACTCAAGCAGATTGTTAAGCGGTCCACAACCCAGGTGGCTGACAATGGTTACCAGAGAGGGGAGAATCTTTCCCAGGAAAATCAACCTAGGTAAGAATATTTCAACCATGGAACCTTTGCTACTGCAAAAGGAAGTCTGGAGAAAGGTGTTTGTTAATTGCCATTTGGAGGTATTACAGAAATGGTTTTACAGTTCTAGAGACCTGAAATGGTAAAGTATTCAGAAATGTCTTTTTCTCACTGAAAGGGTGATGTGTCTTGAGCACCTGAAAGGCTTAGGAATTTAGGAAATTTAGAGAATTATAGAATGTGTTAGGTTGGAAGGGACCTTTAATGGCCATGTGGTCCAACACCCTGCAGTGAGAAGGAACATCTTCACTAGAGCAGGGTGCTCAGACCTTGAATGTCTCCAGGGATGGGGCCTCCACCACTTTTCTGAGCAACCTCTGCCAGTGATCCACCACCCTCAGAGTGAAAACTGTTTTCCTAATATCTAACCTGAATCTACCATGACACGATATGCTCCATCTGATACTCTGCCTTCTGATCCACCCAAAACACTCATTGTAGTTTCACCAAGTTATCCATACCATGGATCTGAATTCTTCAAAATGTGATTGTTTCCATAGCAATGATAATCATAAGAATTAAAAAGAAGTGTTGATCAAGCTAAAGTTTCCCCCAAGAGTGATTTTCTACTATAAAGATTACATATAAGGAAGACACACATTTTGGGGTTAGTTTGGGTTTTATTGTTTTGCTTTCCCCTCCTCCCACCTGCCTACCAGTAGCTTCTTTCCAACAGTGATCATTGTGTACTATCACAAATTAACATTTCAGCTAGAAATGACAGCTATCCCTCATGAAGTCCTGTCTTCCACAGAACCATAGAATATATTGGGTTGGAAAGGATGTCTAAAGGCCATCTAGTCCAACCCCCTGCAGTGCCATCTTCACTAGAGCAGGTTGCTCAGAGCCCCATCAAGCCTGACTTTGAATGTCTCCAGGGATGGGGCCTCCACCACCTCTCTGGGCAACCTGGGCCAGTGATCCACCACCCTCAAAGTGCAGAACCTTTTTGTAATATCCAACCTAAATCTCCCCTTTTCTATTTTTTTCTTGAAATATATAATATCCTTGAGCTATGCAAAATATCTTGAATTCTTTTTGAATAAGGAGATAATTAGAAGTGATTCTAAATCTAAATCACGTGAAGTTTACAGCAAGCAGGTGAATTCATTTCTATTGAAAGGAACAAATTACAGTGTAGAAAGGTGTGTACCGCCCCTTAATTTAGCTACAGTTTTAAATCAAAATTAAACGACTTTCCTGCTGACAGGAAAAAAAATAAATCTGAGCAACATGAACCTCCTGTTTCAAGAGAACTCTGTAAGACCCCAAATTTGAGCGTGATGCAGCGCCTGGAACTGCTTAACTATTCATTAGGCTGTCAGCCACAATGCTTGCTTGACCTCAGGATTCAGCAAGCAAAATGTGTCTCAGTTCACCTCCAAACTTGTCACACTTGGATGTCTCTATCACTGAGCTCACTGTTCAGCTCCTGTTCCTTTTAATGGTGTCTAAACAAATTCTCAATTTCAGCAAATGAATCACTGGGAGGATGACAGAGACTTGCTGGGTCTGAGGCTGTGGATTGAACCTTCTGCTGGACAGGTTCCCTGCAGCTCGTTTGGCTGGACAGGACAAGTTGTGTGTGTTTCTTCAGCGCTCTGGGGGGGCTCTCAGAAGTTGGCTCAGATTTTTTTTTATTTTTATTCTATCTGAAGGATGGCATTTCCCTCCACTTGAAGATGAAGATGAGTCTTTATGAGGAGAGGCTGAATTCCCTGGGGTTGTTCAGCCTGGAGAAAAGGAGGCTGAGGGAGACCTCATGTTGGTCTGTGGCTTCCTGATGAGGGGCAGCGAAGGGGCAGGCGCCCATCTCCTCTCTGTGGGGACCAGGGGCAGAACCCCAGGGAACGGCATGAAGCTGTGACAGGGGATGGTCAGGGTGGGTGTCAGGAAGAGGTTCTGTCCTGAGAGGGGGGTTGGGCACTGGGACAGGCTCCCNGACAGGCTGGGAAGTGGTCCCAGCCCCCAGCAGTCAAGATGCTTCTTGACCCAGAGGTCAAGAAGCATCTGGACGATGCCCTCAGTCCCCTGCTCTGACTGGGTTGGTCTGTGTGGAGCCAGGAGTTGGACTCAATGATCCTTATGGTGGGTCCCTTCCAGCTCAGGAGATTCTGTGATTCCATGACTCTGTGGTTCCAGCCCCTCTAAGCTTGCTGGAAACAAGTCTTACTGATGCTATACAAGGTGCTGTGCACCAGGCTTGTTGGTGAGCACAGACATGAGAGTGTGGAGTGAGCGTGGTTGTGGTAATCGTTGGCTTGTTCTGTCACGGTGTGTTGCCTTTTGGTTTTAGCCCTGAGTTGAGCTGACTGGAGGGTTTGTGTAAAACTGGAGGGTTTTGTTTACTGAAGATGACACTTGCTGGTGAAGGATCATCATGTAACACAGAAGGATGTTTTTCACTAGTGGGGTCACAAAGGAAACACATGGCTCTGCAAGACAACAGATTTTTAGGTTTCCTAAAACATGCAACATAGATGCAGTCATGTAGGGTAACTGATTTAGAAGTGACCTAACTACGAAGTGTGTCTTTGGCCATCAGAACGTTGCTATGAATATAAACAATCTTTACTAATGTTTCCATAGCCTTAGGAAATTGGAGTGATTCACAGATGGTAAGATGTGATAGGTTTCTGGTAGTTCACTGTCACCTGTAGAAGATAGTTTTGGAAACTGTTCTTGAATTAAAGCCAAGGTCAGCATCAACTAGGTGAAATTCAAGTGTGGCCTTTTTTTAAAGTCTAGGTAAGTTTTCTAAAATTTTTAGATATCTTTGTTTGGGATAAGTTTAAGAAAAAAGGGCTCCATAAGGAGAGGCTCATTAGAACGTGCTTAGTACCTGCATGTTTAGAAACATGACTCTTGGGTTATGGAGAACAAGGAATTGTAGAAGAGGCCATGTGGCATTAGCCTGGAGTACTGCTGTATCTTAATCACAGAATCACAGAATATTAGGAGATGGAAGAGACCTTGAAAGATCACTCAGTCCAATCCCCTGCCCGAGCAGGATCATCTAGAGTAGATCACACAGGAACGTGTCCAGATGGGTCTGGAATGTCTCCAGAGAAGGAGACTCCAGCACCTCTCTGGGCAGCCTGTCCCAGTGATCTGTCACCCTCACAGGGAAAAAGTTCCTCCTTAGATTCAGATGGAACTTTCTATGTTCCAGTTTGGAACCATTTCCCCTTGTCCTATCACTGTCCATCTCTGAGAAGAGCCTGCATAATGAACTGGGGAGGGTCTCTTTCTTATGGAAGGTTGTTGAATTTAGAATAATAATGGTATGCACATATTCCTGCTTGAGGGCCAGGTGTACAGGATAAGATTTTGGTAGGGCTACACTGACATAAGTTAAGTTTTGAAAATGCAGCCCAGGAAGAGGCGATGTATCAACAGTTTTGCTCCTAGATCCCATTGCTTGGATTCAACGTGCTTTTCCCTGTGTGTTCATACCACATTTCTAGCTTTCCCCTCATCTAGATGCTTTAAAATACATACAGAAATTATATACACATCAACACCATGACCAGGCAGAGGACATTCCTGCAGCCACAGTGCATGAATTGTCATTAGCAACCTCAGTCAGGTGTCAGCAGTCACTCTGCATCGATCCATCCCCCGTTACCGCTCGGACAATAGGAGTTGCTTCTGGGTGTGTGTCACTGTCTCTCAACATATTTACCATATTTCTCAGTGAAGGGGTTATGAGATTGCTTTGACAAATTGCCTAAGCCAGTCTGCTGTCATTCTCTGTATGTGTTCTGCTTAGGTCACTCCGTGCTGCAACCCCGTGTGCATAAAATCTAGGCCATAATATTTTATGTGAGTTTGTCTCGTTGGCTGTCTGACATGGATTCTGTCCGTGTCTCTTTGGGGTCACCTTGTTTCAAAAATAAGATGACAGATTGGGAAGACTTTTAGAGAAATGAAAATTAAGGTAAGAGGTGTTGAGTAATTTTAAAGCAAGGGGATGTGGAAATATGAGGTAGTTGAGTATGGAAAATGCAGTGAGGTGGTAGTGCCACCACAGAATGTGGGTGGGGGATAGACATTTTCACATCCATCACTCTGTAACATCAGAAAATGAAGACACTGGAATTTGAAGCCAAATATTTCTGCTTAGTATAATATTATTTTAGTAATGTTTTCATAAACAAATTGATAATGTGAAGTCAGGCTCACAGAGAGAAAAGAAAATAATTTGTCAATCTCTCCAGCTGTTTTGGGTCTGTAAATGGTACTTTCCAGGGGCACCAAATAAGTGTCTGGACACCTAAGTTTTCATTAGTAACAGGGTGTTAGTAGAAGTTTGACTTGTACAGATAAACTTAGTTGCATGTAATTAATTTTCTCATAACACAGTGTTATTGTTTTGGTATTTCAATCAAGGCTGTATGTCAGTTCCCCCAACATGGCGTTAAGTTCCTCCAACATGACATTCCTCATCTTCCCAAAATCTTCTACTTCTGGTTTTCCTCCTGTGTTTGTCTGGCTTCTGGCTGACCACCCACGTGCTATGAGAAGTTCTATGTATCTCTTAGGGTCTGTTGAAGCTATAGCTGCCTCTCCCATGTCCTAGGGTGGACTGGAGAAGGTACTTGCTTAACAGCAATGGAGGGTGTCTTTCAGGCAGCCTCACGTGTCCTGTCTCCTTCTCAGGTAACATTGATGGGCTGACAGTACTTAGGGAGGGAGGCTCTGAGCAATTGCAGGGAGGTTGGACTAGGTGACCTTTAGAGGTCCCTTCCAATCCAATACATCCAGTGATTTTCTGATTCTAAGATGTGTAGTTCTTTCCACAGCAGCAGTGTCTCAGCTTCAATTGGACTATTCAAATAGTTACAAAACTTAAGTGGTGGAGAATGGGTTTTCTTCCACACTGGACTTTCCCACATTGAAGATGTAATACTGTTAATATTGACAGTAGCTCACTTTTCTGGTGATGTCTTTACCAGAATGTCTAAATTTCTGCTTATCCCCTGCCAGGCTCTTATTTAAATTTGCCAAGCCCTGTGAAGAAGCAGTGTTTTATATCTCTCTTTTTTTTTTTAAATTTTTTTGAATATTTTTTTTTCTTCAACAACACTTCTCTTTAGGCATTTGTTGCTCTTAAATTTGAAGAAAATTGATACTCACACACCAGTTTCTTCTGGACTGTGTAAATATGTATTTCAGTTCTATAGTCACTTGAGATGTAGAAATACTATCCCTGTGTTTCTTGTGTTTAGGAATGGTAGTACTCATGTCTTTAATTTTAATATAATGGCCACTTGACTTATTGCTGTGCCTCACTGTACCCTCCCAGACACATCCAGTAGCCCTATTGAATCGAGGTGCTCCTCTGCTCAACCATTTGAGCAGCATAGTTGGCATCACTGGTAGGTGAATGAGATAACCAAGAGGTGTCTGTATAAAGCTTTGTTTGTATTCTGTAAGTAAAATTGTAGTATATGAATGAGATGCACTAATTTTTTTAGTCATTGGCCAGCTTTTGTCCTTTGCAGAAGGACTGAAATTCAGTCTAGGATTGCTGTAGGTGAGGTAGGTGGGTTTAAACACAACATTACTGCCCGGTGGTAATCTCAGCTTCTCAGTCCCTCCAGTTAACTCCCCAGCTGCTGGCTTAACCAGCTGATGGCAGTGGATGCATGTGGATGTCCAGGGCTCTGAAATGAGATGACCCAGCCATGAGCACATACCATAGTAGTGATTCTTCACTAACACAGAAGACTGGAGTGTAGTGGTTGAGGAGTAGGCACAGCCCTGATTCTGCTGCGGATCTTCTGTCCTGCTCTGGGGATAGCAACATTTGATGGGAAGACACAGAAAGCATGTGCTAACTCCTAAGTTGCTGCTGTTAAATGTGATGGAGCCTGTCTGTCAGAGCTAGAAAGTGCCTAACATATGGATTTGGGAAGTGTTATCCTCACATTTTGTTGGGGTTACATGTGTACTTGAATTGCTCATTAAGCGGCAGTGAACTTGATCAGAATTTTTCTTTCCCCAAATAATAAAAGATGTGATGAGCCATTGCTTTATCACAGACTATTTGGGTCTTTGCAGTGGTATGTTAATTACCATAATTGGGCAGTAAAGAAGCAATAGGAGCAGGTAAATTGTAGTGTGTTTAGAGGATGTTATAGCTGTAGCACCTTCCATGTAATAGTAGAATTGTGGTAACTGATGAGGATGTTCTGTGCTTCTGATATTTTGTTGTGTGTAAAACCTTCCATGCTACTAATTTCATAATTCAAAATAAGTATCTCATGTCCTGTTTGTATGGGTAAGAAAATGTTGTATTGAATTTACACTCTTACTTCTGGAGAAAGAGTAGGTAGATCTGTCTGGGAACTTACAACGTTGTCTAATGTGGTGCTGAGGTATAGTTACTGTGCAATTACTGATGCATTTAGGTTTCCTACACTCCCAAGTAGGACACATTAAAGGTGAGCAACTCTGGTTGAGGAAGGGAGTGAAAAGGAAGATCCTCAGAAGTGTTTAGGTACCAAACCTGAAGTTATTCACCTGAAGCCTATAGAGGGTTGAAGCTTGGTGACCTCCCTGCTTGCACACATCTGTCGCAAAGCTGCTTACATGAAGTCACAGTTTTCTGACTTCAGGCCCGCTGTTGTGATGTGTTGTGTGACAATGTGCCTATGGTTTCTCCTGGAGTCTGAGTGGAGCTTGTCTTGATGCATTACAGGTTACTGCTGGAGCTGCTGGAGCTTCTCTTTGACAAATTCAATGCGGTGGCTGCTGCACACTCTGTTGTCCTTGGACATCTTCAGCAAACAGTGGCCTCTCCTTGCAGCCAGTATGATGGAGATATCAAGCTCTATGACATGGTTGATGTCTGGGTGAAGATCCAAGATGTCTTGCAGGTAAGAGCCCTTCAGGTGGGCACTTTTTCAGCTTGGAACAGCTTTGATAACTAAAATACCAGAGGATGGCTGTCGTACACAGGAGACAGCTGTGCTGGAATTTGCCTCGATATTTGGTAAGTGACCATGTTCTTAACAGATCATTAAACTACAGGGAGATTAAATATCAGAAAAAAAAAAATCAGTGGATTCATTGTTCTGGTGCATGGAGAGGGTGATTCCTTTTACCTACCAAGTGATTTATCAGATAGTTTCAGTGACATTTTTGTTCTGTGTTACCATGTCATGCCTGTCTTACAAAGTGTCACAGCTTTAATCGCTTGTCTTCTCCTGTCATTACGGCTCGGTTATAGTCAGCTGAGACAGTTGCTGCCAGCGTGTTTTCAGGGAATTCTTTCTCAATTCTTACTCTTAGCCATAGCATACTAAAGTTGTACCTTGCTCAGGCTTTCCTCTAGTACCATGTCTGTCACCTTAGTATCTGACATGCTCACAAGCAGCAGAGCTATCATCTGCCACGTGTCTGTCTTATTCTTGCTTTGGGCCTAACACATGCATATGGGGTATTTTTATTTATTTGTTTATTTTGGAGTTGCCTCATATAGAGTACACAGATGTAGACCTCACCCAGTGTCTGATAGAAGAGGTCAAAGAAATGTGTCTGCCATTATTTACAAGAGGTGGCAAGATTTATGATGGTCATTCCACCTCTGGCCTGTTCATGAAAAATGCTCTCTGCTTTCTACTGTTAACACAGTTTTTCACTGTAGGGCACAGGTCTATTTAGCTGTTGCTCTGAAGGCTTGTTTGACTGTGCAGTGAAGCGCACAGCTTTTTTTCTTTACACACAGACAACTAACTGTGTGCACCATATGAATTTAGATATGGTATATGGAAGCTGTGGGCCTTGGATCACATCTCTTTACCCTCTTCTTTGTCTTTCTAGAGGAGTTAGTGGGTTTTGTTAAAGATTCCAAGATAATTTTCTCCATGATACAAATTTTCACCTGTCTTCAATATTATCCTTGAAAAACATTTGTTTGGGAGTATCCAGCTGGAGATTAATGATGGGTTTCCAAAGTAAATATATCATAGAATGAAAACTTTCTGCTCCCACTAAAGGGAAGAGTTAAATGTAAGGATGTGAGGAACAGCTTGTCCCAGCATACCACTAGCCATCTTACTGTCACACAGGAGCTCTAGAGAAACTTTAAGAGCTTTGGGTTCTGCAAACTTTGCTCTGGGAGAAGAAAGCCTTGGGAGTAGGAATCCTCCTGAGATTTTATCTTCAGTGAAGCAGAATGACAAGGCTGGTAATTCCCCTTATCAATGAGAGCTTGTGCTGGTTTCATTCCTTCTGAGGGGTGAAATTGGGAGTGAGTTGCACTGGCTATTCCAGGCCAGCATTGATAAAACTTCTGTACAGAAGCATGTTTGGTATGTGCATATAGAAAGCCAATGTGCTTTCTGTGTTGGGGAGGAATTATTTGGCCAAGCTTTCTATAAAATGTGTGCCAAGAAAAACATAACCCACTTGTAAAGGTTTTGTTTCTATTGGCCTGACAGCGTGGGTGTCAGAGGGAGTCAGAAAAGCTTCCAGAGCACCTTTCAGAATGCATAAAAGTGACAATTCAGATCCATAATCTCTCACTGGTTTAGGGTAAGAGAGGAGCAGTGCCTGACATGGAAAGGACGAATCTTGCATCTCTTTGATCAAAATCTTGTGGGGTTTTTGTATGTTAGTTTCATCGGAGAAGATGTACACCTCAGAGTGTACAAAAAACCTTTGATCACAGGACAAAATTATTTCTGTCCTGCTTTTCTGAATAAGGATAACAATTTTTTAGAGGAGATCTTATCTTTGACACAGGGAGAGCAGAAAAGTCAAATTCAAAAGTATTTATTTAAATGTGCCTGCTGGTGGGGGGGCTGAAAATTTGGAGAAACTGGGCTCATGGCAGGGTGCCTCAGGGAAACGATGCAATTCCTGCAGATCCTAATGAGTGAAGTTTATTCATCATGGTAGAACAATAGAATCCTAGAATCATGGAATTTTTAAGGCTGGAAATGACCCCTAAGATCATCCAGTCCAACCATTAACCTACCGCCACCAAGTCTCCCCTTAGACCATGTCCTCAAGCACCGCATCTCCCTGTCTTTTAAACCCCTCCAGGGATGGGGACTCAACCACCTCCCTGGGCAGCCTGTTCCAATGCTTGAGGACTCTTTCAGGAAAGCAAACACCACATGAGTCTGCCATTCACGTGGATCACCTTTGGCACGTGCACCTTGTGCATCTCCGCGTGTGCCGTACGTCGCGGCGAGGTTATTGCTCTGTAGGGCTGCAGAAAATAATGACGTGCGCTCGACGGTGGGCTGGAAATTGTCCTTTGTGGGAAATGCAAGTGAGTTGTTTTCAGCAGCTTGTTTTTGTGGCTGGATTTCTAAATGCTTCCTAATAACTGTGGTGTAGCACTAGCGAGATGGCATGGTGTTTTGTGATGTTTAGATACTGAACATGCAGATATTATATATTTTTGACCTTCTCCCAGAATGGAAGAAGAATGGTGAACTTGTCAGGAGGAAGACAGAGTGACCTTTTACAGTTGGGTATTAGAGTGCTAGAAAACAAACAAACAAAAAAATCAGTTTGTCAAAATATTAGAGCAGCCTTGTTCAGGAAAACACAGTTTGAAGTTATTTACTTGTACAGGAGCCAGCTTAGCCTGTAGTCCTATCGCTGTACCAACAGGAGAGGTTTGAAACTTGTTTCAATTTTAACTTGGCATTTTGTGCATGGAGCTAATTTAGCTCTTCAGTGTAGGAGTGGGTGGAATAGCCTTCTGAAGAGCATAATTACTGTAGGACCAAGTACTCAGCTGGAGAGAACTGTGAGCTGTGTTACAACAGCAGTTAGCGACTCACTGACATGGATAGTTGCTTCAGGACAATGCAGTGAAAGAGGTGTTCTGGAAGAAGGTTTTTTTTCTGGCATAAATTGGTGTAAATGCTGCATCATCCATCCCCAATTACAGAGGCTGTGCTGTGTGAAGGGTGCAGTGGGCACATTCTTGGGAAAAAGGCAGAAGGTTTTGGGTGTAGTGTAGTCTTTGTGTCATTCTACTTGGTCCTGGTCAGATCTCCTTAGCTAAGGGCTGGATGTCTACCTGTCATGCTGGGGATTGACAGCTGGTGGACATGCTGTGGCAGTCCCTTGTACTTGGTGTGATGAATCTTCCTTGCTGCTACCCCCAGCACAGAACTTTTAACAGTTCATTCACCCTTTTTTAGCACTGCTTTCAATAGTGTGATGAGAGAGGCATCTGTCCCTGCTGAATAATACCAGTGTTCATTCGGCTCCTTCAGAAATGTCACCTTTTCAGTTACAGAATGATCACCCTGTCAGCTGTTATGTGTCAGCACGGTGCCTGGCTGCTGGAAAAAATACCAAAGGCATCATCCCTGCATGTGCCTGGTATCCTGTTATCAGCTGGTGCTGTTTGCTTCCAAGGAAGGGATCTTCTTTTCTAGTGGTAATATTTGTAGCTGATGGATCTTCAGTTTGTTGGAGTGGTCTACACCCTGTTTTCTTGCACAGAAACATATATTCTCTGGGACATCTATCTTTAGCAGGGTGTCTGGTGATCTGTCTACCTTAGATGCTGCCAATTATTACTTTCCTTTTTTGGGGTCTTCTGTCTAATTCTTTCAGGTGTTCTTCCAAAATTGGTGTGATTTAGCTGAAAAACCTTAAGGAAACTGGGGCAAGAAAATTTGCAGCCTACTCTCTGCCTACACACTAGTGTTTTGCTGCTGCAGCGCTGGAGATGTCAGGAAGTGTTGGTAGAAAGCCTTTCTCTTTACATATGATGCTCCTCCATCCAGAGGCTGTTATGACATATCCTTCCTCATAAAGAGGAATGCCACAGGAATGCAGGATTTGAGCAGGGAGATGGAATAGTTCTGCACTACACAGCTAGGTCTGGTGGCCAGCAACGTGAGTGATCTCACTGCAAAGCTGCACTTAAATTGTGTTTGTTATGCCATACTTCTCCCAGAGTAGGACTAGAGCACTTGGTGATATATTTCACAGCTCTCCTGCTACAAGCTGAACCACTCTGTGATTTTATAACTGAACTAACAGCAAAAATTGCTGGTCCTCTTAGGCACAGAAGTGAACAGGGGTAAGACAGTGTTTAGTACTTGTAGTCCTCAGTTTGCCTGGCTACATCCTTCTGGAATAGGTGTGGAGGGTTCAGCTCCATGTCAATCGATGCAGATCAAAGCCAGTTATGCTGTGGTTCATTTCTTCCCTTTACACAGCCCAGGATGCTTTCCTTGATCTGTCAGCACTGCTCATTTTCCCAACTTTATTAATTTGAGGGAGTTGATTTGGCCAAGTATTTTCTGCTTCCTCAGGTCCTTGATCTGTTCCAGTGTTCACAGGAGAGAAAAAGGGAGCGTTTATCTTGGCAATTGCACCTTTTGTCACCCCAAGCCTCTGTTTGGAGTGGCACCTCACAGTACCTCAGCATGTTAAAACAAGGTGGATTTTGCTCTTGCCTTCAGCACCAGTCTGACAGCTGTGCAAAACACTTGGTCAAGTGGCCTGTGATGTAAAGAGCAGGAGCTTTGGAATGATGTCCAGTCATGAGCTCGGAATCTCTCCGCAGTCACAATGCTGTCTGATGTTTGAACTAAATAAGTGTGTGCTGGAATACATAACCAAACCTGTTTTTGTGGAACCTTTGCACTTGAAGGATGAATGAACTATTTGTGATACAGTTAATGTAAAGTAAAATAATATTCTTGGATGAGAAGTGTTCGTGTTAACATGCCATAAATACAGGTTGAAATGTCAGAGCAATATATGAAATTGCTGTTGCATTTGGGAAGTTCACCAGGTACTATTTTGAACCTAGAGTAGAGTTATTTTACAGAAATTTAATGGTTTAGTGGTTGTCATCAAAATAATGTGCCTGACAGTCTTTCTAGGCCCTTTTAAACGGGCTCAGATGTGTGGAACTGATGCCCTTGGACTCCTGACTGGTTTGTCTCATTAATGCTTGTCTCACATTTAGCTGAGAGGACGATGGTCACGAAAGTGGTTTGTCTGCAGCTTTTGAAAAATACAGTTTCAGTCAATGTTGGGTGTGTGAAGGAGGGAGAAGAGACCATTCTGCTCTCCAGGATGGTGCTATTTAAAAATGGGGTTTAGATAATTAGAGTAGGTCACTTGGCAGTCATCCCCCTCCCCCCTTTCTTATTTGAAGTGGACTCTGAGTGTGCATTAAGAAATCCAGTGCAGTGAGTGTTACTCCACTCTGTCCTGCAAATATGTACTAAACTTCTCTGAAAGTCTATGGTTCAGGAAGAGTGTCCTTCCAAATCTAGAAAGGGATGAGATCATTTGTAGGAAGGTATTCCTTTAAATTTTGGTCTTGCCAAGAAGGTATGTACTGTCCTCCCTTCCCCCTCTGTTTAAAATGTATAATAGATTTGTTCCAATTTACCTAATACTTCAAACCTCCTCCTTACTTTTTGCAGCAGAAAGTAATTTGGTACCTTTCTCTGAAGGAGATGCACTTGGAATTCAGGATGGTGGAAACAGCCTTGATAAAGGTGAAAGAGTGTGTCAGGAAGTGCAGAGAGGTTTCCTAGCCCTGGGATTTATTATGCAGCAGGAAGGGCACAGAACAAGTTAACAATGGCATACTGTCCTTTTAAAGCCAATATGAAGCAGAAATGCTCCAAATCGATCTGTTTTCTCTTTACCTGGGTGATTCTGGCTGAAGTATGTTTAAAACTAACAGAATTGCTTTGATAACAGGTACCTGGAAGAGGTCCAGAGCTGAGGCAGCCATGAACATTGGATTATTGTCTTTCCCAGGAATGGCCCTTGTTAACTGCTCTCTGCTGTATTAGCATGGTGACACAGCAGAAGTTTATTGGAATACTACTGAGTTAACAGCTTTTGTTTCCAGAGTCATTTTTATCCTGGAGCTGTTGATCCAGTGTATTTCATAAACACTAACGTTTACTCTAAAGTTCAAAGAGATAAAGCCCTGCATAAAAATGAATTGTTTGAACAGTTTACATTTGCTTGTGTGCAGTTCATTGCAGAAGAGGTCACTGAGCTCACGGTTTGGGAGATTTTAAAAAGGATTAACTCATACAGTGAAAGGTTTGCAGGTATGGGAGCAGGAAAAAAACACCACATCCTCTTCTGTCTGTGCTGTAGAGCATCAAGCAGCTCTGTACTTGAAGGGCTCTTTGTTTTAGGTTGATTTTCCTTTTAAAAGTTGAGTATTGTTACAAAGTTAGGATTTTACAGGAGTTTTGGAGTTGATGCCTAAATATTTAAGTAGCTAAATCCACGTGAGTTAAAAGCGTGTGGTCTTCTGAATGAGGAAAAAGGTGCAACAAATTCTTGGGAAGGACCCCAAAGAATCAAAGAATATGTAAGGTTTGAAGGGACCTTTAAAGGCCATCTAGTCCAACACCCTGCAGTGAGCAGGGACATCTTCACTAGATCAGGTTGCTCAGAGCCCCATCCACCCTGACCTTGAATGTCTCCAGGGATGGGGCCTCCACCACCCTGCTGGGCAACCTGGCACAGGGATCCACCACCCTCAAACAACCTTTTCCTAATATCCAACCTAAATCTCCCCTTTTCTAGTTTAAAACCATCCCCCTTGTCCTATCACTCCATGCCCTCAGGAACAGTTCTTCCCAGATTTCTTATCGGCGCCTTTCCGTTACTGGAAGGCCAATATAAGGTTCCCCCAGAGCCTTCTCTTCTCTGGGCTGAACACCCCCAACTCTCTCAGCCTGTCTCCAGCCCTTTAATCATTTTTGTGGCTTCCTGTGAACACACTCCAAGAGGTCCATGTCCTTCTTGTGCTGAGGGCTCCAGAGCTGGACACACTATTCCAGGTGAGGTCTCCCCAGAGCAGAGGAGCAGAATCCCCTCTCTGGATCTTCTGGCCACACTTCTTGTGCTGCAGCCCAGGATGGTGTTGGCCTTTTGGGCTGCAGGTGCACATTAGTGGCTCATGTCCAGCTTTTCAGTAAATAATTTCAAAAAGCTGTTTAGTGTAGCTGTGGAAGTAGAAGTCAGCTCTGCTGGGTGTTAGGCTTAGAGAACATCTGCACTGAGGGGAAGGTTTGGAATACAAAATGGCGGAATGACACAGTCCCTACTCTGGTGTTTGGCAGTTGGAGTTGGCCCTTTGAATCCTGGGCCAGTGTCACCTGCTCTCTAATTTATACAATTTGAGAGCACAGACATGTTTTTGCAGTCTTTGTTCCAGTGTTGCCACTTGGAAACCTTTCTTTTGCGAGCTGGAAGTTTGCTAACAAGGACTAAGGCGGTTGTGAAGCCGCCGTCACACCTGACGTGAAGTCTGTGTTTCAAACTGCCAACAGGAATGTGAGGGTTCAGAATACAGTCTGCAAAATTTCCAGCTTCTGAATTCCTTGTTAGCCTTCATCTTCTTGGAACTGTTAATTAATGGGATGGGCTAGAAGGAATGGCAGCTCAGCTACAGATACAGGCAATATCTTTCATTTTGCCCATTTCTCCAGATTCCTGAACCGTTTTGTTAGGTGCTTTTTCTGGTAACTATCAGTGTCCACTGCACTTCATTCCTGCTGCCAGCTAGAATTAGGAAAGACTACAAGCAGTTCATCAGCATTTGTAGACATGTTTTATAGGACCATAAACCCACATCTCCCTTGATGTGCTGAGCTGATTCACACACAGCCCCCGTGTGTCGAGCTTTAAAGGCAGCGAGCCGTGCTCTTACTGCGGACGAAAGGGGAAAGGCCAAACACTCATCACATCCTCACTGCAAGAGCTCTCATCTGACAGCAGTGCATGAGGGATTCATGCAGGCAAATTCCTGCTAATGTTAGAGAGTAGCTGCTATCCCAGGGAAATGTTTGGAAACTGCTTTGCTTAAAAGCCTTTCCGCTCCCGTGCTGTGTGCTTGTTGTGTTTAGCATGCGTGACATTGTAAGGTAGAAGCTTTTTTTTCTTTTCCCCCTGAGGTTTGACACTTCTTGCCATTTCTGCCCTGATAGGAAATTTCAACTTTGTTTTTGGGGGGCCTACATGCTCTTTTTTTCTTTTTTCTTTTTTTCTTTTTTTCTTTTTTTCTTTTTTTCTTTTTTCTTTTCTCTTTTTTCTTTTTTTCTTTTTTCTTTTTTCTTTTTTCTTTTTTCTTTTTTCTTTTTTCTTTTTTCTTTTTTCTTTTTTCTTTTTTCTTTTTTCTTTTTTCTTTTTTCTTTTTTCTTTTTTCTTTTTTCTTTTTTCTTTTTTCTTTTTCTTTTTTCTTTTTTTCTTTTTTTCTTTTTTTCTTTTTTCTTTTCTCTTTTTTCTTTTTTTCTTTTTTCTTTTTTCTTTTTTCTTTTTTCTTTTTTCTTTTTTCTTTTTTCTTTTTTCTTTTTTCTTTTTTCTTTTTTCTTTTTTTCTTTTTTTTTTTCAGTCATCATTTATGATGTGGCAAACTGCAGAAATGCATTAGCAAAAATCCTTTCTAAAAATTCTTGGTTTTGTTTTTTTTTAATTTTCTTTGGTTTTTTTTTTGCTCATAGACAGGCATGTTTACTGGAGAGCCACTAGCAGTAAGGTGTGTAAAGGCCAAGTGTGTAAAGAAGCTCAGCCCTGCTCAGACAGGAGCTGTTGTATCTGTTCTGCTCAGAAGAGGCTACAGGGGTTTTAATTTCTTTTCTTTGTCTTTCATTTTGTAATCCATGCTACTTGCCTCTCCTTGCCCTCTGTTCACACACACACATCCCTTCACACTTGTCCCCCCCTCTCCCATCCTTCTGACCCTTTCTTCATCACTGTGGCCTTACTCCAGGGTCTGAGCAAGAAGAGAGGGTGTAGCTTCTACAGGCATGTGTATTTGAGGATGTAACACTGGATGTGGGTCAACTGTGTGTCCAGTGCTGAGCTTCTCAGTTCAAGATTGGGAATACTGGGGAGAGTCCAGTAGAGTGTGTTAGGAGGATGAGGAGCCTGGAGTTTCTGTCATGTGAGGAAAGGATGAGGGAGCTGAGGCTGGTTACCCTGGAGAAGACTGAGAGGGGTTCTGATCAGTACTTCGATCGATATCTAATGGGTGGGTGTCAAGAGGATGGGCTCAGTCTTTGTTCAGTGATGCCCAGGGACAGAACAAGAGATGATGGTCACAAACCGGAATAGAGGAAGTTCCACCTGGACATGAGGAACTTCTTTCCTGGGACAGTGGCAGAGCCCTGGGCCAGGCTGCTCAGAGAGGTTGTGGAGTCTCCATCTCTGGAGACATTTAAACTCCAAGAACATGGATGCTGTCCTGTGCAGTCTGCTTGAGGTGATCCTGCTCTGGCAGGGGGTTGGACTGGATGGTCTCCAGAGGTCCTTCCACCCCAACTGTCCTGTAAATCTGCAGCAGCACTGTTCCTTAGCGCTTGTGGGGTCAAGTGCAAGTCTGTGTATATATACTTAGAGTATATATGTTGCTGCTACAACTCTGTGTGCATAGGCCCCACTTGGAAATGTGTATCACTAGTAGTGTGAATAAACAATTTTAGGAGCATCTACTTCACAGCATGCTCCTCATCATCAGAGTGACTCAGTCTTCTGATCTGGCATGATGTCATCCTGTATTTTACACATGGGGAAGCTGATGTTTGAATGAGTGAAATGAATGGAAAGGTTTGGAAGTGTTTCCATTATTTCTGGTGTGCCTGGTTTGATGCTGTAGGAGGAAGTGTATCACATGAAGCCTTTGTTGGTTTCAGTAAGAGTCTTTCTAAGGTTTAGTGGCTCTGTGCCACTGAGAATCAGGACATGAATAAGCAAAGCACCAAACAAAAACTGGAGATGAGTGTTTTACTGATGATCTGCAGGCTTCAGTATTTTGTTTATTTAGTATTTTTTTTTTATGGTTGCACTGACTAGCTGCCTTTTGAAGTGGTTTTATTTTGGAAGTCTGTAAATAGCTCCCAGTGTTTTTTTCCAGTGATGTGATGGGGTGTAGATATGTGTGTTTCATTGGATAGTGTGAACTCTGCTTGCAGATGACTTCACTCTGGTGAAGACTGGAGTCTGAAGTGGTTGGACTGTGGTGCTTGAGGGTATGTGCATGACTGGCTGGTCATGGTGAGGACGTATTTCAGCACAGAGTCAACTTGAATATTTTTGCTTAACTAAGTTTGAATTTATTCTTTGGCTTAAGCAGTTTCAGCTGTAAGAAAAGAGCCTCTGCTTCTGTCTGTATTGTGCAATATGTAAGTACAAACTGGCAGCAAGTGGCTGATGACTCACTGATGGGCTCTGGCTGGAGAGAGGCTGAAGAGCTCACAGCCTGGATGCTTTGCAGGGAACAATAACCTCCCAAATTACATTGAGAAGAACCGACCCCTTTCTGCCCCCAAATGCTTCTCTTCCTCTCTGCAGTGTTCTGCTCATGGCATTGAAAGTCAGCATTTTTTTTGACAGCTAAACATGCATTTAAGGGAAAAAATATATATATATATATATCCTGATTGACTTGTCAGAAATAAACTTGGGAGAATCTGCTTTCTCTCTGTTCTCATAACTGAAATGGAAAATCAGAGTCACACTTCATCCCTCTGTCCTGTCTGTCTGCTCTGAGGGAAGTGCAGGTGTCCTGTGCTTCAGAAGTGCCCATATGACATAGACAGACTTCCAGCGGGGCTGCTCTGGATTCCTCTGTCATAAAAATTCTGATTCCATTTTTTCAAATGAAGAAAAAAAGACTAAAAATATCTGAATGAAAATACAAATTTAATTCTGTTTCATGTAGTTAATCTAGTTTTATTTGTTAGTTTTATTGCTTTTAGACTCTTTGGAGAAGGTTTACTAATCAGTAACACATTTTACCTCTTGATATGGAAGGGTACAACGAGCCTCCTGATTGGACCTTTTTGTTGTTTGCAGCATCAAAAATCAAGGTTTAAGTGCAAAATTCGCTCTTCTCTGTCTTATTAAGTGGCATCCTGATTTGCATGATGATTTAGCCTGTATTTCTCTAACGGCAGAGCATGTGCATCTACGTGTTTTGACTGGCTAAGAGCCAGCAGTAGGCAGTGGCAGTTCATGGAGGGATTTACATAAATTATGAACAACTGTACAGCATGTTTCTACAAACCCACCTTCCCTGGCAGGCTGTGCCCTGTGAAACTCCCAATCCATATGCCTTCACCAAACATGGCCACCAAACCAGGATTAGAGAGATCAGGGGAAAATGAGCTTGGTGATAGCAGAGGAGCAGAAGTGCTGAACTTGAGGGAGTAGGGAAAGGGAATTGATTTAGTCAGTACTGTTTTGTTTCAAGGTACATTATTATCTTCTCATTTTCCTCTGTGCTGGCCAGTCTGGTACACTAGAACAAACCTGTAATGGATGGAGTAAGCTGGTTGATTTCCTGATGTCAGTTTGCTCTGTAGGTTTGGTAGACCAAAGACCCCATCAGGATTTTCAGTCTAAAAGTGTAAAGTTTCAATATTACAATATGAATTCTCTCTGATTAAAGATTTTCTTCAAAATTTGACCAATGGAGCCATTGAAAAGAACGATGAGAACCTTCTATAGCTGCTCCATGTTCCTGAATGTAATAAAAATAATCACAGAATCTCTTGAATGGGAAGGGACCCACAAGGATCATCAATTTGTGACTCCACACAGGACCAGCCAAGTCAGAGCAGAGACTGAGGGCATCGTCCAGATGCTTCTTGACCTCAGCCCAGCTGGGGGCTGGGACCACTTCCCTGGGGAGCCTGTCCCAGCGCCCGATCCCATCTCAGTAAAGAACCTTTTCCTGACATCCAACCTAAACCTCCCCTATCACAGCTTCATACATCTCTTTGTTAATATTGATGACACTTGAATTTTGTGGCCATTCTATTTTCTGCCCATAGTAAATACTTTGCATCTTTAAAGAGGAGCAACTTGAAAACATTTTGGTCCTTGATCTCCATTTCTCCTTTCCCTTCCAACTTCAGAGGGATAGTGAGTCTCACATTGGTTTCACGCAGAGATTTGTGATGCCATGATCATTCAGCTTGAGCTTCCAAGCTTGACAAGGCTGTTCTTTAGTTCCTCATTACAAAATTAGTTTGTTATGTTTATGGTTAATCAGTCACTGATCAAACTTGACTGGACTGCATGTTGACGCTTCCTGTTGTGTGCAAGAAATACAAGTCCTGGTAGCCCTCTACTCTGCCCTTGGGAGACCTCACCTGGAGTACTGTGTCCAGTTCTGGAACCCCCAAAATTAGAAGGACATGGACCAGTTGGAGAGGGTCCAGAGGAGGCCACAAAGATGATAAAGGGGCTGGAGCACCTTTCCTATGAGGACAGGCTGAGAGAGTTGGGGCTGTGAGCCTGGAGAAGGGGAGGCTCCGGGGAGACCTTCTAGCACTCTGCCAGGACCTCAAGGGGCCTACAAGAAAGATGGGGAGATGCTGTTCAGTAGGGCCTGTTGTGACAGGACAAGGGGTGATAAAGGGTTTAAAATAGAGGGAGGGAGATTTAGATTGGAGATTAGGAAAAAGTTCTTTGCTGTGAGAGTTGTGGAGCACTGGAACAGGTTGCCCAGAGAGGTGGTGGATGCCCCTGGATCCCTGGAGACGTTCAAGGCCAGGTTGGATGAGGCCCTGAGCAAGCTGATCTAGTTGGGGGTGTCCCTGCTTCTTGCAGGGGGGTTGGACTAGATGACCTCTGGGAGTCCCTTCCAACTCTAGCCATTCTAGGATTCTGTGATTCTGTAGCCTGCCATGAGGCTGCTGGTGGTCTGTAGACAAGCCTGTTATTGTTCTCTTCCCTTCGTCTGCAGCACAGCCCTAGATACAGTTTCAAAGTTGCAGTGTTGCAGATCCACACCAAGATTTGGAAAGATGAGTATCTATCAAAATACAACATATACATGTGAAATGACAGTAGCATTTGTTCTAGAATCTACATATTAATTGTTGCTTGTAAGCAAATGACCGGAAAAGACAGTAACTGTGTCCATGCCAGGAACCATGGAAACCCATTTCCACCTGAGAAAAGGAGGACATGAGGGAATTAATTTAATTAAATGTGGCCTGTATACAGTCGTTCTACTCTTAATATGTAATTAAATGCCTTATAAAGCTCTTTGGGATCCTCATTTATGGGAAAAGCCTAAGAAATGTGTGATTGTTGGTGTACTTTCAGTGAAGCTGTGAGCTGGAAAATGATGAAAATAATAATAAAATGTGTTGCATTGTTAATTCATTCTTTCCAGCAATAAAAGCTGGATTCCCTCTGCTTTGCATTTGCAAACCATCAAAGAGCAACAGTAGAAGAGAATGGAAAATACATGTGTCCTTTGCTTAGATGCTGTGGGTTTAAGTGATGTGGTTCTGGTGCTTCTATTTACCAAGCATTGTCTTTTACTTTTAGTTGTATAGGGCAGTGTTGTGTCACTGCTCTGTTTTTACTGTGGTTTGTGGGGGTGAAATGTGGTTTCCCTAAGCTTTTTTGGTGGAAAACTTGATGGTAGTGCCTTCATTCCCAGTGTAGCAGTGGATGAGGGGCCCTGTCAACCACTGTAAAAACAAATCTGAAACTCTGCTCAACTCACTGCCAGTTTTCTGCAGTTTTTCTTGAGCCATCCTGTGAATTTGTGTGGTGGGTGGGGTTTTCCAAAAGAGCCAAAGGCATTTCAGGATCTAACTCCCTTGGCCATCCAGTGGGACTTGGACAGCTAATTACTTTAGATTCTTTTGAAAATCCCCAATCTAATTTTTCATTGTAATAACATGATTTTAGAGTGGGGTAAACTTCCAAGAAACATAACCCTTTGTTTAACTTAATGATTTCTTTTGACAGAGAGAGGTAATTTTTCCTGGTCTTGCTGATGACTGAACCTCTTGTGCTCAACCTCCTTTGGAAAAGGCTTGGACAAGGATGTCAGGCAGAATGGTGGAGGACAGGGTGCTGCTTCCTGCCTTTCCCAAGGGCTGATCCACATGCTTGTGCAGCACCCAAGATGAAAGTGCAAACAGGACTCTAGACTTCCCTCCCTTGGATGTAACAGGGAGTATAATCCAAATCAGTTACACAATAATCCAAATCAGTGACACTGATAAACAGGAATGGTCCCTTAAGCACAATATCAAAAATCTTTTCCTTTTTACTCACAAAAGACAATGAAATAACCCAGTAAGTTTGCACTTGATTAGCTAGGACATAATAAAAGGATGATCTCACTGTGTTGCAGTGATTTGGTGCTGTGTCCCTTGCTGCTTGATCGGTGTGTCACATTCCCAGTGCCCTGTTAGAAAGGCTGCATTTCCAGCCACAGTACCTGCCAGAGTGATAAATGACAGTGCCTTTGAATTGTTCTCTCACACTAACCTCTCCTGATAATTTGCCTTAATTCACAATGGTGTTTTTCCTTTAGAGCCCGTTGTGGTTCTCATGGGAAAGATTAAGACGTTACCAAAGATGCTGGACGTGATGACTGGAGTGGAGAATGTTCCAAAAACTTGTGTAATCTCCCCATAGCAGTGATTCACAGATTCACAGAGTATCAGGAGCTGGAAGAGACCTTGAAAGACCATTCAGTCCAACCCCCTGCCTGAGCAGGATCACCTAGAGTAGATCACACAGGTACGTGTCCAGATTGGTCTGGAATGTCTCCAGAGAAGGAGACTCCACAACCTCTCTGGGCAGCCTGTCCCAGTGATCTGTCACCCTCGCAGGGAAAAAGTTCCTCCTTAGATTCACATGGAACTTTCTATGTTCCAGTTTGGAACCATTTCCCCTGGTTCTATCACTGGCCATCCCTGAGAAGAGCCTGGATCCATCCTCCTGACACTCATCCTTTACATATTTATAAACATTAATGAGTTCACCCCTCAGTCTCCTCCAAGCTGAAGAGCCCCAGCTCCCTCAGCCTGTCCTCAGCAGGAAGATGTTCCACTCCATCATCTTGGCAGCCCTGTGCTGGACTCTCTCAAGTGATACCTCCTTGTTAGTAAGATCTCCCTGTTGGTATTTACAGATCCTTGCATGTGGCCAGTGGTTAAGCTAGTGATGTCCTTCAGTGTGTCTGCACTGGGGTGTCAGGCACACAGTTCACTTCTTNACAGGTGGAATTTTCAGGTGCCATGTGTTTGAGCCGTTCATCTCAACAGCACATTTATTTTTGGTGTCCTCTGATCTCTCAGTTCTTTGGTGCTTAACACCCATTGCTTGGGCAGTGGGAAGATTGGTTCTTAAGTACATTTCAGAAAATCTACACTTTTGCCTTGATACTCAGAGGATTACTGAACAAAATAAGGATTTCAGGCAATGGGATGCTTGTATCAACAGTTAAATTCAATGCCTAGTTAGGTTTTGATTTTCCCTTTGGTATGGGGATAAGCTGAAGCCCAGGAAAACATCAAGTTGCATTCAAAGTTTGAGCATCCTTCTAGTTCAGCTTGGTAGTGGGATGGAGTGCTGCAGGTAGGAGGATTCTGTCACTTCTTGGGTGGTGTGGTTCAAGGCAGGACTGTCATACCAGCAACTAGTTACTACTTTGCAATTCTCTTTATGCTTATACTAATTAGTGATTTTCAGATAATACTGTCTCTTAGAGTTATTTGGAAGGATGAATAAAGCTTCAGCATCCCTGGGTATTGGAATGTGTCTGTGTACATCAGGATTTGTGATTTGTAGCAATTGGTATGGAAAGTTAGGAGTCAGCTTTCCCTTAACAGCATCCTGCTTGATTGCCTTTAATTCTCTGACATTCCAGGTAGTATAAAGCAGGTTTCAATTTGGTCCTTGTATTCCCAAATCCCACTTTCCTTTCCTTAAGGAAAGGAAAGGTTCTGTGATTTAATGTTCTCTGGTTTAATTTGCTTTAGAGGCCAAGTTTGAGAAATGTGGTTTGTTACTTATGCTTTGTTATGGAACTTTGTTATGGAGCTGTTATGCCTGTGCTCCCATTGCTTGATATATACTGTAGTTTCTGGAAACTAGATGTTAATCTGAATTTTTGCATTGGCAGGCTTCAGTGTGTTTTGTAGTCAAACACCAGCAGAAGCAAAATGATTTCCTAGTTCTTACAGGCCCCCTAAACACGTATTGACATTCTCTGCAAAGTCATTTGAACAAAAATCCAAACATCAAATACCTGGCTGAAGGGGTTCTGTAGGTGCAGATGAGAATGAGATTATGAGACTTATCTCCAAGGTCACAAAAATGTGTTCAGCCTTTTGAGAAGTCTTTATTGTAATGTTGAGTGGATCATTTGTTGTGTTCTGTACCTGGTACTGCTAGTTCCCAACTGTTCAGCCTCATGTTATTAGGGAGAAGCTCCAGCTTCGTATTTCCTGTTAGTGCTTTTTTAAGGCCAAGGGTTCAGATTGAAGGTTTTGTTAATCATTCTTTTCTTTTGCATTTAGTTTTGCTGTGAGCTATATAATTAACAATTTTGTTACAGATCGAGTTAAAGGTTCACATATTAATTGATGGTGTAGCAACACAGTCTCCTACACAAGTTGGAAATAGCTTTTTGGGGTCTGTGTATGATTGTGTGATCTAGTTAGGAGGGACAAGTTCTTTTGGATGTATAATGTTATGTTGTGTTAACGATCTTGAGAGGATTTGGCTTCATTCTGAAAGGTTGTGTAGAAGGAATGTGCATCCCTTTATCCTGTCTCAGCTGCAGCCCCCTCAGATTGGTAACTTGGGGTTTGCTGAAGAGATGAGCTCTAGAAGAGCAGTAGTACAGTGAGCAGATCTGTTCAGGCTGGAGCAGTGAGATTAACTTTCAGGGAAATTTATTAATTTAGATTTTTTTTAATTCTGACTGTGGAACAGACATTAGCATGTGTCCCATTTTGGGCCCCTCACTTCAAGAAGGACGTTGAGGTGCTGGAGCGTGTCCAGAGAAGGACAACGAGGATGGTGAAGGGTCTGGAGAACAGGCCCTACGAGGAGGCTGAGGGAGCTGGGGAAGGGTCTGGAGAACAGGCCCTACGAGGAGGCTGAGGGAGCTGGGGAAGGGTCTGGAGAACAGGCCCTACGAGGAGGCTGAGGGAGCTGGGGAAGGGTCTGGAGAACAGGCCCTACGAGGAGGCTGAGGGAGCTGGGGGTGTTTAGTTTGGAGAAGAGACTGAGGGGAGACCTTATTGCTCTCTACAACTCCCTGAAAGGAGGTTGCAGTGAGGTGGGGGTTGGTCTATCCTCCCCAGTAACAGGTCTCAAGCTGTGACAGGGAAAATTTAGGTTGGATCTTAGGAAGAACTTCTGTCCTGAGAGAGTCCTCAAGCACTGGGACAGGCTGCCCAGGGAGGGGGTTGAGTCCCCATCCCTGGAGGTGTTTAACAGACGGGGAGATGCGGTGCTTGAGGACATGGTCTAGCGGTGGACTTGGTGGCGGTAGGTTAATGGTTGGACTGGATGATCTTAGGGGTCTCTTCCAGCCTTAACAATTCCATGATTCTATGATTCTATGTTTCTATGTAGGTTTTTCTTAGCATAAATCAAAGATAAAACATACATTTAATGAGAAAAGCAGATATGCTCAGTCTTAAAAAAATTAGAAGATCCCCCATGACATGAGCTGCTTTGCAGGACAGATGTTCCAGAGCCAGCTTGAGATGAAGAGTTTCAGGTATTGGCCAGTCTCTTTGTTGATGTAGTCCTGATTTCTCCATACCCAGATAAATCCCATACCTGCACATGTGACTGCAGAAGTTATGTGTGACCATGTGTGTGGTTGGCATGGGAATGAGTGGTATTTAAGTGTCTTTTACTGCTTTTACTCTTAGAATAATCTCTCTACTGCTGGATGGTTTAATCACAGAATGTTAGGAGCTGGAAGGGACCTCAAAAAAACATCTAGTCCAATTCCCCTGCCAGAGCAGGATCATCTAGATTCAAGGGGTTCGTGGTGTTAGAGAAGGAAACTCAGGCAGCACAAAAGATTGGCTCTCATGTGGGAAATCAGGATAAAACTGACACCACATCTAAACTGTTATTTGCTTAGTATCAGCATATTTTCTGCATTTAGGATTTTTTTTTCCTTTAAGGTATGGTCTTTATTTTCTCTGATGAATGGTCCAGATTCACTGTGGACATTTCTCTAACACTTAATTCAGTATTAACCTTCCAGACATAAGATTATAAGGAGGAAAATATTTCCCCTTGTCCCTATCAAGCTATCTTTACCCAATTTGGGCATGTCAAGTGGCATTAGAGAAGTGTGTGCAAAACAAACATTACAAAAAGTTTAAGTTGAATTGGCTCTTGTGCCTCTCAGTTTCACAGGATTTTCCTCAAATTTGTCCAACTCTTCAGTCAAGTATTGATTTCCTCAGACTTGAACTCATTTATGGTACTTCAGAAATGGGAAGAGTGGGACAACAGCTAGTACAGGTGTGGATGAAATTACACAGAATCACAGAATGTCAGGAGTTGGAGGGGACCTTGAAAAATCATCTAGTCCAACCTCCTGTCTGAGCAGGATCATCTAGATTAAACCACACAGGAACGTGTCCAGATTGGTCTGGAATGTCTCCAGAGAAGGAGACTCCACAACCTCTCTGGGCAGCCTGTCCCAGGGCTCTGTCACCCTCATGGTGAAAAGGTTTTTCATATGAAACCTCATTGCCCCATGTCCTCCCATCATTGGACACTGCTGAGAAGAGCCCATCTCTGTCCTCCTACCCAGTTAAGTATGTTGAAGTTTTGCATCTCTCTCAACTTTCAATTTCAGAGGTAGTTCAGTAGTAGTAAGATTCTGATCCAAATTCTGTGAAACCCTCTCTAGTGCAATGTTAGTGGAGAAGCCAACTTTTCCCCTCAAAATGGTGTAAAATTTTGTTATTTTGTGGACAAAAGGTCATGTGAAGAGTTTCTCTACTTCCCTGCTTCCCAATTTCTTTCTGTGTTGAACAGGGCTCTTTCACACCCCAGCTTTCCTGTCTTAGTACATGCATCCACCTAATGAAAGTATCTTTATCTTTTTACTCACTGTAGCCCTGGCTAAGATACTGGAAAGGTAAAATTTACTGACAGTCTGTAGAGTATTTAAAATACCTTTATGAACATAAAATCAGAACTTTTGGAGCTCAGTTTATTGTATTGTGGCATCAGCTTGACAAGGCTCTAAGTAGTACTGTAGGGAGTTACCACAGCCCAGTAAAAATGCTGATGTTGCAGTGATGGTTTGCAGGGATTGTTGCTCTTTTTGAGTTTGGGGGGTTTGGGGGTTGTGTCAGTGTGGCACTAAGGAAGGAGACAAAAAGCAGGTGGCTGTTCCATCTGTGGGGAAAGATTGATTGTTTTGGGGGAATATGAACCTCTTTCGATCTGCTGGGCTGTAATTGAGTTGAGAGTTGTTCTTTTTTACATTGCTAAAGAGTGTGCTGGTTGTGTTAAAAAATTATCAGCCCCAGCACCTCAGTAAGATCTGATGATGTTGGCATTTATGCACCTGCTCCATTTGCTATTGTGAGGAAGGCCAGCAAGACTGCCTGTGAGACTTCACTTAAATTATTTGCTGGCATAGCAGAATAAAGCAGACTTGGTGTACTTAATGAATCTGAAATGATTTCCACCAAGTATTTGCTGAAGCTCAGCTTATTTTTGCAATCTTGAAAATGGCTCATTAATTGGATGGCAGTCTGACCATCCCTTTGGACAAAAGAAGTTAGACCTGAATTACAGTTTCTCTTAAAGAGAGATGACTTTCTCATTTTGATCACCAGTAGTAGCCCCACCTAGTTGCATTTGGTTTAAAGGAGTCTTTGAGTTTAAGACACTACTTTTATTTTTTTTTTCTCTTGTCATGTCTCTGAATTGTCATGGTATCACAGAATGACTGAAGTGGCAGGGACCTCTGGAGGTCATCTGGCCCAACTTCTCTCCCCAAGCATGGCCACCCAGAACTAGCTGCCAGGACCTGAGACTGTCTCCGAGGATGGAGACTCCACAACCTCTCTGGACAAGCTGTGCTGGTCCTGAGTCACCCTCACAGTAACAAAAGTTACTGATGGTCAGGGGGAACCTCCTGTGTATCAGTTTGTGCCCATGGCCTCTGCCCACCACAGAGCCTGGCTCCAGTCTCCCTGCACCCTCCCAACAGGTATTTATACACATTGGTGTGATACCCCTTGAGCCTTCTATTCTCCACACTGAGCAGTCCCAACTCACAGGACAGATGCTGGATGCTGGACCCAGCACCAGGCCCAGCACTCTGGCCTTTCCACCCAGTTTCTCCTTTACACCCAAAGTTCTGGTTCCTTCTTCCACAGCTTCACACACACACAGACACACACAGAAAGTTAGGAGTTGGAAGGGACCATNGAGAAGGAGACTCCACAATCTCTCTGGGCAGCCTGTCCCAGGGCTCTGTCACCCTCACAGTGAAAAAGTTTTTCCTTATATTCAGATAGAACTTCCTGTGTTCCCGGACATAATACTCCAGGTGTGGTCTCAGCAGGGTAGAGGGGGACAAGGACCTCTCTTGACCTACTGGCCACCCCCTTCTAATCCACCCCAGGATGCCATTGGCCTTCTTGTCTACAAGGGCACATTGCTGGCTCATGGTCACCCTGCTGCCCCCAGGACCCCCAGGTCCCTCTCACCTGCACTGATCTCCAACCAGCCAGTCCCAAACCCATCCTGGTCCCTGGTTGTTCCTCCCCAGATGCCAGACCCTACACTTGCCCTTGTTAAATCTCAGTCTTCTGAATAAATCTTCTGTTAAATCTCAGTCTTCCAAACTTGTCCATCCTTGGGTTATGATAACTTTTTTTTAGATTAGTATGACCATGTTTTTAGTGGTTTTTACTACCAGTTGTATGCTGTGCACTCTGTATTACTCTAGGGTCAGGTCATGCTGTAAGGAAATACTTACACAACTTGTATATACAGCTGTGTGGTGAGGAGCAACTTGCATGTGGTGCTTTCTTGCACAGAATGAGGGAATCCTGGATTTAAAGTGCCTGTGAATTGCCTGTTCTCCAAGGTGTTGCAGACCCCTGTTGGTGCAGGTGAAGCATCAGGTTGGGGAACAGTGAGAGTCAATCCCGGTTCTGAATGTGCTTTTCCTCCACACAGCCTCAGACAAATTGCCCATGTGAAAAGCAGTGGGTAGTTTGTAATACTCTGTGCCACACCAAAGGCTGTGAAAGGCAATGGAAAGGCTGTTGTGGTGTAATGTTTAAATTCCCTGGGAAATTATTTATATAGAGCCCTTATTTTCTTTGGAGGATTTCTTCCTGCAATGTCCTTCCAGATTGTTACTGTCACATTATCTGGTTGATGAAACAAATAGCTGGGTTATTTTGAATGTCAGATGGATGCAGTGGCTATTTTGTTGTTTAGCTCCCTTGTTTTCTTCATTCCCCAAACTCCTCTCCTCCCTGAATTTACCTTTCCAGCCCTTCCTTGCTGCTGCATTATTGTCTGGAACACTTCCTATTGATTTGCTGTGTTGGTGATGATTTCCTTGTCTGAACACAGTTGTGATTGAAAGTAATTTGGTCAGAGAAGGTTTTTTGCTTCCAAAGATCTAGAGGACCATTTAAAATCTTTCCTGTAACCTGATTTGAAGAGGTTTGATATTCTTGTTTGTTGAGTTATCATTTTATTAAAGTCACTTTATGCATTTCTGTCCCTTTGGTGGGTTTTGTTTTCAGCACAGCATGAAAAGCTGCTTTGTTTTTTGCTCAGAAAAAAAAAAGAATCTTTTATTATCAATTCAATTTAATATTCCATTTTGGAGTTCCTCTGCACACCATATACTGAAAAAAGCAGAATGGCAAAATATTCAATTTAGTCATTGTCCATTCAGTAAAAAGCTTTTTTTACTGAATGGACAATGGCTAAATTGAAAGTCCTTTTTTTTCAGACTTTAAAGGAAAAAGGGGTATTTTGAGGTGGAGATATCTGTCTTTTTTGTGATTATTGACCCACAAATTCTGAGTTGCTGAGATAAGTTATTAATCGATGTGCCATAATCTATCAGTATTTGAATGGGTCCTTGCTAAACATTTCATTCACAGGGCAGAACTAATAGTTTAGAGATTATCTCTAATTATCTCCTGTTTAGACTGATAGAGCAGCAGTTGGGAAAAGGCTTGAAGGGTGTTCCTGGATTTATTTTTTTGGTGCCTGAGATTTGCATGTTTGGGGATATCGGTGTTGTCAGTGAGGTCTTGATCTACAATGTGTTCAGTACTTTGGCCCTAATCCAGAAAAGCAATTAGATGTATGGCTTGATTGGGGCCAGTCACGTGGTTTAAAGTTGTGTGTATGCTTAAGTGCTTTGCTGGCTTATGGCCAGACTGCCCAGCACCTTATGGGATGAGACAAGATTCTTGTAATGAGCGAAGGTAGGACCTTTTCCAGAAGGTGACTAAAGCTGATTTCCATATCATGGTTGAAATGTCACCAGCCTGAATCTCCAGGGTTCAGAGTAGCTCAGGGGAGTTTTGTGTGTTTATTGAATATCTCCATCACTTCTGGACTACAGGGATAATGAATAAAGTTGTCATTTATATTCTGTTATTTGTCAACTTGCAGATGGGGTGATATGTGGATAACAGTTCATTATCTGTTTAACAAAATCTGTCATGTTGGGGATTAAAAATGTCATTCCTCAAAAAGTGAGGGGTTGGATATGCTAATGGAGCCAGGCACCTGAGTCAGTGCTGTATTGTTTCCATATGTGAATAGATAACACTTTCTCCTGTGTTTCCAGCACTGCTGATATTCAGGGAAAATGGGGAATTGGTTTTTAAGACACTGGCATCTGATTGTTCCAGGATTTGAAGTGTTCTGTGTTCATGCACTGTGGAATTCCTGTCCTGAACAGATTCCCAGGAAATCACAGTCCTACACAAAACCTAAATAGGCCAAAGAAAGAATAGGAAGAGAAGCACCAGGTTGATGTACAGTGAATACTCAAATTAAGTGGATCTCACAGAATCACAAGGTTGGAAAAGACCATTAGATCATCAAGTCCAACCATCCCTGTCCTCTCCTCAACCATCTCCCTGAGCACCTCATCTCCCATCTGTTAAATACACAGTGTGGTAAAAATCAAAGAGCTTGGAGGGTTTGGTTTGGTGTTCCTTAAATACAGTCTAATTCTCCAGACTGGTGGGTTCTTCCCCAAAATGGGATGTGTTTTTGAACCCAGAGGTTGTTCTGCTTCTGTGTTTAATGTGTTTCAGAAGTACTGAAAAGCTGACTTGGAGCATGGTATGGGAGAGAGGCAGTTTGATTGCAGTGGAACATTTTGCAGCAAACCTGTTACAGAATGTCCCTAGCAATTAAAGAGATGAGATATCATTTCTAATGACATCTCAGTTAAGGCTACTCAGTGACCTAACAGATTAGGGACACAGAGTGAAAGGTATTTTTTGCTTATTCTTTTCAGAGAGAGCAAGTGGATTTTCTTTGGGGGTTTTGTTTTGTTTTGCTTTAAAAGGTGGAGATGAATAATGGGTCCTTTCAGCAAATGTAACTTAAATATGTGATTTCAGAAAGATAGTAGGGCAGGGAGAAAGAGAACAGTGAATTTTAACATTTTCTCTGTTTCTTTACAAATGAAAATGTCTTAAAATATGTGATGTCTCTTCAGTCAGAGGTAGATGAACGGGATATTATGTGGATGCATCTAGTTGTCATGATAATTCAGAAGAGGCTATTTTCTTATCCACATGAAAATTGGGTGATGATAGATGTCAAATATTTGTCTTCAGGAGGGAAGTAAATATTTGCTATCTAACTGTCCCCATCAGTGAACAAATCACTTGCAAACAACAACATATTGCAAGGAGGAGGATGCATGAAATTACATAAAAATTAAAGATGAAGCCACTGAATGAAAAATAGATACCAAATAAAACTAAAAACCTAGTTAAATAAAAATTAGGTGGTTGGATTCCCTTGTGATGGAGAGAATCAAATTATGGAGCACATTAAGGAAGGGTGCTGAAATGACAAATGTCAGTGGAAATCTGTAAAGCTGTTTGCAGACTGTGCATGGAAGACAGACTTCTTGTAGGAGGTGGAGGAACATGCCTTTATTTAAAGAATTCCTCTGTCTAGTGAGATAAAAATTCAGAGTAGAGAGGACCACATATAGGGTGAAAAATACTATGCTGTAAAAATTGAAGTGTATTAGCACATTTTATTAGTCTGTGGATTGAGGAGTGGAAATGGAGTGTAATTTTATATTTTTATTTTTTTATTAAAGATCACAGACCAGCACTTATTAACAAAACAATGGTGGCTGCTGACCTTCATTTCTGATGTTGGTTAAGTGGAAGAGTCAGAACCTGTTGATGGAGACCTTGTCTTTGACTGGTTCTTCAGATGGCCAGTTCAAGAGCTGACAAGAGGAGGGAAGTGTGTTTGAGGATACATCTTGCAGGGCTGTGTGATATAATGTGCCGTGGCTGCTTCAAAATGAGTCATTTGAGCTGCATAGTTGTAGTTCTGGAGTGTAATTCTGATAAGGGTACAGAGGAGCAGGCTGAGTATGAAATATTGAAATGGACAGAAAAGGAGATGCTGAGAGAGATTTGGGGGTCTGTATCAACAGCCAGTCCCCCCCCGAGCCAGCAGTGTGCCCAGGCACCAGGAGAGCCAAATGTCCCCTGGGGCGCATCCAGCACGGCCCGGCCAGACGGGCCAGGGAGGGGATTGTCCCGCTCTGCTCTGCGCTGGGGCGGCCTCACCTGGAGCTCTGGGGGCAGGTTTGGGGG
>VXBZ01005813.1:44039-65190 GCA_013399135.1 Heliornis fulica
ATGTAAGCTCAAAGGCAGCATGTCAGAAGACTTCTTGGGAAAGGAGAAGTCTGAACTCACTGAGATGCCAGAAGAGATCAACAGCCTCTCCTTAAAGCCTCCAGCTGAGGATTGGAGCAGAAGCAGAAATGTCTTATTTAAATACACAAATTATTTACATGGGACCAAAAGTAATTCCCATGAATGGGGTTGTGGTATTTTATTTTATTTTATTTTATTTTATTTTATTTTAGTATTGTTCTTGGGTTTTTTTTGGAGGGGTTTGTTTGCTTTTTTTTTTTTTTAGTAATTTACTTACCACACTTGCAAGGGATAAAGAACTTTCCACCAAATCAAAGTAGCCGAAGGTTGAAATGCTAAAGAGCTTTTGTTGGTCAGATTTTAGGTTTTCTTTTTTTTTGTTGTTTAATCAATTGAAAAACTGACCAGGAGACAAGGTAACAATCAGTGGAAAATTATCAGGATGGAAAGAAGAAAAGTTAATTCTTTTTCAGATGAACCTCGTGGTAGCAATCACCCTTATGAATGGTCTTCACAAAGGTCTGTGCACAGGACAGCAAAAATTGAGATTTGCCACAAAGTCTTGTAAGTTATTTGCAACAAGAAGGGACTCATGAGTCTGTGAGATGTTTAAATAAAATAGCAAGTGTGTATTGAGGGGGGAGATAAAATTAGTAGTTGAGCTTCCTCAGTTCTAAATTAGCCTAAAAAGGGAAAGTGGGTGTCATTTTTAGAAAGCTCAGTAACAGCCTGCTCTTAATGTACAAACTGTGGTGCAAACTAGCAAGATGTTAGAGTGTGTAAAGGATGGATATCAAATCCAGTTTTATATTGCCTTTATAGAGATGAATGCTTTAAGCCTCATCTGTAGCTCTGTGTCCTCAATCACCTCTGGTCATCTTGAAGGATGTTGCAGAAAGAATAAAGAGAGATTAAGAGGGGGACAAGGATGATCTTAGTCCACATACAAACTGCTGCCAGAAGAGAGGTAGAAAAAGTTGGCCTTGCTTCCCTTAGAAATAAAATAAATAAGGAGAAACGTGATAAAATGGTAATGGTTTTAAAATAGAGGGAGGGAGATTAAGATTGGATATTAGGAAAAAGTTCTTTCCTGTGAGAGTGGTGGAGCACTGGAACAGGTTGCCCAGGGAGGTGGTGGATGCTCCTGGATCCCTGGAGATGTTCAAGGCCAGGTTGGATGAGGCCCTGAGCAAGCTGATCTAGTTGGGGGTGTCCCTGCTTCTTGCAGGGGGTTGGACTGGATGACCTCTGGGAGTCCCTTCCAACTCTAGCCAGTCTAGGATTCTGTGATTCTATAACTTTTTTCTTCAATTCACTAGTTTAAAGGTGAATTATAGCTTTTGACATGAAAAGATACAGAGTTTCCAATACTCACTGATTTATTCTTTCAATATGTGCATGTGGGTTTTTCTCCCTTTCCCTCTCTCTCAGTTATGTGCTGACTAGAGACTCCTCTTCGACAATGTCAAACCAAGAATTGAGTTTCAGCAGGACTTTACTGGGCTTTCTCAATGAGGCTTGTCCAGTCTCCCCTTCCAATCCTGTCAAATTGAAATGAGGGTGTTAGAGGACTTGTGGTAGTTTATTTTATATTTATTTCCATCTTTATTTCTTCCCCACCATCTACCATTGTTACTCTCCTTTCTGCTCTGTGATAATCATAGCACAAGCAACACCTTCATCCAAGGAGAATAACATCTTTCAAAAATCTCAGGGTATTCTGGCAAAAAAAAAAGGCAAATCTAGACATAGATATTTAAACAATGAGTTGGGGAAGCAGGGGGAGAACCAAGGGACTTCTAAGGCACTTGTTTTAACTCTGACTTCTCAAAAAAAAATAAAGAAACCCATAAACTGTCTGTCTAAATAATACATAACATCAGAAGAAAAATTACTGTTGCTGTATGTTATGCATAAGCTGTCAGTTTATTTAATTTCTGTCCAAGAGCTGGTGGTGGGGTTTATGGAGGAGGGAGGAGCAGTGGGTGGCCTGTGTCCTGGTGACAGTAAGGCTTCTGCTAGTGTTTCACAACTGCCTTGGGGAACTACAGTGCAGAATAACCTGTAATGAGGTGGGGTAAACAGCCAGCTGGAGTAGGAAAAGTTATGAAGGGTTTGCTATTAAGGGATTTATCTAATGGTTCTTTTGAGTGCTCTGTCTGGGGCTTGATGCTATTCAATATTTTTGTAATGTCTTGAATAATGCAGCAGAGAATCGTAAAATGTATAAATACCATGCTGGGAGGCAGGGCTTGGAAGCATCTTGGAGAATGTGATTATGATTTGCAAGATCTTAATAAATTGAATTTAAATAGTATGCATTTGGCTGTTTGCATGTATGGGTGTGAAGAGTTGGGCACGTCTCATCTTTGGGCAAGGAGCAGTGTGGGGATCACAGATGGGAAGTGAATCAGGATGTAACCACAAAAAAATCAATTAGGAGTTGAGTGTTGCCTTGCTGAGTAGCAGAGGAGTGTGGCCTGCAGGATGTCTGGCACTAATCCTGTTCCAGTCATCCTTCAAAAGATTTCAGGTGTGGTCCTGTGTCCTCTTTGCCTATGGTCTCTAGAAAAAAAGCCAAAGAATGGCGTGGGGGAATTCAAAGGAGATCAACCAGCATGATCAGAGATTTAGGAAACAAATGGCTTGAGTTAAAAAGGAACAGTCCATGTAGTTATAGATAAGAAGACTGAGGGGTGGAGGGAGGCCTTTGCTTTCAAAGACATCAAGAGAGTTGAAAAGAGGAGGGCAAACACGTGTCTTCCAGGATGAAGTACTGAGCTTAAAGACTGGCCAGGGAGACTCCAACGTTTCTTGTCTTTATGTCTCTCCTAATGGCTAGTGTATGTAAGCAGTGAATGATTTGGGGATGTTATATTGTGGTGTAGCATCCTTAAAATACTCCAAACATCTGTCAGGCATGACAACATAACTGGTTCTTTGGGGTGTGGGGATGGGCAGTGATCTCTTGAGGTCTCTTCTAATTTTCTGCGATTCCAGGAAAATCAACGAGGTTATCGGCCTGCCATCCCCAATGATGGATGAAGTGCTGGAGAGCCAATCCACCAGCTCACCAGTTATCAAAGCTCTGGAACTTTGCCTGTTTGATTTTTAGTTGCCTTGCAAGTTGGGATTTGGAAGAACAAGGCATTGCAATTAAATGTAGAATTAATGAAAGGGGGAGGGTAGGCATTGCGTTTAACTTCACACTTCTGATTTAAGTGCCAGAATTAAAATCATCAGCTCCCTGTGCGGTCTCCTTATTTGTAAGAATTCAAGTGACATTAAAATTGGATTAGTAATGAGCTTTTGGTTGAAGGACCAATATTAAAATCAAGGGAATCTGAAGGAGGAGGGAGGGAGGGGGAGTGGTGGTTTCCTTGTGAAGTCTTCCTTGGCAGTGGTGAACTCCGTGTGTGTTTATGTGGATGCTCACGCATCTTCCTCCTCCTAAAAGCTTTATCCTCGTTTCAGCCATGTACCAGAATCTTACTGGCCTTGATTTCTAAATTATTTATACTTTGACTGTGATGCATTTAAACTTTTTTGAAAATAAAGGTATGTGTTAGTCCTGCATTTATGACTGATAGGATCGGGGGGAAAGCAGCAGGCTAATGGAAGGGAATAAGGAAGCACTTGGGAGCTGCTGGCTCACACTTGACAGTGATTTGTATGTCTGTAGGCTTTAAAGTGCACAGTGTATTTTAAAATGTGCCTGATGCCTTTTCTTTGTTTTACTGTGACCTACTCTCACCTACTGACACTCCTTGGGAAGGACTGTGTTTGTAGGGGCCCTGTGGCCCTGGATTTTCGTGTCCTTCCTTGGAGCCGTGTTACGGATTCGTCTGTTCTCAGTGCCACTTGTATTTGCAGCTTGGTAATGCTGAGAGACTCCAGCAGTGATGAGGCTCCTGGTACACTTGGCAGTGAGCAGATACTCAGCAATCATTCCCTCTTAAATATTGCTTGAGACAAAGAATGTGAGTTGGGAAAGAGAAGAAACGAAGCTGGTGCTGCAAAACGAACATAAACTGAACATCTGCTGCAGATCTCTCTGATTCCTGGTCCAGTGGCTTTGTTCTGCCCAACATGGTCTCAGGCTGGAGAGTTGGGCTGCTTCAGCCTGGAGAAGGTCTGGGGACATCTAATTGTGCCTTACCAGTACTCCAGGGGTCCTACAGGGCAGTGGGAGAGGGATTGTTCCCCAGGGAGTGCAGTGACACTACAAGGGGCAATGGCTCCAAGCTGACAGAGGGCAGGGTTAGATCAGACCTTAGGAAGGAATTCACCACTCTGAGGGTGCTGAGGCCCTGGCACCCAGAGACTTTGGGTCTTGGTGAGACTCTGGTGCCCAGAGAGGGTGTGGAAGCACATCTCTGGAAGTGTCAAGGCCAGGTTGGATGGGCCTTTGGGCAGCCTGGTCTAGTGGAGGTGTCCCTGTCCGTGGAATAGGGCTTGGAACTAGATGATCTTTGAGGTCCCTTCCAACCAAAAACCTTCTGTGATCCTGAGCCTCTGTTTTATCAGTGTGTGACAAATTCTCTGTCATGTTGTGCAGCTGAGTAACATAACTTCTTCCATCCTCCTCTTTTCTCTCAACTTCTATGGACTGTCCTGGGTTTGTTGTTGTTGTTTTGTTTGTGGGTTTTTTGTGTTGTTTTTTTTTTTTAATTGTACTTATTTTCTTTTTAGTTTTGCTTTTGAAGTATTTCTTTTCACTGCATGCTGCTCACACTAAAAGCAGGAGGGAGAACTCTTTAACTCACAGCTTTTTTTATCCATTGAAGATAGATTGGTGTCACACATCAATAAATAGGTAACTCTCATCGCTGCCAACATTATTAGATTGCAAAAGACAGAAAATTTACAGACTCCCTCGTGAGTCACAAATGTCTTAAAAAAAGCCTCACAAGTAATTATCTGAAATAGAGACAAGTTAATGCAGGTTACATCTATTCATTTCTCCTAACTCTTGTTCATGGTTAGGCACCATGCAGTGCTTTAAAAAAAGAAGTTATTAAATGCATATATGTTAAATGTACCGTGGTGTAACTGGACATATACTCTTGTCTGTGATGGCTCTTGTTGAGCCAGGTTTCCATGTCCAACTGCAGTCATGTGCAGCAAAGGAAAGGAGTTGCATCTGACAGTGTGATAGATCAAAAAAGGTAGGTAGTGCCTTCAACACCTGAGTTGAATTTGAGGATCCTCTGATGCTTTTTGTTGTGGTTAGTTTTTTTTTGTTTGGGGTTTTTTTTTTTTCAGTATCACAGAGGATTCAAAAGCTTGTTTGAATTAGTGTGGGAGCATGGAGTGAAGGCTGGTGTCTCTGCACTGTTTTGAGTTAAAAAAAAGTGTTTAATCTCTGAAATTTAGGAGCAGGAGGGAATTGGTGCAGAGGGTTTGATGGAATCTCACAGGACAGAATATGCCATGGTAGCAGCAGCTTTTCCTTTGAGAAAGCCAGCACTTAAATGGTCAGAGAATTGGCAGAGCACTGAATTTATGTAGCAGCCATCTGCTTTATCCTGGCTCCATCCAGTGGCATTACCCCGCCAGTCTCAGGCATCCTCAGGACTTCTGCAGGAACCTGCAGTTCCCTGGCAGACCCAGGCTGATGTTTTTTAAGGGTTAAGGTGTTGTAAAAATGCATGTTGCCTTTTTGCTCCTGTCCCAGGCACTGTAGCTTTTGTGAGGGATTCTCCATCCTGGTCCCTGGTTTTGATGCTCTTCAATACCATGCACCAGTAAAATGACTATTCATAGATTGGAGCTACAGATGCAACCTGAATTTAGATACATATTCTGGATATATATATACACACACACACATATATATGTATATATATAGAAGAATATATATATATATGTATAAAATCTCCTGCTATATTTGCTATACTTTATTTTTCAAAACAAACAATACCAAACCCACCTCTATTGTGCAACCAACAATACAATTATTAAATACTGACTCTGTGGCTGTAGCCTCAGGATGTTCAGGTGAGCTGGAATTTCAGTAGAGAGGACCAGGCTCTGGGATTCTTCCTTGGGAAAACATGGATGAATTCCATCCTGCATCTTGAAGAATTAGGTGTGTTTTGCAGTAAGTGGTAGAAGGCTGGATGGAGAATTCATGATGCTGTTCAGGAGGGGCTCCTGTCTGAGCCACGGTACTGGTATATTGTTTGCTTTAGAGCCTATAAAAATATAAAGTGTTTTTTGTTGTTTTTTCCTTTTTTTATTCCTGTAAGGCTCTTAGCTTTAAAATGGATCCCTGTTGCTATTGCATTTACACTTCCTTTTGGCAATCTAAAGAAATGTTTTTACCGAAGGAAACAATGACATGCATGATTGGTTTGGATATTGGAAGCCACATAGTGATTCCAGAAGCACTTACACTTTTCTGAGGAAACAAAAGCAATGGTTGCAGGTTTTACTGGAGAAATTTTATCTAAAATAATTTGAACACTTACCAAATCGAATGTGTTTTGACAGGGTGCAGAGTATTTGTAGTGCTGAGGGGTATTTCAGGGAGGAAGCTGAGGGTTCATGACTTTTGGGTGGGCTTGTGGCTGAGTTGTCCTTATGTGCAGCTGTTGGCAGAGCCTTTATCAGAGAGTTGACCCATAAAGGGCAGCTCAGCTGTCACTAGTGCACATGTGCTCACAGTCCCCATGGCAGGCCCAGAAAGGGCTGTCATCGCTTTGTGGGGTGCCACTTGCCACTCACACTGGGGGGTCAGGTAAGTGGGTGCAAGAAGGTGTTGGGGAAGAAAACATAAGGTGATAGTGGCTTTTGCAGATACTGGTTTAAGGTTTGGTGTTTGGTTAAAAACTGCTTTAGAGTGAGCAGTGTGCCCAGGAGAGCCAACCATCCCCTGGGGCACATCCAGCACGGCCCGGCCAGACGGGCCAGGGAGGGGATTGTCCCGCTCTGCTCTGCGCTGGGGCGGCCTCACCTGGAGCTCTGGGGGCAGGTTTGGGGGNCAGGCTCCCCAGGGAAGTGGTCCCAGCACCCAGCTGGGCTGAGGTCAAGAAGTGTCTGGAAGATGCCCTCAGTGCCCTGCTTTGACCTGTGTGGTCCTGTGTGGAGGCAGGAGTTGGACTCGATGGTCCTTGTGGGTCCCTTCCAACTTGGGGATTCAGTGCTTTTGTTGAACCCAGGGCCTTTTGTACTGGCTTTTAGGAAGTGTCTTTCTGTTGTGTTACATTTTATTCTGGTAATCACTTAACTTTTTTACCTGCCATTACTACAGGAGGGAAGACAGTATCTACCCCTTGTTTCTTCCTGCTCTTTCCTCATGCCTATGTAGGAATTAATTCCATCATTCCCACTGTATCCCTTTAAAGTAGGGAGTAAGAAATGTCTTCAAGGTCACAGTCCTCCTTGAAAGTAATGACGGTGTTTTTCCTAATCCCATTACAAGGTCCCTGGTATCATTAGATGCAAGCACTACTGTTTAGCTTCATTTGATAAGCTGATGAAAGGGGGAGGAAAAAGACTCCCTGATGCAGAAAAGCATTCAAGTATCTACTGTAATGGAACATGTTCAGAAACGTTATAATCTGCTTAACATTGGGATTGTGGTGGCCTGGTGCTGTACCTTTTGTAGAGGAGCATAAAAGGCAGAGGGAGAGGAATCCTGACGGGTGCCTTGAAAGGCTGGAATGGCTCATGCACAAGAGCTTTGAACAATTTGAAATTTTTATTGTTTGTTGGGGTTTTTTTTTTCCCCCAAGCCTGAAAATGGGAATCTTGTCTATGCTGTGAGCTCCCCCCTCTGGCATCAGGATATTTGTAATACCACTGAAGACCCTGAAGCCTTACAGATATACATATTTCTGGAATAAAGTTGGGCATTTTTCTATTATTTTTCTTTTAATTTTATTTTTGCTAAGTATTATAATACTAATTATTAAGTATATAAGTACTAAGTATTAAGCTAAGTAGTAAGCTAAAATTACTTAGTGCTGACAGCACTACCCAGCTACATTCTTCCATCCATTTGGGAACAGGAGGAATATAAAACCATACTTATTGTAAGTTTGACAAAGAGGGTCTCTAGTTCATAGAATCATAGACATGACAGTTCTGATGTCATTTCAAAGATGTCAGTGGCCTTACAAGCTGGGCTTGAAATGGTGGCTGCTGGGTTGATGTCAAAGGGGAACGTGCCCTTTTATCAACGTCTTGGAGTCACTGGGCTCGTTGGAACAGAAACCTACGTCTGCTGCCCTAGCAGTTAGTGCTCTTTTGTATAAACCCTTCACACAACTAATTTTATGGGCCTCTCTTCTCAGTTAGGTGCTTTGCCTCTGGACCACAGTGACAGATTCGGATGTGGTTGGATCTTCGAGGATGAGGTGGATTAGAAAGTGGCGTCGTGGGTTTAAAGAGCCAGGGAACCTTTTTGCTGTTAGCCTGGTGGTTGTTTAACAGGGATGTTTGGTGCTGTCTTGTTACTGAGAGAGTCAGAAAGGGGTGAGATGTAGAAGTCTTCAAGTTATTTGTGAGCAGTGCAAGGATCACATGGGAATTTGCCAAGTGTAGGCTGCGACGTCATTGCCGTTCCTGCATGATTGATCTCTCTAAAAGCCTTTTATATATGATGAAGCAACGGTGCTTGGCTTAACTATAGGAGTTTTCCCTTCTTTTAATATACTTTTACTCCTTCAGGTGCCTGACACTAGTTGGGAAATCACTTCTGTGGGTAATGCACAATTACAGCACTGTGTTATGAAGGGGTGGGTGGAAGTTTCCTTGCTCATTCTCCCTCTTTCGAGTCACTGCGATGAAGTTTTTCAGTTGATTGGAACTAAGATGAAGCAACTGGTGACTATACAGTTCTGTTACTCACTTCAATTAACTTTCATTGTTCCTCACACCATTGGTTCCCCATTATTTGATACTGCTTGAAGGCAGAGTCTGTCTCTACAGCTTCCACTGCTAAATTTCTTTCATGCTCTGGCTGGTGAGTACAGTCACCACCTCCACTGCACGTGTGTTTTCTTGGCTGATTTTTCTCTCCATGCAGCGTTGCTGCAGTGGACTTGCAGCTGCTACAGCTGCTACATAGGTTACTGGGAAATATATTCACCTGGGATTGTAGGGTTGGGCAGGGAGTGATCTTATAAATTCAACAAGTGCAAGTGTGGGGTCTTGCATCTAGGGAGTAATAACCCCAGGCATCAGTACAGGTCAGGGGCTGATCTGTTGGGAAGCAGCTCTGTGGAAAAAGACCTGGCAGTCCTGGTGGACAACAGGCTGGTCATGAGTCAGCAATGTGCCCTTGGGCCAAGAAAGCCAATGACATCCTGGGGTGTATCAAGAAAAGTGTGGCCAGCAGGTTGAGGGAGGTTCTCCTGTCCCTCTGCTCTGTCCTGGTGAGGTCACATCTGGAACATTGTGTGTAGTGCTGGGCTCAATGGGTCAAGGAGGATAGGGAACAGCTGGAACATCTCTTCTATGGACAGAGGCTGAGGAACTTGGGACTTCTTAGGCTGAGAAGACTGAGGGGGGATCTTATAAATACTGATATATATACACATTGATAAAAGGGTTGGGGTCAGTCAGTGGTGCCCAGGGACAGAGCAAGAGGTGATGGGCACAAACTGGAATAGAGGAAGTGCCACCTAACCCTGAGGAGGAGGAACTTCTTTCCTGGGAGAGTGGCAGAGCCCTGGGCCAGGCTGCCCAGAGAGGCTGTGGAGGCTCCATCTCCAGAGACATTCAGCCCCCATGATCCTGGACACTGTCCTGTGCAGCCTGCTCGAGGGGATCCTGCTCTGGCAGGGGGGGTTGGACTAGATGATTTCCAGAGGTCCCTTCCAAGCCTGATCATTCCTTACTTGTATTAGAGAGGGCTCTTACTCTGCAATGGGTCATTGTGATTAGCAGCTGATACCAGTGTCTGGATCTGGTCCTGGAGTCCCTTATTTCATCTCAGAGATAATCTTGGATTCAGTTGCTCTTTACTCAGATTCGGATTTAAACCACAAGTTGTGTGAACTACTTAGTATTTTGTAATGTTTTGGGATTCAGTAAATGGATCCCACTCAGGTCTGTGACCGTTACACAGCCCTCTGTGCAAGTGCAACAAAATTCATATATCCCTGCAAATGAATTGAAATTGGAGAATAGAATCCTAGTTAATGGAAATAAATCACAGTTTTTCACATAAGGCTTAGACTTTTGTCTGTCTTGTGTATTCAGTTTTTGTATCTGTTGTGATGAGTCTGTAGGGTACAAATATGTGAGTGAGATGAATTGCCAGCAGCAGCACGAGTACAGGACTTGAACATCTCAGACAAGATGTCCTGGGTTGCTCAAAGTTCAAGTTCAGGAGCAGAAAGCAGCATGCCTGGATGTCCTCAAGTAGTATTTGGCACAAAACCACAAAAGTGCAGAATCATTTAGGTTGGAAAATGCCTTGAAGATCATTGAGTCCAACCATTAATGCAGCACTGCCAAGTCTCCCACCAAACCGTGTTCCTCAGCACCTCAGGTATTCCTCAGGTATTTGTAGAGTGATAAGGTCTCCCCTCAGCCCCCTCCAGACCAAACAGTCCCAGGTCCCACAGCTGCTCTCCATCAGACTTGTGCTCCAGACCCTTTGCTGGTGTCATTGCCTTTCTGGACCCACTGCAGCACCTCAATGTCTTTCCTGCAGTGAGGGGCCCAAACCTGAACCCAGCAATTGAGGTGCAGCCTCACCAGTGCCCAGTACAGGAGACGATCCCTGCCGTGGGTCCTACTGGCCACACCATTGCTGATACCAGCCAGGATGCTCTTGGCCACCTCAGCACACTGCTAGCCCATGTTCAGCTGGCTGTGGACCAGCACCTCTAGGTCTTTTTCCTGCTGGACAGCTTTCCAGCTGCTCTTCCCAAGGCCTGTAGCGCTACCTGGGGCTGTTGTGCACCAACTGAAGGACCCAGCACTGAGCCTTGTTGTGAACCTCATAGAGTTGGACTGAGCCCATTGATCCAGCCTGTCCAGGTCCCTCTGCAGAGTCTTCCTACCCTTGAGCAGATCAACTCTCCTGACCAACTTGGTGTCATTGGCACTTACTGAGGGTGCACTTGATCTCTTCAGATCATTGATAAAGACATTAGAGAGCTCAGTACTGAGCCCTGGGGGAGTGGTGACCAGCTGACACCTGGATTTAGCTCCATTCNGCCATCCCTGAGAAGAGCCTTGATCCATCCTCCTGACACTCACCCTTTACATATCTATAAACATTAATGAGGTGACCCCTCAGTCTCCTCTCTCCCAGCTCCAGAGCCCCAGCTCCCTCAGCCTGTCCTCAGAGGAAGATGTTCCACTCCATCATCTTGGTGGCCCTGTGCTGGACTATGCCTGTCCAAGCTGTGAGCCACCAGTTAGTTTCCCCAGGAGAACGCTGTGGGAAATGCTGTCAGATGTACACAAGTCCAGATGCACAACATCCACGAGCTGCTCAGAAAGCACCATACGTAGATTTACTCCCAGTGAAGAAGTTTTTATACTTTTGGCAGTGATAATTGATGAGCTGCACTGTTAAGGGAAATAAATCTCTGCAAGTCAGATTTATGAGGACTCTTATGTTTATTTGGCAACATGAGGCTTGTAGAGGGATAAACTGAGCGAGCAGGAGAAGAGCTGACACACTGAAAAATGTTGCATCCCATTTCTCAACTGAACACCTGCAGTTTTAGAGCCATAAAACTTTTCTTCTTTTTCTTTGGGGCAAGTGGCTCACAGAAGTTGAGTTTGTTGGGGAGCTGAGGGTTGGGAGGTGTACAGGTGTTTCCTCAGGAAAGAAGCCCAAGGTATTTTTGTTCTCCTGAGCTGTAGGGATAGTGCACGTTTCTGCTGAGTGCCTGATTAAGTTTGACATTTGAGAATAGAACTTCACGCAGAAATAAGTACCGTACTTGTGAGTATTTAATTAAGATGTTTAGTTCCTGTCAGGGCTGGTAGTTTCTCTTTCCTGTTAAGGGCAATGCATCTTCAGCTGCTGAAATCTCAGAAACCTGTACTTAACCTTTAATCGTCATTCCATTTACATAGAAACCTGATTAACAACTTTTAAAGTTCAGGAGCTGCGAGTAAATGCAATTAAAGCCCTTTTGGAGTCTGTTATTAAGAGCTGGCATTTAATGAAGACTGAGGGCACACTACTGTTACCATCTCCACTAGAGCAGGATGTCTTAAGCAATTAGTTGAAGGCATGAAATACATGAAGTGTGCTGTATAATCCATGAGTTAACATGGTTGGTATTTAAACAGCATGATGCCTTCTCCTCCCTTCGCTGCTGCTCTATCCTGTGTGCCAGTTTGAGTAGCAGAAGCTCAGATCTCTTGGGTTGAGGGCAGCACAGTGTCTCCTGTGTGTTATTCTTCCCTGAGACAGAGGATGCTCTAAAGGGTGGGTGTAACAGTAGGCATTAAACAGAAGCAAATACATCCTCTTGCTTTGTGGTTTGGAAATGTTTAGTTTTCCTTCAGTTCTAAACATGACTTTCTGACTGCATCCTCCCCACCTCCAAAATGTGCAGATCCAGTGAAGCTTAGCTAAATTATAATTGCAGAGCAGAAATCTGTGCTCAATTACCTGTTCAACTCTTACACTCCTCCTTGACCTTTTTATGTGCTACATGAACAATAGTAAGTCCAGTCAAACTGAAAGACAGCACGTTGTAATCTTACAGGAATAGACTTCATTTTGCACTGTCTGTGAAGCAGGTGGTAATTGCGCCTCTCTGATGAAGTTTTATAGCTTTTTTGGGTAGTTTGAGATCACAGAATTATAGAATCAGAACTGTCTTGGTTGGAAGGGACTCTTCAGATCATCGTAGGCATCATCCTAACTTGCCAACCACCACTATACAGCACCACAACTGACATTCTTTTGAATACCTCCAGGGATGGAGACTCCACTGTTTCCCTGGGCAGCCCATTCCAATGCCTGGCAGCCCTCTCTGGGAAGAAGCTTTTCCTGATATCCAAGCTAACCTCCCCTGTCATAACTTGATGCCATTTCCTCTTGTCCTATCACACAGAATCACACAGAATTGTAGGGATTGGAAGGGACCTCAAGAGATCGAGTCCAACCCCCTGCCAAAGCAGGTTCCCTAGAGCAGGTCACACAGGTCGGTGTCCAGATGGGTCTGGAATATCTCCAGAGAAGGAGACTCCACAACCCCCCTGGGCAGCCTGTCCCAGTGCTTGTTGGATGGTTATGGGTCCTATGGATTGTATGTATTTTGCAAGTTCTTGCTTGCTCAATCGTGCTTGCCCATGGCAGGGGGGTTGGAACTAGATGGTCTTTGAGGTCCTTTCCAACCCAAACTAGTCTGGGATTTTTTTTTATTCTGTGACTCATATTAGAAGCCCCAAATATAAGGATACATATATGTGTGTATATGAGTCTAGATATGTTAAAAAATACTTATCTATACGTACATGTATCTGTACACATCTACACGTGTCTCCATAAAGTCATCCAGCAGTTGTAGCAATTGCAAGTTACAGCCCAAAAGCAGTTGGATTTACTTGTCAAACATGGCAAAAGGACTTATTTTCTTTTCCTGAAACCTTGTGCAGTGTTCAGCCAACCCCTTTGAAAGTGTGTGTCTGGGTTCCACCATTTTCAATCATCATCATGTAGGTGAAACTCTTTACTATGGAAAAATGTATCTAAATGTGGATTTTCTGTACAGGAGTGGAACAATCCCAACTGAATAATACCTGTTGCCCACCTTCAGTCTGCCCAGAGAGGTGGTGGAGGCCCCATCCCTGGAGACATTCAAGGTCAGGGTGGATGGGGCTCTGAGCAACCTGCTCTAGTGAAGATGTCCCTGCTTACTGCAGGGGGTTGGACTAGATGGCCTTTAAAGATCCCTCCCAACCTAATACATTCTGTGATGATTCTATGATAGGTGGGTTGGCTGTCATGGCAGCTTGGATAGAGTGGGAAAATGAAAGTATTGGCCAGTTCTGGCTCAGCTCATTTGAGGAATCCACAGCTTGATGTGTATGGTGGAGATACACGTAACGGTGTCTCCTTCCGCTGTGCCGTTACACCAGTATCTACATCTCAAGTGACTTCAGCTCATCCATACAACAAGTAGAGTCAGAGCCTGTGACACTAAAGTCATAAAATCCACTACCATGGTATGAAAAGGTCGAGAAATTAAAAGGTTCTGCTTTTAATCTCTCCAAAGCAATCCAAGGAGGTGTAGAGTTTGTTGCCAGTTAGAACAGGTTTGAAGAAGTCGTGTTTTTCAAGTAGTTGTGAGGTTTATTCCCTCCTTCTCTTCCTCCCTGAAGGTACATGCACATTCCCAGGTCCACAGTAATAGTTGTGCTAATTGACAATTAGCATTGATAATGAATCCAGTAGCACTGGCAGTGATAGTATTATCTTAAGTTCTGGGGTTATTTTTTTTACTTTTTCCCAAAAATGAAAACCAAAAAGAATTCTTGCTTCTTGTGCGGTGATGGAATTGGGTGATACCTTGAGATAATTAATTCTGGAAGGGGTTTTATTATTATGTTTTAGTTAAATTAATTTCATGGGCAACAAGAGGATTAGATAAAGCAGGTTGTGCAGCATTTAACAGTATTCACAGCACATAAAAATCATTTTTGTTCTTTCTGACCTACCTTCTTGCTTTGTCCTTTGTCATGTTTGCAGTACGTGTGCTCGGCCCCTGCTCTCAACGTGGTACAGCTTACACAGAAAGCACAGTGCTCTCAGAATTCAATTAACTCAATCTTTTTTTTTTATATTTTTTAGTAAATTCCACAATTACTGCAGGATTTTAATTATTCAGAATTTTGATACAGCAAATTACTGGGTAATTAGCTATAGACTACTGTCTGGCATTGAGTGCCACTGCTTTTCTTGCCTTATCCTGGCACTTTGCTGGTAGTTGCCTCCCATCTCTTCAAGAACAATGCCTCATTTCATATGTTTATGCAGAAGTGAATGTCACAGTAGTGCTTCCTACTTGAACACCCAGCTTTTTTTCTTCCCACTTCTTTTCCACCCAGGAATCATTTCACAGAATATCACAGAATATTATTAGGAGCTGGAAGAGACCTCGAGAGATCATCCAGTCCAACCCCCTGCCCGAGCAGGATCATCTAGAGTAGATCCCACAGGAATGTGGCCAGATTGGTCTGGAATGTCTCCAGAGAAGGAGACTCCAGCACCTCTCTGGGCAGCCTGTTCCAGGGCTCTGTCACCTTCACAGGGAAAAAGTTCCTCCTTCTATTAAGATGGAACTTTCTACGTTCCAGTTTGGAACCATTTCCCCTTGTCCTATCACCTACCAACACTGAGAAGAGCCTGGATCCATCCTCCTGACACTCTCCCTTTACATATTTATAGACATTAATGAGGTGACCCCTCAGTCTCCTCCAAGCTGAAAAGACTTTGTAGTTGTTTTCATTGCCCCTGAACTCATCTCTAGCTGGATACCATCATCTCTCAGGAATGTTGTGCCTTTCCTTGACACATGTACCTGGGTTTGCTGTCACCAGGCATCTCTGTGCATCCCAGTTAAACTAGGGGATGTAGGGTAATTTAAATCTGCTGTTCTGTTTTTAACAAACTTTCCTCATTGAAATCCCATTAGGAAATCTCTCTTCTGCTTTGTAGTCACAGCTTTGGCTTTCTTCTGTTAGATCTAACAAAAATAAAACTCCTGAGCCTTCTAGGAGGTCGATCCGATGCAGGAGGAGTTCGTAGAGATTCAGTCCTGGTGAAACATGAACATTTCTGCTGCTGCCCAGTGTGTCAGAGCAATGATCTGAAAATGAAACTCATTTTCAGTTGCAGTCCTGCAGAGCAAACTACTAGAGACATTCTCAGATGCTGAGTGTTACTTCTGGAGTTCTACTGACTTCTTGTTTCCTCAGAGTCCAAGCGAGGTGTCTGTGCTTCATGTTTCGTGCCCAGTGCTTGCCAAAGACAGGTCTGAGCGAGAAGTTTCCCCTAGAACAAACCCCTTCCCCAAACAGATGTTACCAGTAGCTGGTTTTATTTCCTATGGTAACTCAAAATGGTAAGTAAAGGTGCTGTGCAGCAGTGGTGCTTTGAAGGTGCTGGAACAGGCTGCCCAGAGAGGTGGGGGATGCCCCCAGCCTGGAGGGGTTAAAGGCCAGGTTGGATGGGCACTGAGCAACCTTGTCTAGATGCAGGCCTGGAGGTTGGTGTCCCTGCTTGTGGGGTCCCTTCCAACCCAGACCAGTCTGTGATTCCTTGAATGCTAAGGGTTCCTTCATGGAAGAACCCAAGGTCTGGCACTGAGTGGTCTGGTGGCTTTGTTAACATCCTCAGAGTACCAGGAGCTGCTGTGATCTCCTCATCTGACCTCGGCGTAAAACAAGCCATGGTACTTTTTTGAATTAATTCCACTTTGAAAGGGGGCATACGCTTTAGAAAAGCACCCAGTCTTGACTGGGGAGGGAAAAAAACCCATCAGTGACAGACAGTACAGTGGAACCTTTGATGTAAGTGGTTAATTATGCTCTGGAAATGAATGCCTACCCTTCGTCACAGCCTGTCCAGCTCCAACTTTCTAGTCTTTGGATTTTTCTTTTGTTAAATTCATTAGTGAAGATTTTTTTTTTCCATCAGTTCTGTGCCCTCAGTGTTGTGTGCTTGCAGACTGATCCAGTAACCTCTTAGCCTTCTCTTCACTAAGCTAACAAGAGCGAGCTCACAGCTGCTCAGTGTTTTGCTGTCAGTGGTGCCTTCCAGCCTTCTAATAACTTCCAGGCTGCTTTGTGCACCCTTCCATCCTCTTTTCCCAGACTTCTCTTTGTTTCTGAGTGCCAGCATTTCATTTGGCATTACAGATGTGAGACCAAAACAGGGTGATGCTATAAGCTTTTACTTCTGACAAAGCTCTCTCTTTTATATAACCATTTCCAATTAGCTAATTTATATCCACCATCACAGTGGGACCTGATCTGCTGGTGATTATCTTCGATATTCCTAAATTTGCTGGAGCAACAGATTTACACAGTAACCCTATAGATCATGACTTACATTTTCTTCCCCTAGATATAGAGATTGAACTCTGTAGACATTGAAATTATTACAGTGGGATGATTTTATTAAAAATACCTAAATTAAATTTAATAAACAGCAATAAAAATAGAAAGCAAAAAAAGATTATTCTGTTAATGCTGTGTTCATTTCATTATTTACCATTTTCCCCACAAAACCATTATATTTTACAAACTTTCTGAGGTGATTGTTTTCATAGGAATTTGAAATAGGTAAAGTTCTGGTCCATTCAGTCCAGAAAGTGGTTGCTGAAGCCATTCTGATTAAGCTTGATCCATTGTCTGATTCAGCTTCTTCTAATTACTGTTTTTTGAAAGATAAAGATGGACAAACTTAGGTTGGAAATTGGAAAATTTCTACCCAACAAAACCAATAGGTTCTGGTATAATCTGTATTTCCCTTAGAATTCAGAGGACAAAAGGAAAATCAAGGTTTCCAGGACCTTACAAAACCCAGTATGGGAGATTTCCTCATCTTGCCATGTGCCTGCTTGTTTTTCTTTTAGAAGATGCTGTGCTGGCTTTTAGCATTTTGACTTTTGCCAGATATTTGGTGGAAATAAAACTAACTCTCTGTCTTTTTATTTAAAGCTGAATTTGCCATCATCACAAGAATACCAGTTAGCCAAGATCTGTGCTCTGTAAATCCATGTTCTTGGACATGAATTCCATTATTCTTCCTTAATTCTTTTTTAATAGAGTCTTCTATCATCTGTTCTGTGATTTTTGTCCCTGATCAATATGAGGTGGAGAGGCCAGTAATTACCTGGTCATCACATTTACCCTTGTGAAATTCTTGGGATGGTGTTTGTTTTCATTTGATTTTTTTGACCCCACCAAATATATGAAGGTGTGATGGAAAAATCAGTGTAGAGTCTGTAACTGTCATGAGTTTCTGATTGAGCAAACTGTACCCACCTCAGCATCCATCTTAATTTAGAGTATATGAGGGTGTGAAATAGCATTTACAGATTTTAATTGATGGAGTAGAGCTTATTCAGAGCTCAGACCTTCTATCTAAAACCTCACAAGAGGTACAAATAATGAATTAATTCAGCTGTCGCCCTGTGGCCGGGTGTGTTTTATTGCCCGTGCTTGGTTCAGAGGTCAACCTTGAGCATGGTAAGACATAATGACTTAGACAACTTCTGGTGGGGAATAAAAATGTGGATTTGGAGAATGGCAGCAACCACTGAAGCAAATTTGTTCTTGCTCTGCTGCTATTCAGAAAGACAGCGTAGGGCAAGCGGTTATCGTCTTGACAGTATAGACAGGCTGCACATACCGATACGACCTCTTGGAAGTTCAGGAATTCAATTAAGCCCCCAAATGCTTCAATACAGCTTTTGAAAATATAATATTTAATATTAATTTAAGTTTTCAAAGAGCAGGTGCAGAAAGAGGGCTTTGTTCCCTTGCTATATGTATTATTTGTTTGACGTTGGTGTAAATGCACTTTGTGGATGGCAGAATTCAACCACTGATCAGAAAGTCAAAAGTCCTTATTACAGATGAATGGGATATTGCAAACTTTACCATCACTCATAAATCTTGCTGTATGTCCATGTGATTAATGTCTAACAAGGATTTTGATTGATGGCTTAGCAACTCCTAATCAGGTGTTATGGGACCAACTCGTGAAATCCCTTACTTAGGCAAGCTCCTGTTCGCTCAGGTAGGCAGGAAAACTTCAGTCTTTTCTTTCCTTTTAAGTGGATTTTAAAGTTCTAGCTTGCTGTGGGCTTTAATAAGTACATGGCCAGGCCACAGCTTCTAACATTGAAATATGATACTTAATAAAATCCTCCATGAGGATTACAAGAGCAGAACAACTGGATGACTTGAACCATCTAGATGTAGGGAGTAAATTGAGACCCATGACATTGAGTGAAGGCCGTGAATTTCACAACACAAGGAGAAATGATAACTTCAGGCTATTTATTCAGGCAAGTAGCTGGCAAGATTTCCAGACTGGCCCACATGTTAATGATACTGCTTGAAAATTAGAAAGGTTTTAATCTTCATGGTACTGTTACAAGCCAAATGTACTGTGCATTGAAGATCTCTCCTGTCTTACCTTCTGTCCCGCTCAGCTGTGTATTGTGGGTGCTCAGCCATGCTTACACTTAATTACTTCGTTCTGAAGAATTTGTTTAAGTGTTGAATACAGGGCACTGGAGCAGAAAGAGCTTTGATCTGTCTTGCACAGTTTCTGCTCTGCCTGAATTTTAGAACTTAAAGATGAACTTTGAGAGTAGTTATCAAAACCGGTGATTTTCTCTGCTTGTACAGCGTTTGACTACTTAGGGAGCCTTGTGTCTCACCATCCTGCCCTGCCTATCTGGTGCTATCCTAAATGAACAATTTTCTCTTCTTCATTCCTAATCAGCAATGTTTTCAGAACTGTTCTGAATATTTAACTGCAAACTCATCTTTCACTCCTCTGATTCACATTTTAACCTACAGAGATCATTCATTCAAACATCCATGGAGTTACTGTCATCTTGGAGCCAAGTATTGTGTAACACACTTTATGTTTCCATGTCCTGGATAGAAAGTGACACCAGAGTTGTGGAATACATTATAAATAGATTTCATCCATAATGGGAGAACAAATTGCAAAGTGTTTTCTTTTTTTTTTTTTTTTTAAACTTGATTAAGTTTGAGGGTTTAATTACATTTTTGTGGCAATTTTAGGGTTGTTAAGTAGAGAAGATGAAATGCAAATATGTGAATACAAACGGATTTGGTAAATTGCTGTTAAAAATTAGCTCAGTGATTATTTTTACTCTTAACAATAAGCCTGCATTTTAAGCTTGTGCTCAGGTAAAGTTTTAATTGAGATGTTTTAGGATACGAAGTTTCTTTGTGTTTGCATTAGTTTTTTTTTGCAAGCTATCCTGAATTGTTTCTAATTAGGGGCATGATACCATTTGCCTAGAAATTTATTCCTATGTAATTTGTTTAAACTTAGACAGCACAGAACTGATGTATTCCTTTCATTACAGACAGCTCCCTTTGATGGGCTTTGACTAGCTAATTATTAAAATGGAACACATTACTAATAGCCTCTGAGAAAGTAGAGTTTCCTGAAAATAAAGTCAATAGAATGTATTGGGTTGGAAGGGACCTTTAAAGGCCATCTAGTCCAACCCCATGCAGTGAGCAGGGACATCTTCACTAGAGAAGGTGTCTCAGAGCCCCATCCAGCCTGACCTTGAATTTCTCAGCNCTCTCTCAGCCTGTTCACAGCAAAGGTGCTCCGTCCCTTGGATCATTGTTGTGGCCTCCTCTGGACACACTCCAACAGGTCCATGTCCTTCTTGTGCTGAGGGCTCCAGAGCTGGACACAGTATTCAAGGTGAGGTCTCCCCAGGGCAGATCAGAGGGGACAATCCCCTCTCCAGATATGCTGGCCACACTTCTGGTGATGCAGCCCAGAATGGAGCTACATGGAGACTTCTAGAATTCTCTGGCAAAAGTTCACTTCCAAGGAGATGTTTTTCCACCTTCAGACACAAGGAAATGAAAAATCAGTGACTTGGAATCTCTTTCGCTTGTGCAACATGGAGTTGCTTAAACAGCTTTAAATATCAGGCCACTGCTTAGAGCTGCAAGGGGTTCATAAACAGGACCAAGGTCTCAAAAAGGGACCCACCAACCCTTGAGTGAGTGCACTGAGCTCAAGCAAAATCACTCCTAAGCTACGTTGGCAGAACTGGTGGCTGTGGAAATTTGTATTTTTCATGGCAAAAGAAGCATGTTTGGTTTGGGAGCTATTAAAGGGTAATCTTTTCAGTATTTAAAGGATTTTTCCAATGGTTTATATAACCTGCAGCACATGAACCTGAACACAGCATGAATGTTTTCTATTTGTTCATATAACAAATATGCATGGCCAGCAGGTCAAGGGAGGGGATTCTCCCCCTCTACTCTGCCCTCGGGAGACCTCACCTGGAGTACTGTGTCCAGTGCTGGAACCCCCAGCATGAGAAGGACATGGACCAGTTGGAGAGGGTCCAGAGGAGGCCACAAAGATGATAAAGGGGCTGGAGCACCTTTCCTA
>VXBZ01005814.1:0-26415 GCA_013399135.1 Heliornis fulica
ATAAAGCTGTGGGAGACAGTGTCTCTTGTGCACCTCTAGAAGGGTCACTGCTCTGACACGCTACGGACATTCTTTGGTTTGGGTTTCAGATGTTCACCAAACTGAGCCTTGCTGAAAAGGCAGGGGTTTGTTTTAAGGAGAGAGCCCTGGAAGAGGGAGGTACATGAATATATTTGAATAATAAATTGAGGATGTCATGGTTTGCAATTAAATTAATTAGGCCAGTGACTCTTCAAGCTTGTTCTACTCAGTTTGAAGTGATGTACATACACAAATGTGCCAGAAAAGCTACGTGGCTTTTGTTCCCTCCTGGATCTCCTCTATACTCTCAGATCAGCAACTGACCATAATGCATATGCTCTGTATAAAGATTCAAATGGATAAAGTGATTTGCTGAGATTTCACAATAATAATAAAAAAAATGTTACCTGTTAGGCTGACTTCTCAGAGCAGTCAACATTCCCTTTCGCAGCTTGTTGCCTGACAGAGAGAATTCATTGTGTGTGCTTCAGCCTTCCAAAAATACGAGTTACTATCATGACTCCTCATCCAAAGATCTGAGATTGCTTAAAAATGTCAGGGATGCTTTATGACAGCTGTTCAAATTCTGAGCAGTTCCTTTATAGCTTTTGGCTCTAAAGGAGGATAAGTAACATATCTAATCCTGAGACCTGATTGCTTTCCCTGGTTTAAAATGGAGACTGTGCACTCTAATTTTCAGACCTGTTGGAAAGCCAGTTCTCTAGCACCTTCTGCTCTCTCAAGACATCACATCTCCACTTCACTCCAAGCTGAGGTAGGATGCTCTGCACTTTCCAGCACTCAGATTTCTGCATCTTAATCAGGTGCTACAATTAGAAGTCACCCATCATTAAGGCCTATGTAAGTTTAGGGGTAAAAAAAAAAAGAAAATAATATCAAAATCCTGTTGAAATTCATTGAGCTAAACATTTGGGGGCCAAAAAAAGCTCAAGATCTTATGCACCATCTTTGTTCTTGAGCTCAGAGAAGGAACCATTTCACCTTTAGTCTTATGGATGGGATAGTAAGACAGACCTGTCAAAATCTGCCCCATCCCTTGCATTTTAATATTCACATGGTTTGAAACTTGAAATGCCCACCACGGAGTAATTTAAATTAAATCTTTATCCATTAGATACAATGAGGCCCTGTGAGTGTTTACAAAAGAATTATCAGACTCATAGGAGATATATTTAGACAAAACAAAACTATTTAAGCCATTGCCAGGGTCATTCCCAGTACTCCCACAGAAAAGGTTTTGGCTGTGCTGGAAGACAATTGAATGGAGAAATATTTAAAAGAATGGCTTAGGCCAAGCTTGCTCCCACCTTTATTCTCAGATAATTGTTATGTATCAACTATCATTTTAACTGAGAAGAATTTGGTCCAGAGTTGCTCCAGTTATCTCTGATCAAGTTTTAGCTCTTCTTATGAGATGGAAAATGCACATGTGAGCTCATGGCACAGGCCAGCCCGAAACACTCCTTGATGCAGCCCTTTAAGCATGATAAACTACAACTAGACTACACAGTAAATCCCGTCTTGCACTAAGGAGTCTCACAAATTCAGGTTCAATTTTTATAAACAGATTGCTTCTGGGGTTGTTATTATTAGTGTGAGCTGGACAGCTTGAATTAGAGAATAATTTATTCCCTGTGCATTTCTAATTACAGGAACGAGGTTCACTCACTGACACACTTGTCCGTCTTGTTCTTTCCTGTCTTTCAGGCATGGCTGATTGCAGTTAAACAGACAGACCAGCACAAACTGCATAAGAAACACAACTCTGTCAAAAAAGGACTGAAGTGTTACCATTAATTATTCTGGACCATGTGCTCATTTACAACAGATCTAACATGAGAAATATTCTCAGAGGTGTCAAACAGCCTCAGTTTCATAGGTGCATGGGGGTAGCACTGACTAAATGTTTGAGTGACTGGTAGGATGTGACCTGCCAGAGACCCTTGAAGCTTGGGGATTTCATGTGCAATTTGTGTTTCAGCATTCAATAGATAATTTAAATTGGGCCACTCTCTTGGAGCATTTCTGAAGGATCTACATGCCTGAGCCTGTGTCAGAACTGCACAAGTATTTATTTTTTTTTTTTTTGTAAAAAAAAGGCATTTATGAGCATCTGCACAAGTGATTATTTGGAACTCACTGCATCTTAAAAAGGCTCAAAGAAAATGAAAATGTTGTTTTCCAAAGAATGTCAAAAGGTAGGCGTAACAATCACGGCATGCAAGGGAAGAGAGCTTGAAAACACTAACCAGGGGAAAGAACCATGAGGAAATTACCATGATGCAGTTAACCCTTGCTAAAACAGTGGCTGTGATTTTAAATAACCTTGAGCAGAGAGTAGTCTACTTCATTCATTAATCAGATGGTCAAGCTTTGCAAAGGGAAGAACCAACTGACTGCTGGTTCACACTGAGGAAAAAACCTCAAAAAAACAACCAAAAATCAGCGCTGAATTTACTAATTTAGAGCCTGCAAATACTTCAGGCAGCACTACAGCAGCACTCACTCTGTTCAACTTTTAAAATACCAGAAACAGGTACTTTAGGTGTGCCCTCACCGCCCCTGTGTTTAATCTTGTTAACACCTATCTCATAGGCAATCTCCTCCACCCACTCTCATGTACTCTTGTAAAGAAAAGTCTCCTACCCCCCCCAAGCAAGGGGCAACAATGGAAAGCTCCCCTGTAAGGAAACAACACCATTTTGATACTGGTGATAAACACCTTCCTCCCCTGTTGGTACAGTTTGCTGCTCTCTCTGTTGTCAAAACGATTCTATTTGCAAGACCTGTGTGATTTTGTCTGCTTGGATCTCTGCAATGAAATCCCTCCCTTAAAGTCACAGACGTTCCCCGAGCTCTTTTTTCACAGCATTACATAAGGCTGAACATGAAGCTGCTCAAGGTTTCACCACAATGTTCTCACCATTAAAGTCTAGTTTACAAATAGCTTGAGCTTAAAGAGTGTTTCCACTAAATGACAGCCCTTTGCAAACAGCGACAAAGCTCGTTGAGGGGGTTATCATCTGACAGCACCATATTAAAATCTCTCCAGTTTCTCATCTGGATCTTTTTAAAAGGAACAGTTCCAAGACAATAGGAAAACTCGATGAGCCAAGGCAAAGATATTCAGAATTGCATGTAACTCTGGCTTCTCTTTCAAGCAGCATCCTCTTGCAACCTTTGGTTTCCTATTCAACATTGAACCTATGATTTTGATTGATATCAAAGAGTGCCTCTCTCTACCAGCTAAACAGAGGATACCTTCATATTGCATTCATTGGCTATTTGAGAAACAAAGCTGAGATAACTTGTGTACTGTTTTACTCAGTGCTACTATACCTACTGTCCCCAACCCCAGCAGTGATCTCGCTTCTGAAGTTCCCATGACGTGACAATGAAAGCGTTCAGGCTCTCTCTTCAAAGGATCCTTTAGACTCCAAAGCAGGTAGGAGAAACACTGGCTGCTTTCAGTGGGGGTTTTGTGTTGGACAGACCCCCACCCTGGTGGTTGGGGTTTTTGTTTGTTTAGTGTTTCATATTTCAAATAATTTCTTCTGATCTGAAAGCAAACAGAATATATATTTGAATAAAAAAAACCAGGAGCATCCAGAAAATATGCACACCTATATTCAATCTCCATCCAGAATCACAGAATCTCCGGAGTTGGAAGGGACCCATAAGGATCATCAAGTCCAACTCCTGGCTCCACACAGGGCCAGACAAGTCAGAGCAGGGGACTGAGCTCATCATCCAGACACTTCTTGAACTCAGCCAAGCTCAGTGCTGTGACCACTTCCCTGGGGAGCCTGTTCCAGTGCCTGACCACCCTCTCAGTAAAGAACAACTTCCTGACATCCAAACTAAACCTCCCCTGTTGCAGTTTCATGTTGTTCCCTCTGGTTCTATCACTGTTCACCAAAGAGATCAGTGCCTGCTCCTTTGCTTCCCCTCACACACCCCAACGAGGTCTCCTCTCAGCCTCCTCTTTTCCAGCCTGAAGAAACCATGAGACTTCAGCCTCTCCTTGTGAGACTTCCCCTCCAGACCCTTCACCATCCTCACTGCCATCCTCTTGACACTCTCTAATAGTCAGCACACTCTCCTGGGTATACAAGACTCAGTTTTGAAACCTCTATTTTAAACTAAGCTGTTCCAGGTGTGAGAGAACAAAATCTTGGAGTTTCCCATATTTACAGCAAAGAATTTAACTCCCAAAATTTAAAGTTAATATTTGTGAGATTTTATAGGCACATGCCTTTTCTCAGAAATGTGTCAGAGAACTGGAATGAGCATATTTTGGTGCTACACAAAATCCTGGTGTTTGGAAAGGTGGTGAACTACCCCCTAACCCAACTGTAGATAAACCTACCCCAACCTTTTTATTTTAAAAATAGATAGGGTGGGAGAAACACCAAAAAAAAACCCAACCCACACAAACCTTCACTACCAATGAAAATAATTGCCCCAAAGTAGGAAAATATGTTGGTCATACAATATTTTAGTAATAACCACACCCTTTCTGCTAATTTACTCTGAGAGCATGTATCCCCCAAACAAAGGCATAGACTGTACCTACAGCTTGGTAGCCTTAGGGTGCATCATCCAGTACTCTGCAGAGGCAATATATCCACAAAGAAAGCACTGTCAGAGTAGTTCCTTTGAGTCTTGCTACCACTGAGTATCAGGAAATTAGAAAGAATTACAAGTTTGTTATAATTCTGCTCAAGACAAAGACATGAGGAGAAGGACCTGTGAATTTTTTTATATATATATTTTTTAAGATTAAATAATAGACTGTCAAAACATCCTCTGGAAGGCAGCTGTATTTGTCCTTGGTCAAGGCAGATCTAGCACATGTTATAGAGAACAGACACCAAAGTGAAGGCTAAAAGCCTGCATTCTCCTCTCTGGCTCTGCTCTTGGTCCACAAGGAAGGTGTTCTCCTTTCTCATCTTTCCAGCTCAGAGTTCCCATAGAAGCTGGAAAAGACTGATTTTTGTGATTTTAGAAAATTCACAAGACCTTTCAAAATGCAAGAGTAGCTCCAACTAAAAGAAGGGAAAAGAAAATCCAGCACAGACCCAGACAGCTCAGTTTAATTCTGTAAAACTACCTCCAAGGTATTTCAGACACACTCAGGGTTCCTTACAAAAAAAAAAACAACCCCAAAACCAAAAAAGACACTTCTGAATGTTATTCTTCTTTTCATACCTAGGGAATCTGACTGAAATAGATTAAATAACTTGCACAAGGACACCCAAAGCCCATGTAATGTCTGATCTGGGTTCTAACTTCTGACTACTACTGCTGAGTCTTAACAACTCCCTCTTCCCTCTGCAAAACTGCAGGCTTCAGCAAACAAAGCATTCCTTATAGCTAATTGGTATTACATGGAAACTCAACTGCTCTTATTTACAAAACTACAGATTTATGTCAAGCAAAGCCAATTATGCTTAATGTTTAAACTATTGCAGGTGCTCAATGACATTGTTGCTAGGCAGTAGAAGTGAAATTGCTCTTTTAATGCATCTTGTTCCAACTGGGAGCATGTGTTTTATCATCAGTGCAAACTTAACAGATGGAGATCTTAATCCTCTCCAGTGAGCTTTCTTCACCCTCCCTCCCTCAAAACGGTGTCCCATGCATTGAGACTTAACTGAGGTGCTCAGTGGGACAGAACTTGTATTTTCTGAATACACATAGATGAATACAGTATTAAGTGCACATTAAATCCTTTAAAAATAATAATAATAATAAAAAAGAAGGTTTCAAAACCTGTACCAGCAGTAATCAGCAATACACATGGCTATTCAGGTTGAGTACTGGCTTCCACTGAGCACAGCACCTACTCAGACAGTTACAAGGAGAAGCACAAAAGCAGCTTCTTTAAAAATCAAGGGTGAATCTGGGGAGTCCCTAATACTTTCGTGATGGGACAAGATTTATAAAGTTTACAAGGGGTGATGGTTTTAAAATAGAGGGAGGGAGATTTAGATTGGATATTAGGGAAAAGTTCTTTCCTGTGAGAGTGGTGGAGCACTGGAACAGGTTGCCCAGGGAGGTGGTGGATGCCCCTGGATCCCTGGAGACGTTCAAGGCCAGGTTGGATGAGGCCCTGAGCAACGTGATCTAGTTGGGGGTGTCCCTGCTTCTTGCAGGGGGTTGGACTAGATGACCTCTGGGAGTTGCTTCTAACCCTAATCATTCTATGATTCTAAGTTTAAGCAGCACTCAAAACTGAGCTGGGACAACACTGGTCACTCCTAACCTCACTTAGAAGGCAATTTTTTGTGCAATAAATTTCAAAGCTATAATCTTCTATGCTGGGAATGAAAATGTGCCTCTCCTACTTTATGCACAGCAACATCAACAGGTACCCTCAAACACAGGCAATCAGATTTGAGTGTTTTCTTAGCTTCCACAAAAAAATGCCCTAGCTCAACAAAATGCTCAACCAAAGAAGGCTGTTCTAACATTTTCCAGCTGCTTACTGCAGTTTTTCACATGCACACATCTCCTTATGTTTCTCTGTCCCTTCATTTTTTTCCTAATGTATTAAACCAGATGTTAAAAGCAGCTTCTTTCAAAGTCAAGTCCAAACCTGTAGAGTCCTTTATACCAATTTCACTGTGTGCTGGTACAAAATTTTAAAATTTAGGTGGTGCTCTGAAAATACACAGGGCACCATCAGCTTTGTATGGAGTCCCAGATGCTGCAGTTCAAAAAGCATCCCCAGCTGTTGGGTGTAACCACTAAATGGTCCTGTCCTAACTGTGATTGATAGACCTCTGCATGTAGCTTCCTCTACACCTCCAGCTGATCTAAGTCAAAATCCAATGATCAGTACCCCTTTCTCTTTACCATCCACCCAAAAGCCCAAATCCTTAACCAAATTTTACAGAAAAGAACCTTTTCTCTGATCCATGTGAAGGCAGCAGAGAGTTTTCAGTTGTCAGTATTCATCCTAAAGCCTGTTCTAACCCATATATTCCCAGGTACCTCTTTACAAAGGCTGCCCAACTGTTTCCTTCTGCTTTGCTGAAAGCTTTTCTTGCATGATTGCAAGACAGAGAGGTCCCATCCAGGGAGTTAACTAATCCTAACTAATGTCTTGAAGCATGATCTTCATCAGACAATTAAACTGCAATAGCTGCATTCTGTCCTCTGCTGTCATCTATTCTCACATTTTGATTTCTGAGGGGAAGAAAAAAGAAAAAAAGAAAAAAGAAAAAGAATGGGGTTTTAGGAAGTCTGAGGTCATTCAGCCTGAGTTTGCATCAGAGGAAACTTTCTTTTAAGAAAGTTAGTTTTCTTGTTCTCCTGTTCTTGGCACACCTGCTGTAATGTCTTGCAGTTTAAATGTGGGCATACATGAAATTGTCATTAGGTGTTAAAAGCATCTCCAGCCCAATTATACTCACTAGCTCAAACCTTATATTTTTACCCTTTCATTACATAGCCCTTCTCCTTTTGCATATAACTCCCAAATGCATTGACAGCTACCCCATACCTCTTGTCAGCAGACTCCAGGCAGCATCTTTGCAGCTCTTCTGTGCCAAGACAAAGGTCAAGTCAAGTATTCAGGAGTTTCTCACTTCTTTGTGGACAGAAAGTAGGAGCTTCCATGGCTTAAAGTTTTATTTATTGCAATACAAATACCAAATTTCACCTTAGAAGCCATTAACTCTCAGATTCATTCAAACACATCAGAATGAGCCTGCTTCCCAGACTCTGGTGTCCCCTTTTGCTGCCTCTCCCTCCCATAGCCCCAGCACCAGCCCATCTTAAGCAATCATTTTTGGAGAGAGAGGCTGTCTCTTGGTGGCAGGGCAAAGCAAACAAACAGCCTTTCTTGCCCACCCCTTCTTACAGGCCAAGAGCAAGTTGTACTCTCAGCTCCAACATCAAGGCACAGCAACTTGTTCCAGTCAGAAAGAACATTTCTGACACATATGATCATTTCAGATGAAACCTGCACAAAGATGTACTTACTTCTTCCACCTCTACTGGTGTATCTTAGGATCACATCCTCTTTTACCATGGAGGAAGAAATTATACAAGTTCTACACACAATAAAAAATATCTTCCAGATGGGTACCCCCCTTTCTGCATATCTGTTGCCATCTGGGCTTTAACAGGTCCCTCAGCCACCTTGTAGCTCTTCTGCTGACCCCAATCTCTATCTTCACAAGTTATTTCCCCTGGGACACATGTCAAATGCTTTACAGAAAGCAAGGCAGATCATCTCTCCTATGTTTTGTTTAGGAAATGAATTCTCATTACACACAAATATTAAGGTAGTCTGACAAATCTACCTTTGGTACATTCATGTGGCATTTTATTAGTTTTTCCTTTTATCTCATGGCTTTAAATGTTTGGGTTGGTTTGGGTTTTTTTGTAACATCTTAAATACTTGTAAGATCAAATGAAAAGCTCCTGCCTACTTTCCTACTTTGTAGATATTGTTACTAAATTTTGCTCCCCAATCCAAAGTTGCAGCATTCCATAGCTCTTCCATAGTTTCAGCTCACAAACTACTCCCTGTGTCACTTCAGTGCATTATAATTCTTTGATGATGTTTCTCCTGCAGCAGAGCATTCCTCCTATTTAGCAAACATTCTGGTCTGACTTCTGCTTCCAACACAACCATCTCCATGTCCAAGGGCTGCTTTAGTTCTTGGGTTTAGCACATATTGGGGTTTGGGTTTAGTATGTTTCCTTATCACATAAGGACCCCTTTCTATCCTCACACTTTTTAAGTAGTTTGACCTAAAAAACCCCAAAGCAACAAAAAATAAGAGCCAAAGCACAAAGTGCTAGATTAGCATCCCCCACAATACCCAAGTCAGCCAATCTTGGAAGTGTTTGGCCTTGTTTCAGTCCTTAAAGTGGAATGCATTCTGCTAATCATTTTCCCCTACACATCAAACTGCATATACCCTTTCCTAACCCTCTTTTCCCAATTCCCTTTCTCCCTTCATTTGGGCTACAATTAGCAATTCTGACATCAATGAATTCTAGTCTCCAGTTCTCTTACTGGCTATTTTCTGTGTATCTTCCTTCAGGGATGACAAATTCTATGGTTCTTCTGCAAAATAAAAACCTAGATGCCTCAGCATCAGTGTTTCATGACAGACATTATGGATTTATTACAGTATTATGGTTTCTAGCATATTTTTTGTTGTCTTTCAAAGAAATTACCAAAGAAGGTTAGTATGGCTGGGCCCATTTTGCTGAAAAGGAAACTAGGGAAGCAACTTGCCAAATGCTGGGTGGCTGATAGAGCCAAGAATATCACACAAGTTCCCCCAACCTCACAAGTATCCATCAGCCACTACCAGACTCAGAAATTATTTACCATCCATACAGTCACAAAGTAATGTGCTAAACAAGTGTGTACATAACTTTATTAACTTTCAACCATTACTAAGCATAAATACATGTGGATACCTGTTTGCCTATAGAAATTAAAAGCCTTTCTCCATCAACCACGCCAAGCAGTGAGCTCTCATTGTCTTCAGTGTGCATTAGGACAGTGCAGCACCCTACAAGGCCAAATCCTAAGACATCTGCTATTTTGTAAACTTATAAATATGTATTATATATTATTCCTAAGATAATCCATAAATACTTTGGCAGTTCCACTGAAGTACCCTAGGTAATTTACCATTAGAAAGCTGGCTGGTAACATATCAACATTTAGTCAAACAAGGGTGAAATTTTATCAGGTTTTCTCCATAGGAGACAAAATTGGAGAACTTTCCAGGACACCATCATAATGCTTGATGGGTTTTCCATGTTTCAAAAGTCTTTCTTCAGGAAGACTTCCTCTGAATTCATTGGTGTATTCCTGATTCAGGTTGCTGTATCTGTGAGGAGGGATGGGGAAGGAAAATACTAAAATAATCATCCTTTATGGAATTAGCTTTATCCATTGTTTATTAGGTAACATTTTGCAAACTACAGTGCTTTGAGTCCTGGACTTCTAAGCAGCACCCACCCCCCCCCAAAAAAAGACAGTGGAAAATAATTTCTAGAACCTTTCAGAACTTCAGGATGAGAAGTGCCAAACTGGATACAGGTGGTAATAATTTTAACAGTTAAAAAAAATCAATTTTTTTTTTTTCAGCTCAGAGAAATTTTAGTATATTTATTTCTAATTCAGAGTTTTAAAGCCTGATTTTTCACCCACACCTAAATTAGTGTTTTTCTAAATACTCCTCACCCTTTTTTTTCTCCCTTCTGGGAGGATTCTTATTTAGTACGAAGTTAAACAATCACATCTGATGTCAAAAACACATTTCATGTAGGCTTTGGCTGTCTTATTGAGAAGTGAGGTATCTTGACTTTCAAGTGAAATATCAATTTGAAACAATTTCTTTTTATTTTAAGACTGGAGATCAACAAGTTTCCTCATATAAAAAAATGTTAAATACATCAATTTGTGGCAAAGTTATTTGTTGACTTCAAATTTATGGCAATTTTTTTGACAACCAAAACCTTTTGGTTTTCAGCAGTAAATGCTACAAATGAAGATTTCACTTTACAGAATTATAAAATAATTTTTTATAGAAGGAAGACAAAGTACACATAGGAAAAACATTTCTGGCCATGATTCAGGTCACATTTAAAAGGGAATCAAGAACTAGCCACTGGAATAAATGGACACTTGTGTCTCAGGTTATATTGAAATGACTGACAAGATGCTGTGGTAATCTTTAGTGCTCTACATAATAGAAGAAGTATTTTTCTCAAGAGTTCTAGAAGTACACTGCCCTTGGAAATTTTCTATTATCATCATTATCAAATCACTGCTTCATCAAGGTTTCTGAAGGATTTCCATAGAACTGCAGCCCAGCACCTAAAAGAGAATGCCACCCACCCACAGGACCCTTCCCACACGTGGTGACAGGTTGTTTCCCTCCCTGTTCTTGACTAGAGTGTTACTTATAACACTGACAAAGGGAAGTTAACTGTGACTAAATGTTCTGGAATTCAGGAGTCTGGCCAGCTTGCAAACCACCCCAGATGTAAGAGGGGATTGCAGTGCTGAGCAACTTGTATTTTACAGGCAATATTAAACCTCAGCTCTATAGGTGGTGTAAAATTGCTTCCTTGGGGGTAGGGGATAATTGAGCAATTCTATTGTCTCCAAGGAGAAAGTTGCTTTTATCTCTTTGCCTGGTAGAGCATCAGAAAATAGTTCAGGGTTGTTCTGTTGAAACCACTGCATGCAGCATTAGCATTAACTAGTTGCTGTCTGCTGTGTCACTTTGCCTACTGTCCTTTACTAAAGGTGTAAGCTCCTTGAGACAACAACTTTTTCTATGTGTTTCTACAAAGCCAAGCACAAGGCAGGTCAGTTCCATGATTGAGATAGCTTGGTGTTGTGGTATAAACTCCATACTGACATATTTACATCCTTCTATAAAGATAGGATGCTCTTCTTTTTCAAGGCATTTTTTGTATTAATGAAGCCTTAAAAATTTAAGGCTAATGATGCAACTAATTGCATCAGTTGTTTTTGGTTTGTTTCTAACCTTACCACATGATTTTACTGTCAAATCTCTCTCCTTGAGGCAGATGAAAAATATTAATGGCAGATCCTGAACAATAACATGATCTATCACTACCAATTCTTCATTACACAGTAGCTTATAGGCTTTGCAAGAATTTCTACCCATACCTACCAAGAAAACATCAAGTTTTCATTTCCTCACACATACCTGTGTGCGATGGTCCAGAACCCCAGGGTGTTCACCATCATTAAGGAAGCCAGGAAGAAGAAGAATCTCTCCAATTTACCTTCATGCAGCAAGTGTGGAAACCAGCTACCTGGCAAGGCAGACATTAGAAGGAGAATTAGTTTACCTTGCAGGATGAGATGTGGCTCATATGAAAGATATGAAGATAACTGTGTAAGACTCAGTCACAGCAGGTGCTCTGAAACACACACCCACCCCCATCCCTCAGCTATTTATACTGAGTCTTCATTCTCACAGCATCTATAGGGCTTTTTGAGTCAACAGTGTACTTTGCAGACTCACTTTTAGAGATAAAGAACTTCCCTAACAGGTCTGAAGTGTACTGGAAAACCTAACTGCACAGCTACTATTGTCATTATTGGGCCATCTTCCCTCCTACATGCACATAGCTTAACAAATGTGAAAATTTGAGGAAGAGTTAGAATTAAGGTGGCCTGTAGAAAGCCTCATTCACATGTCTCATGGCCTGAATAGGCCAAGATAAAATTAAAAAAAAAAGAAGAAAATAATTTTAAAAAAGCTTTTTTTCAGTGCATTGGATGGTGCTCCATTACCAAGATGCTACTTGACAATTAAACTTTCTTTTTAGCTGCTTTGCACTGTGCCTCTAATTTGCATAAATTAGACTTTTTTTTTTTTCTATCAAGGCTTGTGGCAATAATGTCTGGGACATTTTTGGCAGCTTAAACTTCACTCAGCAGAGGACAGAGCCACCTTTACTCACCCAAAGTCTTCCCTGCCTGTGTTCTCATGTACTTTATTTTGCAACTGTATTGATTTCGATATTGTGCATTGCAAACAGTCTGGGCTGGTTACCATGAGCTTGGGTGGTAAATGATAACTATGGAAATATAGATGATTAAAAAGAAAGCCAGCACCATTCCCTCCACATGCAAAGACAATCAATACCCAAACTATCCTAATAGACTATGGCTAAAACATAAAACCCAGGTGAAAAAGAAGTTACAGCAAATACATAAAATCAGAGTGCTCCATGGCACTATAACATTTATTTGGGAATACAGGATGTTTATTGCCTTTGAAGGGGAAAGACTGTCTTCACTGACATTAGTCAAGTGCAATAGGAGCAGATTCAGAGCATGAGACAGACAGTCCTGAGATCATGATGTCCACTATTCACAACTCAGGGAAGTTTGATTAGTGTTCCAGCTGTTAGCAGGAACTTCAGGCACAAGTGTTCAGTAGGGCCTGTTGTGACAGGACAAGGGGTGATGGGTTTAAAATAGAGGGAGGGAGATTTAGATTGGATATTAGAAAAAAGTTCTTTCCTGTGAGAGTGGTGGAGCACTGGAACAGGTTGCCCAGAGAGGTGGTGGATGCCCCTGGATCCCTGGAGACGTTCAAGGCCAGGTTGGATGAGGCCCTGAGCAACGTGATCTAGTTGGGGGTGTCCCTGCTTCTTGCAGGGGGGTTGGACTAGATGACCTCTGGGAGTCCCTTCCAACCCTAATCATTCTATGATTCTATGATTCTGTAAGTGGATTTTAGGGGTTTTTTTTGTTTGTTTAGTTCCATCCAAGAGCATCATTCACCCCGTGGTGCGAACCAGAGATGATCAGGAGATTCGGATCAAAATCCCACTACTGATCTACACTAAACCACCACCACTGATGTACCCAAAGTCACCTTTCCTTCCTCCCTCAAAGCCTGGTATCAAATCTCACCCATCTAAATTGAGTGGCTGCTCATCACCTGAATGAGCTAAGAGGGAGAGAGGACAAACAGCCTTTGCCAGAGCCGTGCTGCACAAATGTGATAGCCTTAACTGAACTTTTTGGTCACTAAAGCCACCCTTAGCCACCCAAAGCCATTCTTCACTTGCCAAATGATTACACAACACCTCCTCACATACATCTATTTACTAGTGTAAGATGTGGAGGAAAGAGAAAAAAATAAACAGTTTTCTTTTTAAAGCAGTTACCTTTAGCTCTCAGAGATTAGCAGGGAACAACTGCCATTAGTGCAGTCAGTGCCATCAGTGCAGTGTCAGTGCCATCAGTTTTCCACAACTCCTCCACATTTTGCCCCATGCCACGTTACCCCCCTGCCTGCCACAGAGCAGCACCACCTCACCCCTCTTCCTCACGGTTCCTCTCTCAGCATTACCTCAGAGCCAGCTCTAAAACGTATCATTTAACACCGTCAGTTGACTGAGCGCCCGGGCGCGATAACTTCATTTTAGTAGCTTATAAACTTTTACTGTCATAACTCACAATCAGGTAGTTTTTCATTGCCCATCCCCCAGTGGCCAGTAGGAGCCACGGGGAGAGCACATGTTGCTGATGAAAGGGAAAGCAGGCATGGGGCTGGTGCTACAGCGTGTCAAAGCCGGGTTCACACTGTCTGCTGGGTTATTTACATCGGCTGGGCCAGCTCTATGAGCAGCAGGAGCTTCCTAATGGAACAGCATTCACAATGGAACCTGAACACAAAATATGTGCTTAAAAATAGCACTGAGTGATTAAGAAAGAAAAAAAAATAAAGGAAGAATTTAGCAGCTTCTAAGAGAACAGAGTAAAACGGACCTTTGAAACCGCCTCAGCGGTAGCAAAGGCGCCATATTGGAGCACTGAATGTGGGAATGGTTGGTTTTATCAGGGTGGGAGGCAGACAGGGTGGGTGACAGGCATTTATCTGTTCTGTCACCAAATCACCACTGGCCTCCTCCTCAGGCTGGGTCATTGCTCTGTCTCCTCTCTGCTTCTGGAAGAAACCAGTGCTTAAACAGCTGGGCCACAATAAGGACCGCAAAGTCTTTGGAGAATCCTGTGTCACAAACCAGCAACAACACAAGCAGTATCAAATATTTGACCTGGGCTAGACNGATTTACTATTTTCAGTTGTCCCATTCCCACCTCCCACACCCCAATTTACTACTTCTTTGTTTTTCCCCTACCTTTGCTCTTAAATGAAAGTTGGTTTTTCATGGAAGAGGGGATAGGCCTGGAATACATTTTCTTCTACTTAGCCTTAGGTGAACAGCCATCCATCAGCCATGTGTTTCAGGCAGCAAAGCTCCCTTTAGACACTTTCACCCCTTCTACCACTAACACCTTCCTCAAGCTGTCTGTGGGCTCCAGCACACTCCACTCATTGGCTTTGGGGGTCCTATTATCAACATTGTACTCTCAGCTATGAGCATCAGGAACTTATTGGGCCAGTTTATTTGTTTTTGATGGAGTAAGGTGCCCTGGGCACTGCCACATTTGAAAAGTTCAGCACACTCATTCTTGAGTCTAGCATGCAATATGCCAGCAATTCACTTTACCCCCCAAAAGACACTGCCTTTGGGTTCTGTCAATCCTTTACTTTCCTGTGGAGATTGCCAACAGAAGTGCCAATTACAGGGTTGGTTTGTCACATAGATAATTGCTCACTGGGAATTAGCTTTCTACAACAAGCTTCTGATTTCCATTTTTATTTCAACAATGGAAATACTTTGTAGCAAGAATCACCACTGAGAATCAGAAGTTTCCTTTAGCTATGTGTATTTTAAAGAGCCTTTTCTTGTTGGTTAGAGGTAAATCTTTTATGTATTTCAGGGCAGATTTAGGACAAATTAGAGGATTAAGTCTAGGTGGTCAGTTCCTCAAGCATGCTATAATACACACCATTGAAATAAAGTGCCTTGTAAACTTTCACTGACATTTTGTAGTCCTATCGGTGCTGCATCAAAAATACTCAGGTAGTACAAGATGGAGGAATATTATGCAATATCAAGATAAAACACTTGACTCTACTGACACAGGGTGAAGACTAGGTAAAACAGGAATCAGGATGCAGACAAAACCACTTTCCTGTGCTGCTTCTGGTGGACAACCAAGAGTGACAAACTGCTGGCAACACTGGCCATGAAAAAAGACATGGAGGGAGCTATAAGCCAACCTCTGACATATACTACTGCCCACAAGTTACCTGTAACTATGATGACACCCTTCTAGTTCTTGAGTCACAACAAAGCCTGAAGTTGCAACAAGAGACATTCAGTTTCTGTACTGAATATCACCATCTTATTGTAATATTGAGAAAACACAGAAGACAAAGCGTGTCAGAAGTTATTCTATTCTGTATGATTCCCATTTTTACAGCTATCCTGCAATCTAGACCATGATTAGAGAAAAAAATTAATTCATAGCTCAAGAAAAGGATTGTATCACCTTCTACCACTTCATCAAGTTATTGGGCATATATTTAGTGTTTAATCATATCCAAAGTAAAGCCTCAGTTTGCTTCTAATCCTTATTAGCTAAACAGGCACCAGTGGACTACACCATCTGGACTGCAAAAAATACCCCTTAACTTTATCATCTCTGGTATTTAGAAACACACAAGGCTCCAAAATGCAGAAAAAAAAATTAAAAGCTCACAAAACCCCTCCAGTTCTCTAAATACAGAGCAGGAAAAACTGTGTCTGGGGCAGTTTCCTCTCTCTGACCTTTTTTTCCTCCCCCAGCCCCCCCCCCTTACACATTTACATTAATATTTTTAGAGAAATGTATTCTGAAATGATTGGCATGGGAGGACAGGTTTTGTCTTGCATCTTCTCCGTTAAAATGTTAGGAGAGGTAAGAGATCCAAAAGAAAGCAGTTTCCCAGCTTGTACTGAAAATATCACTGTCACCCATCATCTGTTTGCACTCGTCAGATTCTTTAAAAAAAAAAGTCTTATTTTATCATATTCACACCATCCTCCATAGCTGCGTTAAAAATGATTAATGCAGCTTTGACTGTGACTGATATCCGATCAACTTTGCCAATAAAAAAACCCAAATAAAATCCTAAACTAGTGACAAGAAAGAGGATATAAAAATGTTTAGATTTTGTCAACACCCTCTGTGCTTCAGCACTTCAAAATACACACTGGAGGATCTACTGCACTGTACCCTGAGTTGCTTCTCGGCAAACATGGTCTCATAGCTTAGGGAGGGGAGAACCAGAAACAGCCTTGGCTCATGCTTTAGTGAAACAAGAACCAGGGGACAAGACAAAAGCACCCATAGCCCAAGAATTGCACAGTACCCCTTGTTGAATCTTATAAAACCATTGCATAACCACCATCATCCCCATCTTCCAGCAAAACAGATATAATTTTTGTTTTCTTCCACTATGATTGAGCTTAGCTAAGTGTCACTTGGTTTGCTTTACCCCTGCTTCCANACCATCTTCCAGCAAAACAGAAATCATTTTTGTTTTCTTCCACTGTGATTTAGTTTAGCTTTTTTTTTGGGGAAAAAGAAAAAAGTGTCAGAAAGTGGTTTGCTTTACCCCTGCTTCCAAAAATCATCCAGATAGAAAATGTCTTACAAGTTTTTTTAAACAGAGCTGAAGAAAAAAAACCCCACAAAATGTGAGTAATGAGAGCTTAATTTGCATCATTTGACCTTTACTTGATCTAAGAGAGGTCACAGTTTTATTCTCTGAAGCTCTGCCATTTTTAAGGACCCATTAGGTTTTATAAATTTTAAAAAATATATAGTATTTTGCTGGTCTTAAGCTCCTCACCACAAGCACCATAACACATCATAAGCAGCACAATGGAAGAGTTTGGAAAAAATACAGTGTGAGCAAGATCATTTTGCATATAACATTTCCTATTAAACCCAGAGAAAACCAAAAGAAAACTAAGCCTAAATATGCCTCTGGTTTTGTTATAACCTACATCCAGCTCCAGAAGTCTGATCCCAAGCCTACTGTGATTTGTGAGTCAGCAGGACAAAAGTCTAGCTCTAATGAGTAGAGGAATACTCCAAGTAGTCAGTTGCAGGGTTATAACACAAATTAAGATAAAGGACTATCTCCATTATTTACAAGCTGTGAAGTGCATGAGTTATGGCAACTTGGAACAATTAATCATATTCAAGCAGGGAACACTGAGAAAGAGATACCCAGTGAGATTCCACTTACTTTTAGAAATAAAATGTGAGTCCAATAATATGTTGTTTACATAGTAATAAGGAAAGTAATCTCTAATGATTTTAACTAGAGCAACAGAGCAAACAGTACACTGTTTTTTTTCCCCCCCACTACATTTTTTTGCCTAAAGCTTTTTGAGTTTTGCAGAGGACTTCCCCTATTTTGTGGCTTATTCAGTCCCATTACAGCACCTTAATCTGGATACAGATCATCACTGAATCCCTTGGAAATTTAAGAGTGACTTTTGCTCAGGATAATGGTGTGGACAATTACCTGCACAGGAACTAAAGGTCTGGCAAAGTTAAAAGCTTCTTTTTTCCAAATAGAAGTTTGCCATCCAACTTCATTAAAGTAAGGGATATTTTACCCAATAGATTTTTACAGCTTGTTCAAAAAATCTCGTGCAAAAAGAGTTAGAACACAGCAAACTGCAGTCTGTGGACAACTAGGGGAGTTCATACTTCTTGGTTCCAATCAGGATAAGAATTTGAAAGCTCTGACTAAACAGTATTTCTGGCAGGAAGCAAACATTTCCTTTTTTTAGTAAATTAATATTTTTCATACAGACTTACAGGAAAAAAAGTCACCTTGGGATATAACATTAGGCAAAAATTTACTGGATTGGAAACCAAATGTAAAAATTTACTTCCTCTATATAAAAATATTCTATAAAGGACTAAATTACATATATAGTGGTACACCATAGTCAAAATATTTTGATGTCCATTAAGCTTAATTATTTTATAAATATTTAATTACTCCCAAAGTCAAACTGCAGTAAAATATGTCAGTTTTACCAAACCAAAATATTTCAACCTTAACAAAATTAATAATTTCTACACTCTTGGGTGGAGAGAAAGAGAACAGTCAGCATCACAGTGTTAGTTTCATTGAAACCATATTACTCAATGAAAAACACCCTTCTATTCCATGGGGGTAGGGCAGGGGGGGAATTAAGGAAGCTCTGCTCTGGATACTTTGGTGCTTAGCAGCTCTTTGCTGGATTCCTTTGGGTAAGCATTAGGGGGTTTTATCCATCTCTAAGTGATGCTTTTTACCTAGTAACATTTTTTAATGGAATTGTTAACTTAAAAACAGTGCTGTGTGTCAAAGAGCCATTGGTTTGTTCAGATCTTGCAAGCAGGGATTTAAATTTGACATACTTCAAACAGAAAACAAACCCTTTGTTTTTAGCTTCCACAGTTCTCAATGTAGGAAAGAGAACAAGCCACAACTTAGCACTGAGCAGTTACAAAATTCTGCAGCAATGGTAATTGCAAAGGTATCAGGCATTAGTAGGGTCATCAGTTGTGCTCTGTAAGAAAATGGTTCTGTGTTAGCAAAGGAATGGCAAAGCTTCTCAATGGGAAGCATCCTTAGAGGTACTGCTTCAGCAAGCAGAGCTACTTCAGATATGTGAACAAAGGGATCCCTGTCCTTCAGGTCAACAACACAAGTGGTTACTTCTTAAGATTACTTATGAAACAGGTCTTTTTTTTCCTATTTAAAAGTTTCATCTACAAGAAAGAGTTTAAGAAACTCTTGGTCTACCTTGAAAGTTAGCAAGCCAGCAAAGTCTTTGGTTCAGGGTTTATACTAAGTATTCCTCAACAGGCTGAATCCAAAATAACTCCTTTTGAAGCAGTAAGTTCTCTGGGAACTACAGTATTATTACAAAAGGGTAAAGCCACCAAGACCATATTGTCACAGAATCTGGTTCTTTCAGTAGCTGGGCAAAGGGAGAGGTGTCAAAAGGCAAGGGAGAAGTAATTGGTCCATGGGGACAAATTAACTAGGCAGCCTTGAAACCCTCAACCCAACCTCCTTTCTCCTAGAACACTGTGGAACAGAAAGGCATGTTCTCCACTCCTCAAAGTGCTAATCTTGCCCTTATGCCCTGAGACTTCCACATAATCATGGCTAATATCAACATGCTTCTTCATGAACAAATGAAGCTGCTTCCTAGACCATTTATTTTCTTGTCTTCTAGAAGAGAAATGTAGAGATTGGAGGTGAGGCCCTCCTGCAAGATGCCATCCTCTAATTGCTCCACCTATCAAAACTAAGATGACTCATTAAAATTGGATGAGCACAGCTATAAGGCTATTTCCTATCTCAATTCCATCTTAATTGTGAGAAAAAAAAATCAATAAACTTTGGCATCCCCCTGTAATTCTGCTGCTTAATTCTCCAAATCAATAGCATTAGAAAAATACTCAGGAACACTGGTCATAGGCATAGTCTTACCTTGAGAGCCTGCATGGGCTGTCTGAACAAAGAAAGCTCCCATAAAGCAGCCAGCTCCATTAAAGAGGGTTAGAAAATGCATGGAAATCCCTCTGATTCTTTCTGGCACAAGACAGAATGAAAGTAAGGAACCTTAGAAAAGAACAAGATACACCTACAGGTTAAAAATAAAATAAATTAATTGATGGGAGAAGCTAGATAAGACAGAAAAAATAATCCAAAACATCTCTAATAGTAATTTTCCATAATGTACACAGGAATGTATTTGCTGTAAAAGGGCAATCAGATGTCTTAGCACCCTATTAACAAAAGATTATCTCAACTGTTTAAATAAATCTCTGTAACAAACTATCCCATCTACAACTATTGAAATTCCACAAATTCGTAAAGATCTGTCACCCAGATGGTTTCTTTCACCTTTTAAAACCTCAGGCCAAGCAAAACAAGAGAAATGCCACCACAGTCAGCAAGTATGAAGAAAACAGATGTGATATTTAACTGCAGGACAGTGGGACCTCCTGTGCCAGAGCAAATCTAGCATGGCCACTAGTAGATGCTTCCAAAATCCAGAGGTCTACCTTGACTTGAACAGTCACCTTGCTTTAAATTAAGGCTGGACAATGCTCCCCCTTCCCCAGAGGGCATGAGACACTGGCTAATTTTTAAACACATTGCCTTTCACTTTCTTACCAGGAGATTAAACCAGAAGCTTTATCTGTATCACCTCAGTGATTCATGGGTGATTATAAATAATCCCACCAGTTGTACTTTAGCTAACCTAGATTCTAGTAGATTTTAGTGATAGCTGCTCTTTCTGGGTAACTTTCCATGACTACCAAAACCCTCTTCTTTCCTAATTTTACATCTTGAGCCCTTGTACACGCTTGTTCTCCAAGTCCCAGCATCTCCAAACCTGCGTTATTAGCTGAGTTTGAATGACCTCCAGCTTGAAAAACTTGCCAGCAGAGGATCCTATTTTGATGCTGAGTTGCCTGAAGCATCTCTGAATACAAGTGAAAATTTGCAATCACCATCTTCCACCCTTCTCAATTTGGGTGTCCAAATGAGATCTTTAGAAACATTAAAGAAAAAAATAAAATACCACGGACAGTGTTTTCTCCTTATTCACAGTAGGAACCAAAAGCCTGAGGGCAAGAGAATGTAGGTGAGCCTGGGACACCATCTGTAGATGCAACAGTACAGACTGAAGCACTGTACAGCCAGTGTCCTAACTAATTTGATTCCCTGAGACCTTAAAAACTTTTTGATTATTCTTCCCTTCTAAAAGCAGGGGTGCAAAACATGCATCTTGGCCAAATTCAGCTTGGGTAATTGCATCCTACTTACCTAAATTACCCCTGCTGTTCCAATTGCAGCCTCCATTCCTCACTTCTCCCATGGTGCCACTGTGAACCATTAAACAGCTGCTGCATTTGACCCCAGAGACATTTCATCAGTGGACAAAGTGATCCCCAATATACCCTTTAACTAACAGAGCTGTTGGGGACATGGCTTCCCCTTTCTCAGTGCTTTGAGAGATGTTGCTGGCAGGTGACACTCTCTCAGCCCTTCAGCACTCACAGCAAATCTGCTAACCCTTTGCAGGGTGAAGCCTTACAGGGCACCAGGCAGCTTGGACACCACAGCATAACACAGCAGATGTGGCCAGCAGACTGGCTTCCCATCCCCAGCAATCTCAGACACTGGGAGGGGGCAATGCCTGCTGAAACTGTCCCATGGGATGAAAATATTTTGGTTTTGGGTGGGTTTATTTATTTTGTGGTAGCATTGAGATTTTGGTAGATTTGGTTTTAAATCATTGCACTTTAAGAGAGTAATTTCCTAGTTTAAATCAAGCTGGGGATGCAAATTCAAGCTGTTAGAAGCCTGTGAGATCTTACAGTCTAATGCTGTGGAGGAGAGCAATTATTTTACCTTTGGGGTTTGTTTTTATAGACTACCTCTGTATTTGGGAAACATTAAATACTGATGTTATTTATTCTAAGAGATGCTTATGGCACCTGAAACAGAGGATTATATAAAACTCCTATCAACAAGATAATGAAACATATTATATAAACAGAACTGTAAGTATCAGGGCTCAAATATAGATGAAGAGTTCAATATGCCAAATCCAACTCCTCTAACTAAGCACTTCAGAAACGAGATCTCTCCTCTCTTCCCTCTGATTACAAGTGTGAACATTTCTGTCTTCAACTTGGATCGTGTACTTTCAGGTCAAGTAAATTATCATGATAATTGAATTTGACCTTCTGCATAACAAAGGCAGTAAAATGTCAGGAAAGGTGAAACAACTATTTAAGTGTCTAGGCTGTCATTACCATCCATGGAGATCCACTGAATGGTTCCTGAACAGCAATTAAGTTCAAACAGCAGTAGAAACCTAGAGCTCAGTTCAGTAGTGTGAGTACAGATGCTCAGGGTTTGCTGAAATGCTCTAGTTCACCCTAACCCTCTGCTGATAAGGTGCAGTGCCTATGAAAGAGTCTTCTCCAGCAGGAGCTGGAGGCCACAACCATCAAGAGCCTCCTTGCCCTTCATTCTTAGCTTAGAAACTCCATCACAAACAGTGCCAGACACCCACATAGTGGGCAAGTGAATGGAGAACTGCATCCCCACCAACTGCAGTAGTAGTCTACTCTAAGTTTAGGTACTTACCTTTAGTTTTCTACATAGAAGTCTCACTGTCAGACTTAGTTCCTTTTCCCTGGGTTCTTGAATTGCACCTGAAACAGCAGCTTTTGCCAAGATGCTTAACCTGGTTTTTTTTTGGTTGTTTTTTTTTTTTAAATGGGAAAGACAACTTTTCTTCCTAAGACATGATAATGACAATACTTCATAAAGTTAAAAAAAAAAAAACAACAACAAAAAAAATTAGAGAAGAGGGCAAAAGCACTCCCAAGAGTGAGTTTAATTTATTTTTCTAAAGGCTAATGTCACCTTCCAGCCAGTGGATTTCTGTTGTCTCCCAGAGTGCTAGATTAAAGAGCATTATTCCAGCAGCAGTATTCTTCTCAAGCTTCTGCATGAGAAGACTGTAAGCAAGCCAACTCCTAAACATCCTATTTTTTTGTTGTTGTTAAGCTAAACAGAGAAGGTCACAGTTTTCAGTTACACTTAGCCTGTAACCTAGAAACCACATCACCTGCTGAGAAACCTGTCTCAGTTAAGTACTTGAGAGCTATCAGATGAAGAGACATTATGAAAGTGCTAAGTATTTAAAACTAGAGAAAATTAACTTTTTAGTGACAGACCATGACCCACAGCTCTTAGTAGTCTTAGAATGTAAGAAGAAAGCCGAGACACTCAAGTTATTTCCCGCTTTCAAATAGAAACGTGAACGTTTCTGTGGTTGTACTGAAACAATAAACACTCAGTCTGTGGAATTAAATGCCTGCAGAGATCAGGTAGTCAAACACTTTTCCTCTGCCTCTTTAAATGAATGTTGATTAGACTATTTTTGCAATAGTAACTTTTTTTTGAAAGCTCTGAGATCTAAACCACTGGCAAACACTCTATCCTCCTCAGAGGAAAACAAGCCTCAGGAATGTCACAGTAGGTATGGGAAGGTAAGTTATGGAAGGAAGGTTCAGAATCCCAATCAAGAGCCTATCTACATAATTTATGGATGGCAGCCATGAGCTAAGCACTGCCTGTGCTCTGTGGAACAGGAGTGTTTATCTCTGGCTCCATGCCACAAGCTATAGCACGATGCTCTGTGCAGGCATGTTCACATGACTCCTGATTGGAGCACAAACAATAAACTCTTGCATCTGCCTACAGTATTCTCCAGGTTAGCCTGTCAGTTGGCTTGTGTTACCCGCCTGCATATGCTCTGTGTTGTTGAAAAACATGTAGTGATTCTATCAGCTTGATCTACAAATTGAAAAGGTTAAACAAAATTGTTTCACCTCGCTTTGGCTGCGGCCTAAAAGGAGTTCATAGGCTGTAACTATGGCTCGGCTGTCATATGCATAGAGGTTCCACCTCAAGAAAATCATCACAGAAGACTCCAGGTCAGAAGGGAATCAGGAGCTCAACTGGACCCAGCCCCTTCCTGAAGCACATGCAGCTTCAAGGCCAGTCACACCTCCAAGCCCAGAATCTCACTGCTCTGATCACCCCACCACTGAATGATGGATTAGGCCCTTCAAGAACATGACTGGGCTTCTTCACCTTCCAGTTAATCTGGAACAACATCATTGCTCACACTGAGTTACATCCAGAAAGATAAGTTTGGCTTCTATGAAGCAGGTAAAGCACAGATCTGCTCCCTAAGCCTGTGGAACAGAGCCAGGGATAAAATATCAGATGGCAGTAATTATTTTTAGGAAGCTGATATCATTCTCCACAAATAAGGACACTCGCTTTAATCTCTTAGATTTTACTTACAGGAGGGAGTTACCAAGGCTTCAGCCACTCCAAGTAGGATGTATTGAGGAGCTAAGTGGAAACAAGGCATGGAGGAGACTAGGAGAACTTCCTCAGAAAGCGTCTGCTCCACTGGAGGGAAATGCTTTCGGTGTATTTCAGAGAAGCCAGCAACCATCACGGAAAGTGCAGCTGATAACTGACCTACAACTGGGTAAAGAGCACAGAGAGCATTCACCAAGTCTGTAGTTACAGCAGCATCATGTATTTAGAATGAAGCAAAGTCCTAGGAGATGGTAAAGAAGCTTTCCTCTGCCACCCCTGCTCACCATTACATCCTCTCTTGAAACATAAATAAGAATGAAGAATAATTCCTGCAGCATAAACCTAACTCTAAATATATGGCAAAGGGATGCCAGCTCAGCACTGAAAGAATTCAGAGATTCAGAGTAAATAAGAGGAAATAAAGTTTTTACTTTCCCCTCAGAATAGAAGAACTTCTTTATGGAGGTTGGGTAATGTGAGAAAGGAACAGAGAAAGAAAAGGTAGCAGCCCTTCCAGATATCATGAGAGCCTGGGTAGGAACAAGGCTACCCAGCAAGTGAAAATTCTATTCAAGCAGCACTGAATCTCCAATTCAGCAAGATACTGAAATACACAAATACACCATATACTTTATCTGTTATAATAAAACCTAGTAGCACAGACAGCTGAAGTGCTGGATTTCTAAGGGTGCAGGCCATGGTAGATGGGATAAAGATCAGCAGTGCTCATCACACCTCAGGAGACCATAATCCCTGTATTTTTTCCCCCCTTAGAGTTCCCTTGAACCACTTTTGGAAGTTTGGTCCAAAGACAGTGCATTTGCTGGACTGTTTTAACATTTTAGGATGTGATGACCTGCATTACTGAAAGAGGATCTTGAGCTTTCTAAGTGTTTGCACATAAGCTGTTGGACTAGAGTTGCTCCTGCCTTCTTCAGTTGACCCAAAGAAGCATCACTGCATGATCTATAGCCCATGGGATCCACAATGCATTTCAATACATCACTGCACAAGTAACACATGGAGCCTCACCACCTGCCTCAGTGGTAAGGCACATATACCACACAAGCACACAGGGCAGGAAAAAACCCTATATGGTTGGCCTCATAATAGAAGATGAAAGCTTCTAATAAACTCATACACATTTTAAATACCACACACTTCACAACACATTGCATAGAGATTAGTATTTACATATAATATTTTATATTTCTTGATGTTGGCAGTATGAAATTGTTGTAGCCTCTCAGAAAACACAAGAAGACAGTTTTCAAGTAAGTCTCCTGAACCTGAAATATTTATACTTCTGAGTTTCCATTGATTTTGACTAAGTGTCTAATTCTTCAGCATTTCTGAGATATAACATAAGCTCAGGTGTGAGAATTTGGTTTCTTTTGACAGCTTTGGTTCAAATACCTTGCACTCCTTCACTTCTCTTACAATGCATCATCTCACTTAATGACTAGAAATCATTACACTTACTAGATTTCATGTCAACAGTCCAAGGCTTTTGTTTCATATTTTATTTATAACATGTATAAAGTTTGTCTCTTTGGGTGTCAGGACACAAGAGGCTGAAAACCCATATAGCTAAGTAGGCTTAGCCTTGTCTTTTTTTTTTTTGCATCCATCTATGTTTCCTCTCCCATCAACAAGCTCTCACACTTCCACCACTTGTGCTGCACTATCAGAATGTTAAATACCCCCCTTCTGCCTAACCCAAGTCCTGGAACTTCGTAGAATCATAGAATGGTTCAGGTTGGAAGTGACATAAAGATCATCAAGTTCCAATCCTGCTACCATAGGCAGGGACACCTCTCACTAAACCTCACCACCCTCAGAGTGAAGAATTTCTTCCTAATATCCAATCTAAATCTACCCCCTTCCAATTTAAAATCATTCCCCATTGTCCTATCACTATAGGCCATTCTAAAATGTCCCTTCCCAGCTTCCTTGTAGGCCTCTTTGGGTACTGGAAGGCTGCTATAAG
>VXBZ01005814.1:26529-36660 GCA_013399135.1 Heliornis fulica
TCAGTGGCCTGTGGGGACAGGACAAGGGGCAATGGCCACAAGTTGGACCAAAGGAGGTTCCACACTGATATGCAAAAGATCTTTTTCATGGTGAGGGAGAGAGCCCTTGAACAGGCTGCCCAGGGGGGTTGTGTAGTCTACTGCTCTGGAGACATTCAAGACCTGTCTGGACACCAGCCTGTGTGACCTGCTCTAGGGAACCTGCTTTGGCAGGGGGGTTGGACTCGATTCCTGGAGGTCCCTTAGAACATCTACTGTTCTGTGATTCTACTTCTCCCTTTAGTCCACTTTAAAACAAGCAGTTTGGAATGAGTGGCAAGGGCTTTCATTTTACAGAAAAGGTTGGTTTAGGAACACTTTGAGCCAATTTTAGGACAATTTTGTTTATTTTATCTGGAGATAAAAATTGTAGTGGACCTTTGTGATTACCCAATCTCACATCCTGAGTAAAATGAGTCAAAAAGTTTTCCTGAAATTAATATTTTTTCAACCTAGAATATTTCTTAAGGCAAAAAGGTCATCATCAACTGCTAAATCACTGGAAGTCAATATTGGACTGGAGGCTTGTTTTTATGTACTTTATGGAGAGCTATTCCCCACACCATTCTTGGATGGAGTAAATCCAAGACTGGCAAGAGGTTTCAGTCTAATAGGGTATTAAAAATACCAGAGAAAGAACTTCTGTGGCTCAGGTATTTCAGCTAGAACCTCTTGTCTAGAGCACCAGCCTCAGGTACATGTCTGTTCTTCAGTTACTGATATACCATGAAGAAGTCAGCCAGCTTTCTGGTGACCCCTCCAAATAACCAAATCCATGAGCTTCTACACTAGGTTCATTCAGAAATAAAATCCTGGTACAGCAGACACGTGAAAGAGGGGTAGGATGGCCTTTCACTGGAGGCCTCTCCCTCACAATATTGCTCTAGTCCTGCCTTGACTCATAGGGAACCCACCACTCTTAGAAAAAACAAAGAAACTGAGAAGTGTCTTTGCTTCTGTTCCAAAGAGGATTCACTGCTAAACTTCAATGCCAAACAACTTCAAGTGCATGTCATGGCAGATCCATCAGCCATAATCCAACACAACAATTCTTGGCTAACAGCTCTTTCACAGAGCAAGGCAGAATTTGCACAGTCTGAGACCACTCACTTGTGTTCACAAACTTGTGGAGGTTCTGTCAAACATGCTACTGGAAAACACATCAACTGTCTTTCCAATCCTGTGATAGCATCTGGCCACTGTCTAACAGCAGTAGTACCTCCTTCAGCCTAGTTGAAGGCATGTGCACACATACCTAACATGGGAATACTTTGTATTACCACTGGAAGAAAATATGTGTCTTGGCTCTAAAAATCAGATGGCCATTTCCAGTGTTCCTAGTAAGACCTTTCCAGAATGTTAATGCTCTGACCATTAGAAATCTGTAAGTGAAACATATTTAAGTGGACATTGTATGCCCACTATTCTTGAGCCAGCATCAGTCTTCAGTTGAAACACTTCAGCTTTCCTGTATGAATCCCTGAAAACTATTTCTAAAAAGCAGCAGCAACAACCTTTCTAAACTTCTGCTGGTACTTGAAGTAGGCCAAGTTTGCCTTCATAATCTAATTTTTCTTGTTGTTGGGTAGGGTTTGTTTGTTTGTTTTTTGTTGTTGTTGGGTTTAGTTGTGGTTTTGGGTTGGGTTTGTTTTTGGATTTTTTTGCAAGTGGGCCTGGACTCTTCTGGCCATAGCTGATGAAGTACTTTCCCAAGCTCCCAGAGAGGAATTTGCCTATTGCCCTGGCATAATCACAGCATGGTAGAGGTTGGAAGAAACCCCTGGGGATCATCTGGTTGAACCTTGCTGATGCTTTGATTTTGCAGCTGGAAATAACTCACTTAATACATGTGCTCTCAAATCACGTTTACCTTTTTCCTTGCCAGTCCAAGTAATTGCTAATAGATATCCTGCAGATGGTTTAGATCAGCAGGTTTCTCTCCTTTTCTGTCACTCCCAGCTGATGGAACCAACAGTTTCCATAGCAGAAGTACAGCATCTCACTTGGTACAAATAAATCTTTCCCTGCTCCTACTCCCCCGTTTTCTAACAAAATCTGCCCAGCTTCATAGTCAGCTATTTGTGCTTGTTATTAAGGGAACAGCTCTGCCCTCAACCTACCCTACAGTCTGAAATGAATCAATCATTTAATTATTTCCATAACAGCTCTCTATTCACCTACCTCTGTGTGCCATCACATGAGCACCAATGCTGGTAGAAAGAAAAGGATGAAAGGCATGGCTGCAGAGAGAGCAAAGCAGCAGAAGCCCAGACTTCAGTGCTTATGAGCTGCCAAAAGTGTTTTTCCTGTATTTTCCACATGAACTCCCTGTAGCTGATGGACAAATACCCAACAAACACACACCTTCAGTTCTCTGCAGAATCATCTATACTATTGACTAAATCAAGCAGCATAAAACAATGAAAGCAACTATTAAATCAGAAAAAAACCCAAAAACTGGGGAAAGAACCAAAAATGTATGTTCACTAAACACTCACGTTTTCTCATTGAGTTCCAGATGCTCAATATATTTGTGAAACCATCTAAATTAACTTTAAGCTTCTCATATTTTAACACCATATATAATTTATAGATAAATCAAAAATTATAAAGTAAAAGAGATTACAGTTTTCATATAGATCCTTACTACAGAGCAATGAGACCTTTCAGTTCAACGTTGTCTATATTGTTCCTCCTTGAAGACTGAAATTTTCCAGAAAACTATTTCAATTTCTTCCTCTAACTATATTTTAATTTAAATCTTCTAAGAGGCTGGCTTAACACCAACAGCCTATTTATACATTCAATTTTGTTCCTGAAAATAATTGTGAACCTAATTAACTGTTGGCAAAAATATTGGCACTTAGAGGTCTACCATATTTGCAGGTGCAGTCGTATACATGGATATCTAAAGCCATCACCTATACCCACAGGTATTTTTATGCCTCAGGTAATTTATCACTCCTAACAGGAGGCTATTTTAATAAATGAAGCTATTAAGAATAAACCACTGCATATATTCTACTGCTGTTCAACATAACAGGATAGAACATTAATACTAACTTGAAATTTCCATGGTTTTAAGGAAAATTATTATCTGAATGTGCTTTTTGTGTTTTAATGCTGATGTTATTTTAAAAACCAGGGTAATTGCAACCTGCTGTGTTATATGCATCTGGTTTGTATAAAACTTAATAACACTCTTAATTAGGCTAATTTAGTCAGATTAATACCTCTGTGTGTGTTGGTACTCACTGTGCTGCTTGCCATGGGGCACTGAATTAATAGTAGCACACTGAGAAAATAGTCATTTATAAATATTTTTGTCTGAGGTTTGTAATGCAGGCTGGAAGATTAAAAAAAAAATATGGGAAGTTTAATGATAGTATCTACAAGAGGGGAACAGCTTTAAGTGAACACAGAATACAAGCTGCTTTTCTGGTGGCACTAGGTGTAGCTGATCTCAGAAGAGAGTTGCAGAGGATCCCTCCAGATCCTAGAATGTAAGAGCTTTGGGTAGGAGGTTATTAATAACCAATAAACAAAGACCAAAAAAAAACCCCAAACTGAAACCCACCAGAAATAGGAGGTGGCCTAACCCCTGGTAATGCCATCTTTACTTCTAGGCTATGAATTTCTATAAAATGAGTGCCAGTTCCCAAGCCTGAGTCATAAAATGACTCTTTGGGGCTCACAAGACTCCTCTCATTCATATGAGAGATAATATTTCACCTCTGTAGATCCCACTTTGCTGTACTTTAAGTCAGTATACATTAGGGTACATTTAGGATTTTAATAAATAAAATTACTAAACACTTTATTATTATTATTAATCCATACTAGATAGTCAAATGAAAATTCTAGCACCAGAGGAAAACTGTACCTCTCTAAGTAACCTTCCACCCATGAGAAGTTCAGCCTGTGCTACAGAAACAGCAGTCCAGTGACAACACATCCATTTGTTTTACAACAAATTGCATATTTTCTTCTGCTCTCCAGTTCTAAAAAAAAAAAAAAACATCTTTTGGGAGATGCTAAATGAGCCTAATTTGTAATATTTTACTTCAGATGAAACTGGAATACTCTGTACATACAACACAACTTCACTCTGACAAGCTGCAGCCCTGATGTTAATGCAGTTATAGCATAAAAGTGTAAGAAAAAAAAAGTCCCTTTATTTAGAACCTTGTTATTTAAGTCCAAGCTTGTGATTTTGAGCAACAGAACATTTCTCCAGTACCAGAGAGCACTTTGAGGACCCTCCCATTCCCAAAAAACTTGCAAAGTAAATTAACTTACCAAAAGCTAATGGATAAGCAAACATATAGAAAAGAAGCAAGTAAAAGTAAGTCTGAAGCCTAAATCTTTAGTACCATTTCTCTCACCAGCCATCCTTAGGATGATTCCTAGCTGTTTGATAGTGTGTCCCAAAATATTTGTCAGAAGAGCCTTAATCACTGTCCTGAACAGAAGGCATCAGTTTTTTCTTTCGATCTAATATGTCTTTTCAGGACTGTATTTTCAGCAATTCCTTTGAAATATATTCACCTCAGAATCATCCCCCAAAAGTCCATCAATATCTCTAGTCAAAAATCATTGTACAGGATCATCCATCACCTGCTGCAGTTTCTCTTTCAGAAGCAGAATACATATCAAAACAGTGCAAATGCACGTGCTCTATACGTACCGATGTGAACTGTTGGAGAGTGTCCCTTGTCCTTGGCACCGAAGAGGCACGAGTTAAGGCATTCCAAAACAGGGACAAGAATCAGTAGGGGCACAATGCTTATCACATTCATTGCTGCAATTGGCAAGACAAATCCACTGAAGTGCAAGTTGGAATTCATGGTTTGGAGATAATATCCTGAAGGAATCTATATTGAAGAATAAAAACACCCACTCCATGAGTATACAGTAATGTTTCATGGGTTAGATTTTTTTTTATTTGTAATTTTTGAAAGTAATATTTGGAAAAGCTTCCAAATATTACTATATTTGGAAGCTTTTCCAAGTCTTTTCCTTCTGAAGGAGTCAGGGCAAACCAAACACCCACTGGTTGAAAGAAGCAACTACTTATGATGAAGACTTTTTATATAGTGACCTTCTTGTCCTCTGCCAGAATACAACATAACTCTCCCAATTTCCTTTGCTCTGGAATTTAACAAATCTAAGAAGCAATCCACAAGTTTATTTGATCATCCCTAGTTAGAGCAATCAGCCAATATACTAAACAGTTCTGGTTAATACTTTAAACACTGTCTATGAGAAGTGACCAACAGACTTTTTGGACTGCAAAATGCAGCTATTTGGAACTGCTGATTGTATGCTCAAAGTGGGGGAAAAAAAATATAAGACACCCTTGCATGTGGCTTTGAGAACTACAGGGAATGGAGATTTGGCCAGAGCCTTAAAACCAGCTTAATGTAACTGACAGCCATAGCAGCTATGCAGAAATCTTCCTTTTACTTCTGGGAGCTGAGAACAGAAGAAAACAAATAGTCAGATGAGGAATCCACCAATGGCAGTCATCAGGGTATGAAATTAAGTAGATTCATAAGACTGCCTCTTACTTCAAGAGCAAACAGCTCTTCCTGCTTGTGTTAAGCTCTGCAGAAGAGCTGCTGAGGTTAAAAAATAATAAATCACAATGGTTTCTACCAACAGGGTTTTTTAGTTTGTCTTTTTGAGGAAGCTTGATTAACTAAGCATTGCTATTTCACATGCTGCAGGGAGTTATGAACCACTCCATTTTACAGATGGATGGGAAAAAGAAAGAGGTAATGAGCAATTCACAGAGTACAATCGTGACAGAACTGGGTGTGGAACAGGTTTCTTTCCAGTTTTTAGACAGTTCTCACTTCCAGCAGTATTCTGCATGGATCTTCAACATGAATGGTGTTGCCAAATCTGGCTAGAACATTCCTGCTTTATACCCATCTGAAAATTAATGTATAGTTAGTAACTGAGCTCATGAAGGCTCTCAGTGTTCATAGTCAACCCTACTCACTGTGAGTCTCTGTTCAACTCTAAAAAATTGCTCAAATTCTAGCTGTTAATAAAAATACTTTTCACCTACATTCCACCTCTAAAGCTGTAAATTGCAGAAGGGTGAACAAATGGCAACAGAACTATGAAAAGATCAGAATTGAGCCAAATTTTGTTGGTTTCTTCTTTCCACTGCCTATTGCAAATCAACGTTGACTTTTTAATAGGAATTAAAATATCATCAACATGAATCACAGACACTGAAAGCTGTTAACTAAATAATATGGAGAAAATACTATTAATCCTTACAAAAAAAAAAAGATACTGATCTATCACCTAGTATGGAAGTGAGCCTTAAATTTAATTGGAAATTCTGCCAAAGGAGTAAAAGTCATCTTTTTCAGCAGTGCAAATACTTTCACCTTTTCTAGACATCTAGATGGTTATTTCAACTACATGATACCTGGTTCATTTCTCAGCCATATGTGTGTGTTGGTTTGAGGTCTGGTTCTTTTTGTTTGCTTGGGGATTTTTATACTTTTGGGAGGGGAGAGAGTGGGGAGGGGAGTGGAGAAAGAATTGGCAGATGGTTGGGAATTTTGGATGATGGCAACAAGGAGTGCCAACAAAGCAGCATACACTACATGTTTCTAAGAGTTTTCTTGAGCAGCATTTTAACACCAGTAAGTAGAAATTAATTTCTAAGCCAGCTCATAAATTTGTCATGCCAGTTGCTAAAGGGTAAGCCACCTGAAACTCCTGATTAGCCATGGTCATCCACACAGAAACAAATCTGAAGGAATCCTGTTAGCTGAGGTGGCTTTGTGACACATTTACATAATATATATGCACTCAGAAGCAGAAAGAACCACGTAGCCTGGATGAGAGGCTGGAAAAGGACTGTTTCTCTCCACAGGCACAAATCTACCCTTTCCCAGTGTGGGTACACCAGCCACATAAACCCACCAACACAGTAGGAGTAATATGCAGCCAAAACAGCAAATACAGATTTTTCTACCATGCCCAAAGAGAGTGAGCACTTAAGAAACTGGGAAATTACATCTTTTCAAAAGACTCCTGAGCCAGACTCTCTGATAACTGTATCACGGTAGTGTGAGTAGCCACACAAGCTCCTTTGTGAGTCTTCACCAAATTGATTTCACTTATTTGATGAGTTGGGAGGACATAATAAGATACATTCTCAGGCAATAAAAACTACTGTTCAATGTAGCTCTGCTGATAAAAAAAAACAACCAAACACACCTAGAAACATCCACAAACAAACACATCATAACGTTTGTCAAGACTTTTGTTTAAAAGCTGTGTACCCACCTGCATAATACACGTTCTGTATAGAATTTGGAAAGCAAACAATGGGAAGAGCCTGGCAAGAGACTTTGTGCTTTCCACCTGAGTCTCACTGTACTGACCACCAGAGTTTTCCTTGGCATGATCTAGCCAGTTTGTCACGCCTCCACTAAAGTAGCGGTACCGCACGCAGCAGGTTTTCAGTGCACTACCAATTACCCCAAAAGTCGTCAGCAGGGAATTGTCTACAAATAATCAAAGACATAAGTCATTGGTATGGTTTTACTTGCTGCCAAAATAAACAAGACAAGACAAATCACTTTGTATTTTCCCCCTCCCAATCTGATATATTCACCTTTATGTCCTATGAGGAGTGGGGAGGCAGCGACAGTCTGGATTTGTTCCAGAATATTATATTTTGGAAGATAGTTGGTTCTCAACCTAATTGTTACAAAAGCAATTCAGCCCATTATCCACAGAGAAAAGTGCCTTTTGCTACCAGTTACTTAATACATCTCAACAATCTGTTGCTGTGCTTGAGCAGGTAGAGTCTTGCTTTGCTTTCTATTGATTGACTGATGTTAGTTTTCAATTCAAGTCAGTACTAAAATACTAAATATCCAGTGAAGTCCAGCACGGGGGGGATAGTACTGAAGTGAGAAGGAAAAGGACCTCAGAAGAGGCCTGATGATACAGAAAAATTTTCATGGATGCAGTTCAAAGCCAGAAATATTTTCTCAGGACTTCCCACAGTATCCTGTAGGAGAAAAGTTTCCAATCTAGTGTTTAGTATATTAAAACCTCCCACTGGTCACCAGGTTCAGGAATTTCTAACTTTGTTCTCAGACTCAAAGGGAATTGACCTAAACCAAGGACAAAACCATTAGCTTAAGACTTGGGAATGCAGTTTAATTTACCTTTGGTAAGCTGTTGATCCATGCAAACAGGAATCTCTGCTTTCTGAGAATCCTGAAGCACTACAATAAGCAGGGTATCTATAAATAAATACCTACCAAAGACTGAAGAGATCTAAAATGAGTGCAGAGGGAAAATTTCTCTCTACTATGGAAATTATTTGCTAGAAATATCCAGTGATGCCTATTGGAAGCACCAGAGAAAATCTTGGATCAGCTCATTGGCAGAGCCAGTAATTACATGTTCTAGGTCAGAGAAGTGATAATCTTTTTGCACTGTCATAGTTAGAGGTTGGACATTCACAAAGAAGGAATGAGAAGCAGTAATCTTATTACTGCTCTACAAGGGGTTGAGCTCAGTCAATGTTGACTTCAGCAGTTTCACAAAGTACCCCATGAAAAGACCAGCAGGCAGCTCAAATGATGTGACAACATGGTTGTGTCCTGGGTTATCTGACCTTAAAGATATGAAAAAAAGATACCACTAAAAGATGGCTACAGACATATCCTTTCCTTCAGGATGGAAGATGATGTTGGGCACTTTTCTTACTGTCTCCCATTGCAGTGAAGGGGAAGACTCAAATAGACAACAAATCCAGACATTTCACTGCCTTTCCTAATGCAATTACAGTCAACTACCTAGGAAATGCTATTTTGTATGAGGCAAACCAGACAACTATATTATTTAGCAGTGTTTCTTAGCATGGAATTCCAGCAGATAAGACCTAGTAAACTGGGAAGATAAGCTGCTTGAAGTTGTAGCTCAAAAATGCAACTTCAATGATGCATATACCTAATGGATATCAGGAGGATTTGGTCAATGTTTTTCCTAGACTGGAGTGTCTCACCCTTTCTATATAAGAAAAAAAGAAAATCCCATAGTGGTGGTAATTCTTCACATTACATATCTGATCAGCTGGTGAGAGACATGTTTAAAAGTGTAAATATTTGTATCAGTACATATTACATAGATCAATATCATATACCCTATAATTTTATCTCATGTTTTACTGAAAAAAATTAAAATCTATATAGATAGATATTAACTTGCAACTTTCAGAAGATGATTTTCCTTCTCTTTTATCCTTCAGTCCATGGCTGTAATGTTCTGCTACTTTGACCTTGATCTAATTATGAATATCTATGGTACTTAATTGCAATAAAAAGCCTACATTGCACCCTAGATGGTAGATACACATTTTTTTTCCTCATCTCTGGTCACCTGCCAGTCCTCAAAATTATAGCTGTGGGAGGAAATGCAAATGAAGTCCATGCTTGGCAGCTAAACATAATTGAACACATGATCCATATTTGAAGAGTTACCTTTAAATGAAAAAAGGCAGGATATATAAAAATTATTTAAGGTCACTTATGAATTTGAATTATATTTCTGAAGAATTTCCAATTTTATCATTTTTCTGGAGGGTAGAAATTAGATTACTTTTTATTTTGTCCAAGGGGATTAAAAAAAACCCAACCAAACAAAAAAACCCACAAAACTGCAGATATTAGAGAGTGGTATTCTGCAGAGGCTTGAAAGATATATTCCCACTTATAGGGGAAAACTACATACAAAATGATACAAAAAAATTATATTTTGCTAGTTTTATTGATGGCCAGGATAGATATAATCACAAATCTGTGTTATTCCATTTAGTGGATTAAACTAGTTAGCTGACAAACTACTTATTTAGTCTATATGAAATAGTCCAGCTCAGGGGTGGTTACTAAAGAATCTTCTTACCTTCTCAGATTGTAAAACTTGTAGTAAGTCCCAGGGATACAGCCAGTCACCCTTCCCTCCATAAGGAGCTAATATAGCACTAGTCTTCACAGAACTCAGTTATAGACTAGCACTAAATAGCTAATTAATAAAACTAAATAA
>VXBZ01005814.1:36689-82118 GCA_013399135.1 Heliornis fulica
TTTGATTTAAATAAATGCCTCTGGTGACACCCTCATGATATGCCCAGGTATTTGATTTATGCATTCATTCCCTCACTGCTAATATAGTTTTTCCTAAATTATACTTCAAACAAAAGAGACTGAAAGAACTTTCAGTTTCTGGGTTCTGTTAGAAGAAGAATGGCAAGGTTTGGGCACTCAACAGCTTTATTCAAGTCACCTAGGCTGTACTAACATTACTGTGCCTGCTCAATGGAGATGAGTAGTGGCCATCAAAGGATTTTGAAGAGCTCAGGTATTAACTGTTGAGACTGCACAAGTGCAAGAAATTCTTTTGTTTCAAAAGATCACCACTGTCTGCACAGGAAGTATTTCAGCATTTCTAGGCACTTTCAAATGTGTAAAAACACTTGTTGTGTAGGCAAGTGTGTTGAGATAACATTAAGAAGACATTCTGCAAGATAAAGGCATTAAAGAACAACTTTGCATATGATACCTCTTCCTGTACAGGCCTTGGCCTGACAAAACATACATAAGGTTGTATATATACAATAAAGGACTGCCTGCCACTTTTTCAGCCTATCCAGCATCTCCAGTTCTGTCTTTAAAGAGGATATTTCCTCTTACACACAGATCTTCTAGAACTAAACTCCAAGTGCCTCCAACCAAACGAGAAAGTATTGTGGAAAAAATCTTTAGATATACATGTTGATCTCTTCTGTGATAACAACCTCTAAAAGTTATTTCCTAAGATATAGTTGCCTCTTACCTGTTTTGGGTTTGTAAATCATTTCACCACGCACCATGTGAATTGTGATCATAGCCATAAGCATGGACACAAAGGGAATAAGAAAGCCAAGGTTCCTGGCCACCGACTGCTGGATGTAGGAAATGCTGACAAAGACAACTGCTGAATTTAAGTTGATCAGCCAATAAAACCTAGTGCACGTGGACAAGAGAGAAAAGAGTAGACAAGATGAATAATATAAGGCCATTACTGAAGACTGAAATGTTAATTTAAAGGCATAGTAAATAGAGGAAGCACAGGCAGTATGTACCAGGCCCCAATTGACAGAGCAATTAGCATCAATTTTCACTTGGATCTCTCAGCTCCAAGAGATATATGATTACAGTAACTGTACTAAGATGAACAAATAATCAATCTAATGCTGGAAATAGTGTCTGTGGACCAGACTGATTAAACACACCAAGATTTACCATTTACACATTTAGTCTCTGGTAAGTTCTGTACATGGAATATCATCAAATCACGTACTTCCAGCTAAAGAGAGAAATTTCTTGATGCCACCACCCTTTATTGTCAGGGTGGCAACTAATTTGAGAATTATTAGAATCTGATTTATCAGAAGGAATAGCTTTTCCAGTAGTTGGAAGGCTCTGCCTGAATTTTTGTTAGCTTCTGGAAACATCTTGGCAAGTAGATTCCCCGAAATAATTTGTTTTGTCAGGAGGGGCTTCCCAAGTAAGATCTGAGCCCTCCTATGCTCACAAGATATTTAAAAAAAAATTAAAAATCATATACTCTTGGCAGCAGATGGCATACCACATACATTAGCCTGCCACAGTTTGGAACCCCTGACAATATCAACATGATTAGCAAAAAGCAGACCTCCAAAATGCAGAAACAATCCTTCTATGTCCTGTCAGGGAAATGCACAACTGCTAATAAAAATGAGTTTGTATCTGCAGTTAGGAATATATTATCATCACAGATTTTCCTTGTGTCTCCTATATAAGACATTAGATCAAGAATTCTAAAATTCAGCTTTTTCAATAAATTAAGTGTATAGCTATTCATTAAAGTGAAATGTACTGCTTAAGCTTCTACTACATAACCCCCTTTCACAACATGACCAACCAACTTTTACTCTACCATTCACATTTACAAGTGTTTCAGTTATAAACCCTCTAACTTCTCTTAAATTCTAAGGTGTTTTCCTTACAAAGTTCTTGTGGTTTTGCTTTCAGCAGAGCTTTAACAAAGGTTTCCCTTAAAACATAACTCACATGAAATGGGTTTGAGGATACAGGGCAGACTCAATGAATATTCAGCATCTCAGTGCAGAGAGATCACGTTTAATGAGGATCTACTTTGTTGTAGTCACATTTTCCAAATATACCAACTGTCAGAGATCAGTGTAATATTCCAATTCAAGAGTCAGTCAGTAACTTTGCAATCTTTGCTTCTGATTTGACTCTGGCTTGCTGACATAGCCTTTGGAATTTTAAAGTTAAGAGTTTTAACTTTGACTAAACTTTCAAGTTCTGGGTTGGCTTTACAGGCAACAGATGTATTTTAAACAAAGAAGAGGGGATTGATAATTGAGTAGTACTACCTCAATATATCACAGGTTACATTTTGTAGGCAAGTACAAGAGGAGATTCCTTCACCTTTGCTGGAACCTTAACAAAAAGCTGTAATTTGAAGGTCAAAAATACATTGATACATATCAATGTATTTTTGATATGAGTGAATAGGAAATTTTGATATGAGTGAAAAGGAAGCTTGAGTGAATAAAGCTTCCTTTTTTGTCTGATGCCACTTCTGCTTCATATAAGTTATTTGGAGTTGAGCATTTCTATCTCCTAATTCATCTAGAACTAGAAAAATCTTAACACAATGTAGAAGTACAGCTGCCCCTTGAAAAATGCAACTTCCAAGTATTCCATCTTGATCCCTCATCAGCTGCAAACAGATGGGTAGTACAGGAGCAAGGTATCAACCTACCACTGCATCTCCCCTTATCAGAAATCACAGCAAAATGTTTTGAGCTGAAAATCCCAAGAAGGTGATTGCAAGTCTCTCAACACCTAGGAGACTTCCCCAAACCCATGTCATTAAAATTACTTCTAGGTGGCCCGTTGAAATTGCCAAGACAAACCACATCATATTGCAAGTCACAGTATTAAGGTACTGTAGTTCTTCTACTTGTCTGACATTGTTCATTACATCACATCTAGCCAAGAAAGCAAAACCATTATCAGAAATAAGACCATCAGAAGTTACCTTGGTAATGCTGCTCAGGTCTGTTCATTTACAAAGACAACCCATTGTCACCCTGCTGATGGGTGGGAGATGACTACAGGGCTGTGCAGCAGTAGGTATAGGAACATGCTGCCTCACAGGACCCCGGGCAAGTGGCAGAAGAAAAACGACTTAATCCACAAGGTCTAACTCAGTGCTCACAAGAACTACACAGCAGGACATCTCCTGGAACCACCCAGGGATGTGGACAGCTGTGACCACTGAAAGCAGCCGAGGCACTTGGGAATTGTGTTATTTTGTGACTATGGTACAGTTGGAGGCATTTTGTGCCTACACATGCTTACCCCATTCAACTAAAGCTTTTAAGAAAAACACTTCAGTTACACAACTGGGTCAGGTGGAACTTTTGTAGAAGTTAAAAGTTGTACAAGTTCTGAAACAATTCTTAACTGACAGTATTAAAGTCAGAAGTTTCAATGGCTGTTTTCCAAATTTTCTAGAGAAGTCTGCCTGAGCTACCTGAAATCCTGACACGCTTCATGACTTCATGACTGTTTCCCTGGAAGAAGAAACCTCCAAAGAAAACCTCTGAGTACAGGAGAATGCTTTTGTTTTTCAGCACCACATAGCAAAGTACCTCAAGAGAGAAACATAAAGTTCCTGTCCTCTCACAGAGAGGAAAAGGACCAAATGTGCCTTAGCAATCCTTATGGACCAAGCAAGAAAGATAAACTAACCACAGTGCAAACACCAGAATTTTGGGATTTATAGTCATCCTACTGACAGCAGCAGATGAGAACCTACACAAACAAATCCACATTTTGCTGTCTCTCATATAGAGATCCCAGTAGGGCACAGCTGAGTTAAAAGCATCAGACTGAATAGATGACATCTGACTTCACAAGGAACAACTCCTTCCTGGAGCTTCAGCACTCGGAGGTCTCCTCACAACGAGCACTAAATGCCAACTTGGGAGGTTCATTTCAAGAGTGCAGCTGAGATACAAAGTGAAATGTTATAATGACACAGCTACAAAACTTAATATTTATAATAACAACATTTTTCAGAAAAGTATTCACTGAGGTGACTTTAAAGTAGTAACATCCAGGTGACTTATTTGAAAATCTTGTTTATGTTTATAGAGAATTCAAGAAGTTTTTAACTCAATGTAACCACTGAGATGTATGAGGCAAATTGAGTTTGAGGAAGATATATTAAAATATTATAAATTGCTATGGAGTTCTCTACAAAGGCAAGGTGTGGGGAAAACCAAACTAGAAGTGCAAAAACCCTTTTCTTAAAGTGAAAGTAAAGTGTGCCCAGGATAACAGCAGAAACTGCTCTGCAGTGTATGGAAAAAAAAGTTATTGAGAGGGTAAGGGTAAACACTACCAGTCCTTCTTTTCTGCTTTTTAGGTGTGTGGAGTTTGTGTTTTTGGGGGTTTTTTTTTTTTGTTTTTTTTTTTTTGTTTTTGTAACAGCAGATCAGTAAGACAAAACACAACACCACTAACTCTAGTCTGGATTGTACCCTTTGCTCTCATTCTCTGCTCCCACAGGCAGAATTCACTCCTCCTGCTGCAAAAATAGCACTAGCCCATAACCTTAACCTTAGAAAGGCAGACATCCCTAGGACAACTCAGTCTGGCAAAATCCATGTCCCTACTTCACTTTGGCATTGGTATATCCTCTTTATTTAAAAGGTCACACTCATAGGCCATACTGGAAGTTACACAGTTCATATAGACATGAAAAAAACCAAACCCAAAACCAAAAAATCTTCCTCAAGGACTGAATTATACAACAGGTAATTACAGGATCTTTTAACCCAATCTTTAACTTAGTAATTCTGTTTTATGTTTAAACAAAACTTGGCTAAGTACACAAAGTCAAACTCTCAAAGAGTATGCAACCACCTCATTTTAGGTTATTTTAAAATTAAAATTCTGGGAAAGCACTTACCAATCAAACAGCCCTTTCTCAGTTGCCACTGATTTTTTTTATTTTTTCTAATTGCACCTATGCCTTTCTTGATATTTCCAAAGTCCCAAGAACAGATCCATTTGGCTTTCCCCAAGGAACTTTCTTATTCATATTATGTGTCCTTTGTAATCAACACTGAGAAACGTCACTTTGATTAAACACAATTCTGAATGGCTTAGACCACAGTACCATAAATTCTCCAGAGCTGTCTTTCAGAACAACTGATTGCTCTCCAGTCTTAATCCCCCAGAGTCTTATTTAATCAAAATGATGTTGCTAATTAAGGATTAAAACTCAAAATAGAGTAAAAAGGTCTCTTTTTTCCTCTTCTCTCCTATAGACAGGTCAAGGAAGTTGTATCTGCTCTAAGGAACTAAAGAGTCTCATCCACCTTTGCTAAAGCTGGCTTATTCACTGAAGTTTGGATTTAATTCAAAACTCTCTGATATTAATGTAATTGGTATAAAAAAGAATTGCCAGGAAAGCCATTCCCAAAGGAAGAGACAGCTGATTCACTAAGATCTTCATTGATTCTTCAGCATTGCATTGTCAGTATGCAAATGTGCTTGGTTTTGATTTTAATAACTGTGCATGTACAGGGAAAGGAAAGGAGCAGTTTAGAACGAGAATCTGGAGGCTGCCACTGTGACATCTTTGATCCTTACTCCACAGTTTAACCAGAAGTTACAGGTGGACTTACACAGCACATTGTATAGTGCTACAGACATGGTAAATAACACCAAATACATCATCAAAAAGAACCTGATGTGTTGAGAGAGAAAAATGGTTAATATGGAAAAATACAGAGCTTTAAGAAACATTTTGGGACCATTTTCTTCTTGAAGTTTTCTTAAAAACTTTATAATATTCAAACTGATACACAAATATTAAAGTTTATCCAGTGCCAAAACTGAGCCAGAGCTGAAAAAAATAGAGCAGACCCCTAACACTGGGCTTTGCAGTTAGAGGATGCAGTATCCAGCTTCCAAAAAAGCAGCAGACCCTTCTGCTGTCATTGCTAAATATTTACTGTAAATTCTAATATATTATTAATTTTGCCACTTTTAAATAGAGAGGAACAACAAACTATCCTAAAGGGATAGCCACAGCAATGGTAGAAAAAATAATCAATGGAATGGGTTGTTCTAAGAGCTGCTAAGCGATCAAGCCTGTGAGCATTTGGGCAAATCAGTTCAGCCTAATTCTAACTGATAACCTATTGTGACCTCCTACAGCAATCTGCAGCTACTGGTCCTAGCAAAAGGAAAAATTTAAGAAAATTAGTGCCTTTTTTGCAGAAATTCTTTAAAACTCTTCCAAAAGCTGTATGTTTTTCCTGTTGAAAACAAAACATGAAGCCCACCACCTGTAGAATCATCTTGTCAGTCAGTAGTGAATTTCAAGGCAACACTGTATCACCCCCAAGACATATTTAGCTCTCATTAAGTTACCAACCAGTTGAAAAAAGAAAGAAGTTCCTTTGGTCCACAGTCCTCGAGGTTGTATGCGCTTAACGGACAAACTATGGCTCTTATGCCTCCTATTCCCAGACTAGCTGTGAGTAGTGCAAAGTAGAATACTATTTTCTGCTCCCTTTTGGTTAAGGTGTGAAGAATGTGTCGTCTGTCAATATAAATATCTTCAAAGGGGAATGCCACAACAGGTAACAGGGCTGTGCCTAGAATTGGAGAGAAAAGCATCACTTGAAATGGATTGCAATCAGACTGAATAACAAGAGATATGTTAAAGCAGTTGTGTTGAAAAGAGAGATGCACAATTGAGAAGTGCAAAGAGGAAGACTTAGTTCTGTAGAGGCAGGACTTTTCTGGATGTCACTATATACACTAAGGCAATACCAGTAAGGGCTTTCACCTTCCTCTGAAGAATGCTTGTGAGGATTCAGATTTTCAATCCTCTGAAGAGCTTACTCTGGAAACAGCTCCTCTCACTTCCCCATTGCCTGTGCATAGAGGGCAGTAGCATCCTGCAACAGCATCTTCTTTAAACCCCAGAATTGTGTTGAGAATGATAATTTAATAAATAAATTTCCAGAACTTTTGTGGAATTTCCCTCCCACCCCGCAGCAGCATCTTCTTTAAACTCCAGAATTGTGTTGAGAATGATAATTTAATAAATAAATTTCCAGAACTTTTGTGGAATTTCCCCCCCACCCTCCACCCCACAGCTTCATGGAAAAAATACATGATTTTCAGAAACTTTACCTAAAGAAGCACTGCCATGAATTAAATTTACCACCTCTAGTCTGCANCCCCCCCCACCCCGCAGATTCCTGGAAAAAATACATGATTTTTCAGAAACTTTACCTAAAGAAGCACTGCCATGAATTAAATTTACCACCTCTAGTCTGCAAAGCAAGTCTTTTGGATTAAATCAGTTACAGATTCTCAAATGTTGCAATTGGAGACTAAACTCAGAATATGTTGGCATGTCCCAACACCAACATCAGCCATGACTAAGAGTATGATTGTGCATCAAACCCTAGTTGGTCATGAATGTTTAATGATCTGTCTCAAAACAAAAACAAAAGTACTTGTTAATACCCAAATACATTAAATTCCATTTGTGTCACTGGTCTTTTACTTTAAGATACACATTGAAAGGACAAGTGGCAGCAGCAGATTCCAAACCAGAAGCCCATGGGAGAAGCAGTGGAACATAATAGCAATAATTTTCCCAGGCTGCTTGCACAATGGTTTTGCAATCAGCTCAAGAACATTTCAGGAATAAATCTGATTTTTCCGTTGTTGCATGTCTAAACAACAGCATGACTGGCTGTTGCAGAAACCAGACTTGCATATGCTCAACAACTGGTCCAAGTAAAGTTTTTCTATCAGCTTGGCTCAAGTTGACAGAACAGCCATCAGCTGTGAGATGCACTACTTGCTACAGAATAATGACACATAGAATCATAGACTGGCTCGAGTTGGAAGGGACTCCCAGAGGTCCTCTAGTCCAACCCCCCTGCAAGAAGCAGGGACACCCCCAACTAGATCACGTTGCTCAGGGCCTCATCCAACCTGGCCTTGAACGTCTCCAGGGATCCAGGGGTATCCACCACCTCCCTGGGAAACCTGTTCCAGTGCTCCACCACTCTCACAGGAAAGAACTTTTTTCTAATATCCATTCTAAATCTCCCTCCCTCCATTTTGAAACATTGCTTTGAAAAGTTCTTTTATATAAAAAAATCTCCAGAATAATATATGATGAAGTTTCAGAATGTGCTTACAAATAAGTGACTCTCAGTACAGGTATTGAGATACAGCCTCTCTACTTAAGACAAAGTTTGTTTATACCAGTGTGTGCTTAAAAACATTTTTTCCCACTTGTCCAAATACAACAGTCAAATACAACTTTTACATACAATACAGTCTCACTACCTATAGCTGGGAAACATTTTCCAAACTCTTTCAAACTAAATCTAATAAAACTAATAAAAAAAAACCCCAAAACTAATAACCTTAGTTGCTGTTTTTAAGGAGTTGAGCATCTGCATTCTGAATAGCTAAGTCACTTCAGAGGACTTGAGCCTGTGCATCAACTAGCTGGGAGATGCACATGCAAACATTCCTTAGTCTTGTTCAAGGCACTGCCTCACAGGGGTACACAAACAAATCACTGCAGGGCATTTTTGTAGAGGAGAAACTTAAGTAATTAGCTGTTAGAGAAGGTGACACAAGGTTGGAGAAAATTGTTAGATTTTAAATACAACAATAATGCATTTCTGCAACGGGACTGCTAAAAGACAAGTCACCAGGGTATCACCTACCTAAGCATCACCTACCTAGAAAGTGTAGAAACATGCAGATGCACACAAGCTTTACCCTTCCCACGAGGCATTCAGCAAGCCAGCCAACCAGCACTGGTGTCAGCATGGAGGTGCCTACAAAGCACATGTTGACAATAGCAGCCTGGTAGTTGCGATAACCGAGTTTGACAGTGCAGAAGAGGATCATGTTGCAGACAATGCCAAAGAACGTGAAGCGCTCACACAGCTCCACCAGCAGCACACAAATGGCCTCTTGGAGTTTCTTCTCTGGTTGAGACTGGTTTCCAGCATGGTTGCTACTCCTGGATGATGGGCTTTGCTCCTTGTCAGCTGTGTTGTTCAAGTGTTGCTTCTCTACATCGGGCATGCTTGTCTTTTCTGAGTGTGACTGAGTAGAGCAGCTTAAGTTACAGGTATGCTCTGGTCTCCTCCACTGCAATTAGCAAACTGGTAAGACTCTTGCTTTGAATTCCACACTTCACTACTACAATTTCTTAGGGCACCTGTCACTTTTGTGACATTACATTTAGGATAAAAGAGTACCCCAAAAATATAATCAAGGAGTTATAGCAACACTTCAGAAACTCGATGAGTTTAATTAGCCCATTTGGGGGTGAACAAGATTTTTTTTCCCCAGAATTATATTACCTATTAAATTATATGAATCCAATACTGTATGCAAAACTCTATCTGTATGTTAAAGATAAAGGCTTAAATACACACAAAAGTTAACATTTTCAGCAGAATTCAAATAAGAGATCAAGAAAATAATTTGGTTAGAACAATCTGATGCTTTAATTAGACAACAAGTGAAAAACTGCAAGCAAAGATAAAGAGAAGGTGGGGTTTTTTTAAAGGTTAACAAGATCTAATAATTATACTTTTTTGTTATTTTTTGTTGAAATTCAGATGAAGATAATTATAAAAATAAGTGATGCTACTACATTTAAGTTAGAAAGGCAAGTTTTAAAAGAAAGTAAGTTGCATGTACTAGCAAAGGAAAAAGAAAAAATAAAAAAAAATAAAAGCAATCTAAAAGCAGCCTGAACCAGAACCATTTCACTAGCCATATACTGCACCATAGCTACAATGCATCATAAGGGGCACAGGGGCACAGAAGATATGTTTTTTCCTACAAAACAAAGGCAATTACAAGCTTGAGAGGAAATTATGAAGAGCTAAACCTACAGTGCTAGGAAATCTCTCAGTCTCCTTCATCCACAGAGAAGTTTGCTGACTGCCTAGATCAGTTTCTCCATTTTGTGGAGCTCGTTAAGATCACTAACACCTGCCCAAAATACTCCCAACTAACAATGAGAAGCATTCAGCATCTATTTTGCACAAACATAGAGTACACAGGCTTTACAAGGCAGTGGAAAATTTGGTCTGATTCTCTAGATAGAGCTCTCAATGCCTCTGGTATGATTTTTGAGATGTAGGCTCTATTGTTTGTTTCCATCTGTCCATACAGCTACTCTAATTTTACCTCAAGCTCCTACATCCCTAACAGATGCACAAGACTATATAACCAGCATGGATAAAGATAGAATCCAAGATAACTTAAAAAAAATTTAAAAAAAGTAACCATGTTAAAGCCTAGAAGCACTGAAGCTTAAATAAGTAGCCAGAGATTGGTCCCTAAAATAATTCTGAATTATATATATATTTAATCTAGTGCAACTCTAAAGCAAGAACTCAGCAAAGAACTTAGAGTTTTCAGAGACATCCAGTTGAGGATAACAACAGCTGTGAGTTGTAACATGCCAAAATCTATTTCTGTCTTCTGATCTATGATGGCTAAAGTGATCTTCAGGTGGATGAACTCACCAGAGAAATAGAAACTAGAAATTACTTAGAACTCCACTTAGCTTCTCCATCAAATGGCTTAAGGAAGCCAATTCCAAATCAAAACATGACAGACAATAGTATTTTAACAAAAAGGCACATATATCTTTTGTTGTAGGAAGCTACTCTTATCTAATAGTTCCTGAAAACTTCTTTTACAGAAATACAACTGCATCTTACAATTGAAGACACCAGGAGAAACACACTATTGCTCATATAGACATTTCAGTGTAAAATATATTGCTTTCCTACAAGCTACTGTTCCTTAAAGAGCACAAAATTTACCTGTTCTCAGGGGTACTAACAACTCAAAGTTGCTAGCACCATATCATGGGAGCCAACAGAGTTACCAGCTGGGATAACTGCACCTTAGTCCTCATGTGGTTTCATTTACCCTAATCTTGGGTGAGAAGCTAGAGAATAAGAGTAATTGACTGAGCCTTATAAATGCTGTAGCAAGGATGAGGTGGGTGATTTTCATTGTTGCTTTTGAATGGTCTTTGCAGTCACTGCTGTGGGTTTGGTGGTTATGTTAGCCACAGATTATGGTCAGCATAGGAGTTAACATGCTCAGAGAATCTGCAACTTCATATGAAAATGTGATCTTTATTGATATTTTTTCATTGCTTCTGCATTTATAGTTGTTCCTGCTAATTACTTGCTATGGGTCTAGTTGAATTCTGATTGAATCACCTGGTATTCATCTAGCTTGCTCTTAATACACAAGGTGGTAGGGAACACATAATGCATGATTAAAAACTCTATTATTTGTATTAGCAAACATAGAGCTTTGCATATACTGAACTAGCTAGAAGCTACCTGCACCAAATAATTGATATTACAAAATCCAGTCCCTCTGACAACAGCTATGTCTGCCAGGAAGGACTTTGTATACATTTTTAAACAAGTTTTCTTTAAAGGGTAGCCCTCAAAATGGGACAGTCAGATCTTGGAGAGAGGTTTGTAAAATGCTTGCTCTCATGTGGCAATAACAGCTCACTGGAGGTTTGGTCTTTTTTTAAAGTGTTGCTATTTGGTGGCTGAGGTAGAAGGTTAGCATTAGCATCAGGCAAATGAATTAAACTGGACAGGTTGAAACCAAAATTTTCTCCTAACTTTTTCTGACAGGTGACAGTTGTCAGCATTTTTATTATGAGAGTAGTTTATTGACATTGGAGAGCCACAACTTCAATGTCCAGCACAACAGTTCCTCTGGCTAAAAGGCAGCAGTGACTCTAGACCTCTGATTATGTTCTAGAAGGTCAATCTTGCTGATGTCTTAGCAGATTTAATTCAGCTTTGTTGGGATTTTTGGGTTTTTTGGGGTTTTTTTTTGTTTTTTTTTTGTTGTTGGTGGTAGTGTTGGTGTTTTGTTTGTTTTTTTAAAGGACAATCACCACGTGTTACCCTTCATCACAGCAGCAGCTGTGGTTCCTGCTAAATATCTGGGGTGGAAACATAATCGATACAGACAAGACTGACAACATAACACAATTTTGACACTGTCAATAAAAAATTACATGGGTCAAATCTTTATAGTTGGCACCAGGATTCCCATTAGTTTCCATGGGTGGAGAAGTTTGGCTCAATGACCACTGACCCTAGAACAGTAATTTCAAAGTCAGATGCAAGGCAGGGTGAAAGCTCTGGATGAGATCATTGCTGAACAGGGTGCAAATGTGCCTAGGGTTTGCTGCCTGATGGTGCAAGCACAGGTCCAAGGTGGTAGGTTGAGGAGGTCAGCCACAGGAAACAAACACTGCTCAAAGCTGGGTGACAGAAAGGGAGAAAGCAGGAAAATGCTGCCAAGACAAGTTTGGAGGAATGCTCCTGGCACCAAGTGCCTTGCTCCAAGTGGCTCATTAGAGGAGCTACAAGGTTAGAGACAGAAAAAGATGTGTAAAAGAGCAGGCAAGGACTAGACTTCATGCTTTTCAAAATCACCACTCTAATTTACTTCTCTTGTGCAAATGAGAAATGCTTAATTTAACATATAATAGCAGCTGCCAGCCCAGGTTTGATCCCTGCAGGATGACCTTTGGCAAGGGCAGCTAACCATCGCTCTTCTGCAGGTACTCCTCGTGCCTTGCTTCATCTAAGGCAACATGCAGCCTCAGGGAAAGGGTCAGGCACTCCCATACTAGCTATATCCTTCTCTCATGTTTTTTTTTTTCCTTCCCTGCAGTTACATTTATAGTAGGGGTGAAATCAACAAATGCAAATCGCCAGTCTTGAGGCATAAAAAATAAGCACGAGAAGCTGTGGTCTTGTACAGGTTGGAGATGACCTGTCACTTGTGAGTGGGCTTCATGGGACTTCAAAATAGCTGTGAGGACAGAGTTTAACCACAAAATGTGTACAGCAAAGGTTCATATTCAACAAAATAGATTCAACTTCCAATATGAACTTTCTTTGTCTTTTTCTGTCCACATTTTTTGTTCTTTTCTCCCCTCCTATATTTTTTTTTTCATCTGAAGATGTCACTTTGGGAAATNTTACATTTATAGTAGGGGTGAAATCAACAAATGCAAATCGCCAGTCTTGAGGCATAAAAAATAAGCACGAGAAGCTGTGGTCTTGTACAGGTTGGAGATGACCTGTCACTTGTGAGTGGGCTTCATGGGACTTCAAAATAGCTGTGAGGACAGAGTTTAACCACAAAATGTGTACAGCAAAGGTTCATATTCAACAAAATAGATTCAACTTCCAATATGAACTTTCTTTGTCTTTTTCTGTCCACATTTTTTGTTCTTTTCTCCCCTCCTATATTTTTTTTTTCATCTGAAGATGTCACTTTGGGAAATCTCTTATTTTGTATGTCCTATATCCTATTTCACTGATGAATAATGAAACTTCTTCTATTTAAAATGGTACCTAGGACAACCACTTTAGTGATTCCTGTGCTGCCTGTCACTGCAGTTTCAGAGTGTCCTGGCTACTGTGCAGATAGCCTTGAATCAGGACTAGGACAGAATATGATGGTGCTTCTTTTGGAGGTCACAGCATTTGAAAACTGCATCTAACTTTTCTGAAGAGCTTCATCAGCATCAGTAAAAAATACTAATACATGTCTGACTACATACCAGAAAAACAAATACACACAAAGCCCAAGATTTCTCTGGATTATGTAAAAGGTCAATTAAGAAACTGAAATGTAGTCATCAGGAGGTTGAGAAAGCTTATTTGTGAAATCAGTTAGATTAGCAAATCTGCTCAAAATTGGTTTATATTTTACAAAGATCTTTTAAATATTATAAAGGTACACTTTAAAGATGGAAATAGAGTAACTAGGAAATAACCAGTTATTAACATTACTGATCATGTGAGAAATTCTATGGGAAGTCCTGGGAATGTAGCACCACGTGTCATTTGATTAATTTTCCTTGCCCTTAGGTAAGTATTCTTGCAAAACCTTCAATGCTTCAGCTAGATGCAAACAGGAATCTCCACCCAGCTCTGCCTTACCGTGGGACAGATGTAATGCCTTCCATCACAAGATTTGGTCTGTGAAAGTGCAAGACCAGGGTAAGACTTGTAATATAGGGAAAAGCTGTATTTTAAGAAAGATACTTGTTTATTTTTCCTTGTGTATTCATAATTAAAAATGATGTGGGAAAGCCATTTTCTTCACTCTGCCAAAGGGTAACATGTGAGAAAAGAAAATCAAATCCCTTTCTCAAGAATTTCCAAGTGGAGAGTGCAGACAAGACCTCTTGCACAAAAAAGCTTTATTTTCTCTGCTTGTCCTATGAAAGACTGATAGAGCCATTTCTCCCCAAATCTCAATTTTTCCAGTGTTGGGTTGGTTTTGTTTCTTTCTCCTCTTTCTTTCTTTTCTTTTCTTTCTCCTCTTTCTTTCTCCTCTTTTCTTTCTCCTTTTTTCTTTCTCCTCTTTTCTTTCTCCTCTTTTCTTTCTCCTCTTTTCTTTCTCCTCTTTTCTTTCTCCTCTTCCTCTGATTGAAGCAGGGAGTGTGGCTAACATGCAGAACTGACAAGAGGCAAAACTTTTATAGCTTTTTCCACAGTACCCAGTACCTAAGTGGAAATTTTGTATTTACAAGTGCAAATACAAGAAATACAAGGCATGGCCATACTTGAGCCAGTCCACTGAAGAGCTCTGAAGATGATGAGGGGACTGAAGCATCTCACATATGAGCAAAAGGTGAGAGATGGGACTGTTCAGCCTGGAGAAGGCTTAGAGGGACCTTATGAATAAATACTTGCAAAGAGGATGGAGCTTGGCTCTTTTCTGTGGTGCCCAGTAACAGGAAAAGAGGAAATGGGGGCACAATGAAACACAGGGAATTCAACTGAAACAAACATAAAAACTTCTGGGGCTGTCAAACACTGGAAGAAGTTGCCCAGTGATGTTGTGGAGTCTCCATCCTTGGAGACATTCAAATCCCAACTGGACACAGCACTGAGCAACCTGCTGTAGCTGACTCTGCTTTGAATAAGTGAGGTGGGATAGACAATTGCCAGTGGTGCTTTCCAACCACAAGCATTCTGTGCTTCTGAGCAGCAACAGTAAATACCTTACCAAAGCAGAATCTAAGCAAGAGGATGATGGAGGGGAAAAAAAAACACATTTCTTGCCCAGTTGCCTGGTTTGCCCTCTGTGAATGAGAATATTTGGCTAATTTACTTCTGTATTTTTTTTCAGAGAGATGGTTTTAAAACTGCTGATCCTCAAACCCAAAGGTTTGAGAATTATTTTGGCATGATTACCCTGTTCGTTTAAACCACACATTTTATTTTTGGGATTTTGTTCAAACACACATAATTATCTATGCTAAGCAGTTCTTCATATGTTCTAAGGCTTTTGTCTTATTGCACCTAGCTGACAGTTTTATAATTCAGGAGTAATTGAATTGCAATTATTTTTCATGATGCATGGTATGGTTTTATATCACGTTGTTGGCAGATATTCTTTATGATGTCGTTTGGTCTAATGGGAAAATTAGAAGTAGCTCTATCATATAGAAAGATGGTTTTTTTGTGTCATGTTATAGTTTGTAGATGGCACCCAGGATATTTTCTTGTGACATATAGATTTTTAGGTAGAGACTGAAATGAGATTCTAAACCAGGGCTCGCAGTTGAGACAATATTATCTGTACATCCAAGACGATTTCAACTATTCTCCCATAGTGACAGTTCATTTATATTCAAGTCCATTTAGAAGTCTGTGGTTAGTATTCTAAAATACATATATAAGTACTATGTGATGGCAGAGTTTCTGCTCTAAATTCATCCCTGATCCAATGTAACTGGTTTGAGAGAAGCTGGGAAAAGATGTCAGCATCTTTTTTAGAAGCAAATATTCATCAGAACACGGGATTGACAGTAGATCTCCTACCTCACTGAAGAGCTTTCCAACCACTGCAGTTCCCAGATAGTCTCTTAATCTCTCCTGCTGGAGCTGTAACACATTGTGTAAAGCTTTATTTGCTGTAGCGAAGCCGACTTTGTAACCTAGAGATTAAGGCTGCTCTTTTGGAATTTGGGGAGAGGCAAATTCAAGGCTCTGTGTCAATGAATAGTTAATTATGTCTACAAAATAAATTGCCCTCAACAGATAGGAGTGAGAAAACACTGGCTAAGAAAAGCAGTTTCACACATTGGATGTAGGAGAATGGTAGAAAATGAGAGCTGTATGCTAGAGCCAGCAAAGCATCCTTTTACAAAGGGAAAAATAATAGTTTAAAGGGAATGGGTTAATGACTGTATGAAACCCTGATTCATCTGTCCATGTAAAATGCTCATGAACAGATGATCACACAGAATTTGACTGCAGAAAGTTTCAGATAGACAAAACTTTGTTGAAAACATTGAAAACTTGGTTCATTTCTGCCCTGTAAACTGGTACAGAAAAGACCATAATGTAACTAATTTTTTAACTTCAAACTTGAATGTCCACAAGTTGAAAACTGTGATTTATTAAAGACTCTGTCCACAGTGCTACTTTCTGTGGCTTGACTGAGGGGGAAACTGGCAGAATAGAAAATGCTTCTCCAAGTAATGGCCAATATCTTCTCATTAAGATTTATTTTTAATGGAGGTTTCAGCCTTTGTGAAAGGTGTCAGCACTGCCAGCAGGTCAAGGGAAGTGATCCCTCTACTCTGCTTGGCACTGATGAGGTGATGTCTGGATATATCCAGATAGCAGCTACAATATCCTCTATTGTCAGCAGTTTGCCTAAAAGGAGTTAAACTGAAGTTACACTCCTTATATGGGGATATGTGCAGTAGTACTTTTCCCAAATTAGCTCTTATTCTTGCACTAAAGACAGGCCAGCCAAGCATGATCCAAACTGATTTTTTTTTCTTCTTTTATTTTTTTTTTCCCCAAAAAAGTTTTAGCATCTATTTTTTTTAGATTTGGATCTGAAGTGAAACTGTGAATCCAAACAGGTCTGGGCAAGTTTGGATCCTGATGTGATGTCTCAAGTTCAGGTATTTCTTTAAGCTTTCTCTTACATTTGATATTTAACATGGAAGCTGCATAGTTCTGAAGTTAGAAGCCACATGTTGCTTCTTTTTATCTCTGGCACACAACTAGGTTAGGGTCTCTATGTCACCTGCATTTAATGACTGTAATGACCTTTGACTGGTGTCCCAGCACACTGAGTGAGCAAAATATTACTGTTAGGATCTAATCCAGTCTAAGGAAGGGTAAATATGTAGCTGCAGCTCTACTTTTAATTATGGAAATAAGAAACCAAAGGTCTTGGCATCCCACAGACAATACAATCCAGGCTGAGCTCTTATTTTCTTCAGTCTTTTGAAACCTGGAGAAAAATGAGCCTGAGTAAGAATTCTAGTTCTAAACCCCTAGGGAACGAAGCTCATCACTAATTTGAATTTGGCAGATCATTAGGAGTTTCTCTGCTTGCTGAGGAGTTTTGTATCATGATACTTCCACATATTCAGTTGTAGATGTAGATGTATCCTAATAATCACCCTTCTTTCTGCTTGTCTTCTCTCTGAATGGCATAGTGAGACCATAAAAGTGACTAAAGGCCATCCAGATCATATGGCTGGTTGAAGCATACTGGCCTGCAGACATACACCTATGCATTTTGTTCCAATCAGCTCTTCTGAACTCTGATTTTCAAATGCAGATGACAAGCAGTCAATATTTTAGGAATAATTCTGGAGAATTCCAACCATGCCTCATGAAAGCCCAGTCTGTATGCAGCAGCAGGCCACATACACTATTTTGTGTTCAAGGAAGTCAGACAGTGCTTGGGACAGCATATAATTTTCAATCACTGGAATGGGACATCAGGTCTCCATCTTCTCTCCCTTGTTGTTCCCTTGTACCAGAGTTCTCTGGTGTGAGAAAGGGGTTGTACAGAGGCTTAGCCCTCATCATATCTGCCTCTAGGATTTTCATAGCCTATATATTTTTTATGTTAGCCCAGGACCACATGGAAACCTTAGCAAAGAGCAGAATCCTTGATCCAGAGATGAATATCAATGCAAGAATGGCTTTGCCTTACTGGAAGTGCTCAGCACCTCCAGTCTTCATATCAATCCAGAAAAGCTATGGCCACCTGGCACCTAGGGAAAGGCACAGGGTGCACTCAGGCACCAATCTTCTTGCACCCTCACCTCTAGATTTCAGCACAACCCAACTCCTCGGGTATTTCCTCACGAGTTTCAGTAAGGTGTACTAAAATGCTGACACTAAATTTTTCCTGATTTATGAATTCTTTCTGATTTATCACTGGAGAGAAGACAGAGTAGTGTCTGTTGCGTGGTCTAAGTGTTGTGGCTATCATTTTAAACTAAGTATGCTCTTCTATTAAAAGCAGTCCAGTTCCTGTTTTTAAAATCATCAATGCACAGAAAGAGGAGAGGGACACCAGATACCAACTTGGTAGAGAGTCAAATCAGTATGTTGGTCTAAATTTATCAATTTTTTTGAGAATATGGCTAAGGAACCATCATCACAGAATCTAGATTTTAAAGGCCCACTAACAGTCCCAGCAGAGGGTGCTCAGCTCTGTCAGGAAGGCACTTTTGAAAACCAATAGACATTCTGAGACTTGGAGGATGTTCAATGGTTTGCAATGATGACATGTGAGAGTAAGGAAATATATTTTGTTAATGTGTAAGTGCAGGCAGTATCTATATTTAATTTCTCTGCATGTCTTTGCCATCACACTTGACAGGTGAAAAAAAAAACCCCTTAGTAATTAACTTCAACTTAAACATGGTGGATTAACTTTTTTCAACTTCAGTTACCGTTTAACCTGACTGATTTTGACTGAAACGGATTAAAGGTGGCTCACATAATCCTTTCCACTGATGGAATTGGTGGGTGCTGTGATGTCTATCCCAGGGTACTGATGTCTTCAGCTGCAAAGGTTTTTGAAGGGAGCAGTCTGCCTGTGCTTCAGATGCTGAGATCAATACATCGTGTAACTTTATAGCCAGCTGTACTTGTGGGCCGCTGCTGTTTGATGATTTGAATTTTTCCTGACTATGGCAGCTTAAAGACATCACTGAATTTTGAAAAGAATAGTTACTCCCACCTAAATTCCAGTCTGTGAGATCTGAATTTGTATTTGGAAATATTGTTTTCAATTCCTGCTTAAAAAATACTCCACAACCATCAGCTGTTATTCCTGCTCTTCAGCTCTCACACAGAATGTCATGTTCAGTGCAAGAACTGCCTGTGATACCTGTCTGTGCAGCCCTCAAAGCATGGGAACAACTTAACAGATTGAAACCAGAATAATGATTATTAACTTTGTATTTGATACATCTTTAGGATTAAGAGTTGTTGGTTTTTAAACACTGGGACTTAAATTTCATTCCTAATTGCTGGTGTGTGAATTTCAGGATAGAAATACAACTGCTTACACAGATCACACAGTATTTAAAAGTAATTCTTCCCCATTTTGAGATTGCAATATACTACAGTTTGAAAAATTCATTTTCCAGAGAGGTGCACTCAAATGTGCAATTCCAAAACAATATAATCAGGCCAAATAGCTTTATCAAAGACAGCAATTCAAAGCTTTTAGTGCAAATGCATTGCAAGTGCTTACACTCAGAAATTCTCTTTGTAAGGTAATGTTTACAGACTCTGCCACAATAGGTAAAAGAACAAAAATATCTTTGATGATTTAGCAGAGAAAAGGGTAGCACTGAGAAGAGATGAGAAAGAATGGGATGCAAGACACTATTGAAAAATAATTGATACTGTTACAGGAAGAAAGACTATACTCAAAAGAAAGATGGAGAGGGAATAATAATGAAATAAGTTTGGTATTAGGTATTCACATTTTACAATTAGATACAGAAGTGTTTGAGGATCAGTAAAGTTTTGTCACATTCATACTACACATTGACCTAAACCTGCATTTGACTTTCTCAGCTTTCCTCCCTATTGCTTTCTCCTTGACAGATGTTTTGAAGATCTGAGATATGAAATCTCTTAGCAAGATGCACACCAAGTAATTATAACTGTGGCAGAAGAGATGAACATGGAGGAATGCAAACCAGGTTTGGGTTATCACACCAGGATCTGACAGGAAAAGAAAAGCAAAGGGACCCCCTAATTTCCTCAAGTTCCTCTGGCCAAGCTGGAATGGTGAAGCAGAAGCCTGCATGCCACGTGATGACAAGGGGACTGCATGGGCTATGCTGTCTAACAGTGGTACAGCCTCATGACCAAAATGCTTGCCTTTCTCCATGTGTAACTGTGGGCATGGCTTTGGGAAGGAAGACCTCAGGTTGTGACAGAAATGAGCCCATTTCTTGACAGAAAGTGGCCCATCTCTTGGGCCACTTCAGAAAGTGGCCCAAGAAATAAGTTTGCATACATGTAAAAGGAACAAATGCCTCAGCACCTTGAATAAGGTGCTGAGGCATTTGTTCCTTTTACATGTGTGCATGTAAAACATTTATGTTTACTGAGTAAAACATAATCAGTAAAGATTATATTTTGGTTTTGCTGCCATGGTGTCTCTCTATCTACTGCACTAAAATCCCTTCGGCCTCTTTCCCCAAACAAAACACCACAAACCTACTGGGGAGAACAGTAAAACTTTCAGACAGATGCTTTAAAAAAAGTAGGTGTTAAACTTTGGATGATCTGTGTGAATCTGTTCAGCATTTTCTTTTTCTCCTGAATTGTGAATATGTTTTAATTAAAAAAAAATTGTTAATAGTTTCAAAGCACAAGATGGATTTTCTCTGGGGATAATTGCTGTGAAATGAGAGTTTCTGTAAAACTTAGCTTTGTTTTTTGCAGAGGGTGGAAAGTGAGAAGCATATGAAGTACAGGGGTAAGACTGCAGACTACTATTAACCCCAAGTGCTAAGGTAAGGAAATCAGGTTGGTTTGCACCTTTTCCTGCCAGTCTCCACCTTTTTCCCTTTTGCTATAATTTCTTCCCCAACTTCTCCATTCACCTGCCATGCTGCTGTTTTTATTTGTCTCAAATTTAACCTGGCCTTTATTTACTTTTATTTTCTGTCCCTGTACACTCTTATTATTTCTCTACAGAGAGAAGCAGGAGCTGAAATTTTTCTATCATTGTTCTTCTTCAGTCTGTATCCAAGCTCCTCTTTGTTATCACCATCTTTTCCTTCATTCTCCCTTTCTAAACCATTGCTGCCCTTTCTTTGAGGACAATAGAAAGGTAAAGAAAGATGTAAAAAAACAGAAGGTGGTGAGAATATATTTTTCTTAGAATATGCTGGTTCCTTTAAAATTGAGCAATCACACTACATGGGTCCAGCTTACCAAAAATCCTGCAGATTCATGCTTCTCAGGCCAGACCTGTGCAAGAGTTGCCTGCCCTGCTCTCTGCTACTCCCATGGCAACCTCCTGGTTGGACTGCCTTTGAGTCAGGAGATGCTCCAGAGCCTATATCTCTTTAATCATCTACCAGAGCTAGGGTTCTCAGGCCAACAGCTGGACTTTGGAACAACTGGAACACAATAGCATGGGTGTTACCATTGATGAGAACTTTAAAATGTTGGGGTCTTCTTCCAAAGTTGTCAGAAACATAGTTTTGAAATGCTCTTTGAAGATTAATTATTTTAATATTTTTTTAACCCTCTCCATGCTACAGGCTGAAACATTTGAGAAATGGAGTTTTCCTCCTCCATGTTGCAGTGCCCAGAGCCCCAGCATCTTCTGATGTCTAGAAGCACTAAGACCAGCAAAAATGCAAGTAGCTGCTGTCTCTAGTTTCCTTCACACTTAGGAGCAAGGAGGGGATGAAGTATGGTCTGTTCAAGGGGAGTCTTCTGAAGATTCAAAGCTACAAATTCAACAGTCCTTCCAGAGAATACAAAACTGAGATTTCAGAGGAATAGTGACTAAATACAGCCACATCTTTATTTAGCATGTTTGGCAACTGTTTCAAGGGATGAGTAAGGCTCCTTTGGTTCCAGGGCCCTTCCACAATTTCAAGTTCATATTCCATGGAAAACTTGCAATGAGTTTATGTCTTCCATAGTAACATACTTCACTACATCAATATTAATACTGAATTCAGATGAGTTCTTACATTTACTTATGGTTGATAGAGCACATAACTTTTTCTGTCTCCTTCCAAGTGAAAAGAAACGTGCTTCAGCATGGTAGAAAATGGCAGGGAGATGTTTAGTATGATTGCAACTAACTGTTAATGTTTGTGCAGATGATGGAAGAAAAAAATAGTACAGCTCTGTGGTCCCACTGCAGAGATGTGACATTTGTAAAGTGATCTCCAACACAGTGCTTGCAGCTCATATTTGCTCACACACTTCAGAGGAATGTTTCCTAATCATCCAAAGAAGTTTACAGTGTTGTGTTGAGTTGACACCAGTTGCAATCAGGTCAGCAAGCAAGAGATCCATCGTGAAACAGCTGTATAGCACTTGCATGTGCTGTGCAAGCGGCTGCTGGTTCCAGTTTGGTGATGAAATCATGCCACATACTTTTCACAGAGAGAGACTTTGGCAGTCACACAAGCATGCTTTCATGGAGTCATAATATGGTTGAATGGTTTTTTAAACTTCTTTCTCCTCATAGTCCATAGTGTGTTTCACCTCTGGATTTTGCAGGTAACCCTTAGTAGGTCTGGCAGAGTTTGCCCTTCTCAGTGAGAGAAAATGAAATATATCAATGAAGAAAGATTTCAAGTCTTTGGCACTGAATAAGTGAGTTTCAGAATATGTATAAGAATGTAGTAATTAATAAATTTGCTTTGATGTATAGTACCATGTTTAAAATGTATCTTATCAGAGCACCAACTGTTTTTCAACAACTTATCTGTGAATTTTTAGGTGTGAATGCATACCCAGAGGCTCAACCTGATAATGTTCAAGAACCTCAGGTTTCAGAGGATGTCTTTGACTAGTCACTTTTTAAAACATTATCTGCTGCTAATTATGGCTGGCATGTTTCTGTGAGACAGTCAGGGAATGTTATTTGCCACACTAGAGATGGATCAGTTATGATACAGAAAATTCATGGTTTCCTGGCAAATCGACAGCAGGTCCAAGTACTGAAATGAAGAATCCTAAATAAGACTAGAGGAGAAGCTAAGATGCTAAATTATGACTCTACTTATATAAAGATTAAATCAGAGCCTTTCCAAACTTAACATGGGAGGGGAGAAAAGAAGCCTTTTCAAAATGTCCAACATTGTGACAATGAAATCATGGGCTTGATGTGTGGGGCAGATTGTTTAAAGCCTTTCCATCACTATTACTGAGCATTACAGCTGTCTTCTTGTGAAAATAATATCTGTACTGAACCCACAGAACTTTTTGAGGCAGAGGTTTTCTAAATTATCCTGCCTTGTAAAGAAGGAATTAATATAAGTGAATCTGATTTTTCCAAAATGGAGCATTAAAATAAGCCTTACCCAGCTGTAATCCTTACCAGAAACTCTTGGAAAGAATCAGGTTTTAGTGCCTAATTGAAATCAGAAAACAAATACTATATTCCCAGCAAGATATTTAGCATTTTTTTTACAATAGCATGGATTTTTATTCACTTTTCAGGATCAACTTTGTAACATGATGTCACTGGGCCTTCTGATATTTAACAAACATAAAATGGTCTTATTCTGTACGAGATTTGGATCCTGAGAAATTCTTCAGTGCTCAGCAGTAAGGTTGCTGATGCCACTGCAAGAAACCTCCTTTCCTGCCTCAGTGAAATTTTTTTTGCCACATACTTTTCATCCTTAATAATACTTAAAACAGCCCATAACATGATACTATCATCTAGGGTAAAACATGGCTAGTACCTGGAGCTGCTCACAGTCTGTCTGAGTTGGGCCTTACCTACACTCAGGACCTTTCCCAGCCCATCACTTTGGTTGCCTTTTTGTCTTTTAGCTGTTACTGTAGCACCAAGAAAAGCTTCAGTGTGCAACCACCACAGACATGCTCCTCTCCCTATACAGGGATGACTACATGACTGAATGCTGTTTTACAAGGTTGTAACAACAACCAATGGGTTGTATTACTTTAACTACAGTGATATATTTAAAGTGGCACAATTTTGGAGCACAGACAAAGCCTTATTTACCATTTGAGGTATAACAGCTGCATAAAAAAATGTATTTCATAGATAAATCATCCCATGATGGTGACAAAACACTGCATTTAGCATCTCTCTGTGCCAGTAAGAGACCCAACAAAGCTTCAGACACCTGCTAATGGGAAACAGAGAGGATGGGCTGCTTATCTTCAATGCCTTGTTGTGGTTTAACCCATCAGGCAGCTAAAAAACCCACAGTCATTTGCTTGCTCTGCCCTCCCACTGGGATAGGGGAGAAGATAAAAAAACCCAAACAAGTAAAATTTGTGAGTTAAGATATAGGAGTTTAATAGGACAGAAAAAGAAGATGATGAAGATTATAGTACTAGTAGTAGTAATAATAATAAAGAATATACAAAACAAATGATGCACATCACAACTGCTCACCACTGACTGACTTTCCAGAGCCACAGACTTCCCCAGCCAACTCCCCCTAGTTTACATACTGAGTATGATATCATATGGTATGGAATATCCCTTTGACCAGTTTGGGTCAGATGTCCTGACTGTGCTCTCCCAGCTTCTTGTGCACCTCCTCACCAGCAGCAGCTGAGAAGCTATAAAGTCCTTGTCTCAATTTTAACTCTGCTTAGCAACAACTAGAGAACATCAGTATATTGTCAAAACTATTTTCATATTAAATCCAAAACACAGCATTATACCATCTATGAGGAAGAGAATTAACTCTATGCTGGCCAAAACCAGGACACACCTTAAAGGTCTTTTGATATTAAGCTTCATATTTAGACTTACAGATTTTATTTCTGCTGTGGAAATTCAAACTTTGCTGAAAAACAGAGAAAGAATTTCCAGTGTTTTCCAGTTACTTTCACCAAGCTGTGCTACTGAGCTTTTGGATTTCCTAACCCAAACCCCTGGTGATGACCATATCTTAGGGGACATTGTTGCTTAAAGAAAATCCAAGTGTGAACACTCAGTGTTCATTTTGTGGCACAGAAGGGTCCTTGTCACATAGCTGCTCCTCCCTGAATGTCAGGTAGGTCCCATATGCAGTCAGGCTCCCAGTGAAAAGACAAACCTACTAATGTTGTGGTAGTGTCTATCATTTGGGAACAGCTGAAGCATGATCAGATATGTTCATTTTCCTTCTTTTAAAAACTAATTTGATTTTTAAATTCAAAGAGGATGTTGGAGTTTCCTTTTTTAAGCAACCAGTTAGTTACTTAAGCAGATAAGGCTTAAGAAAATACTGCCCAAGCATGTTTTGGAATTTTTCTGGAAGTAATTTAGACTATATTTTGTTTTTCACAACATAGTAAAGCGATCTGCAATCATGTGCCACATTGGAAAACATAACGTAGCTCTCAACTTCCTCTTTTTTAGCTCTTTGTGTCTTCAGGCTAATTACCTTTTTGTAAGCACACAGCTTTTGTGTGAGAAGGACAAATAGGTGGGATCAAATTAATATTGTGGCTACCTATGGAACTTCAGCATGACAGGGCTTCACAGCAAGCACGTGCATGGCAGTGGCATGAATTCCTACAGGCTCTGAACACTTTCTCAACAACTCACACCAAACCAGCAGAAGGGGTTTCTTTGGGTCATACAAGAAACGTGGGGATAGACTTTTTCTAAGGGCATGTAGTGATAGAACAAGGGAGAATGGTTGAAAATTGGAAAGGGGTAGATTTAGATTAGATATTAGGAAGAAATTCCTCACTCTGAGGGGCACTGGAACAGGTTGTCCAGGGAAGTGGTGGCTGCCCCGGCCCTGGAGGTGTTCAAGGTGAGGTTGGATGGAGCCTTGAGCAGCCTGGTCTAGTGAGAGGTGTCCCTGCCCATGCAGGGGGGTGGAGCTTGATGATCTTTAAGGTCCCTTCCAGTCCAAACCACTCTGTGATCCTATAACTCTTGTTATGTTCAATATAGCTTCCAGGTCATAAGCTTTCCACCAAAAATTTCCACCACTTCATGGTTGGGCCATTGAGGAAGAGACCACCACAGAGCTCTTGAGCCCCATGAGACACCACCACACCATTTCCAGTCGTGCAGTGCACCCAGAAGCTAGTACAACGTGTGAGCTTCCTACTAATACAAGGCTTCAAAGTAAGATAAGCCTTCAGAAAGTGAGGTAAATAAGCAGAATTACTGTAAGCTTTTTTACAACTTTGTTAAAGTTTTAGCTCACTATTGTTTTCTATTCATCTGACTCTTCCTACTTCAGCTGATAGCAAGGATCTAGTGCAACTCTAGTCTTGAGACACAAGGTACTGACTGGACAAGGAAAAGCTATCAGGCTCAGCAAACCTGCAGCTACTATGGTTCACCAACTATCTAAATTGCATTCATACAGCTCTCATCATAAGAAATATGCTGGGTTAGTTCAGGGGCAGGTTAACCTGCCATTGATTATAAACTTTCTATTTTTTTAATTTATTTTGCATGTAGCAGTTTCTAGAAAAGTTCTTATCATTAAAGCAGTTTTGAAGACAGCTAGATACCAATGAAAGCTGTCAGGTACCTATTAATTTTTTTTTTCCTTTTCTTGTTTGTTTGTGGGTTTGTTTTTTGGTTTTTGGGTTTTTTTTAGTTTGCTTTATAGTTGTTGCTTATAAAAGAAAAGGAAGAAATAAGTTCTCCTATAAATCCTCATTTTGTGTTTTTAAATGCTGGTCAGGACAAGCCTCCTCCAGGACTTTAAATTCCTGTAGTCCATTCAGCCTTCTGCCTGTTGGCTGCAGCTACCAACAAAGGCTTATTTAACGAGTGCCAATTGTGACAGGACATTTTGCAATGCTGAAGGACCAAAGGGCGTACAACTTGCTCTGAGAAAAATGCCTCATCACAACCGGGGAGTGTGAAGAAAAAAACAAAAAGCCAACAAACAAAAAAAACAAGCCATATTGAGGAACTTCTGCCTGATAAAGACTGAAAAATATTTTAAAACCTCATTAGCAAAATAAAGTTTGCCTATTTCTCCTGTTTCATACACTGTGCAGGCAATGAACACATATGCTGTCACATTCATATTTTACGGGCTCTTTTTTTCCCCCAAACCTTCGTACCTCAGATTTGAACTTTAAACTTGTGACAGTGTTATGTTCATTAGAATAAGAATCACTTGCTATTTCCATTGCAAAGCTCCCCCCCAGAGGTTATCTTAGCTGTTTTATAAATCATATCAGGAGGAAAGCTGGCATAAAGGTTGACAGCTCACTCTAGATAATCATTTCTCCTTCTCTTAAGTGACTTTAAGGAGAAGGGAGCGTGTAGCTTGCCAGTTCAGTTTTTAGTGGTCAAGCATCCACATCTAACCACCACCAACACACTGACTAAATTGGCTTTTAATTATTTTACTGAAATGGAGGAAAAATCACAAACCTGCTCAGAGGGAGAAAGAAAAAAAATCTCAAACACAATCTATCACACACGAGCTATCGAGCCGTATTTTTCTCTGTCCTCCCAGGGCAGAGCTCATTACCCAGAACGCCATGAACTCTGAAGGCCTTTGACATAGGCTGGCCCTTGAAAAGAGGCTGGGGTTTTGATTACTGTTGATTTATCAGCTTCCTCAAGAGTTGTACTGATTAGACTAATGGCTTAGATGGGATACACTGTCAGGAGTGAAGTCCTGTATTGTGGGGGCAGAGGAATGAAGAAAGTTCTTGTAGGAAGCAGAAGCAACAACTCAGGGCAACAGTCTGTTAAGTAGGAACTTAAAGGGAATTAAACAGCACCAAAAGGATCCTGGGTTTAGGAGAAAAGGTCAATTTGCATATTATACTTATCCTGCATATATTAACAGAACTAAATCCTGGGCAGAGGCTGAGGCAGTCTGGTGGGAAAGGTGCCAAATCTTCCCAGCCTGAGTTGGAAGAGTTACAACAGAGTTGTCCCTTTCACACCACACTTCACCATGACCTGATGGCAGGCTTTTTGTCACCAACAAGAACCTTTCACTCTTTCTACTGGTCTTTGGAGCCCATGTGTTTGGAAGAGAAGAGTTCACTGCTGCAGGTAAAGTGAGGGATCACAGGCAGCAGATGTAAAGACTTCCCTGGAAGATGGTGGTGATAGTAGGAAATAGTAAGGAAGAAACGATGTAAGTATGTAATTATGATTCATCTGCTAATCACTGCATCTATCCCTGAAATTGTTTTATCTTATTTAAATTAGGTTGATAAGACTGTCCTTTATAAAACAGATAATCCAAAAAGTGTGTATCAGTAACTAAGAATAGGGAGCTTATTGTTTCACTGTCTCATATTAGAGAATCAGAAGACAAATTCAATTCAATCCTGTTAGGAAGAATATAATCCAACCCTGAAAAAACAGTACCTTTTACCCAGCATGTAATTGGACTTTGAAATTAATTTGTCTTGGAAGCCAAGGACTTGACAAGATAGAAAAGGGACTCAGTAGTTACACAGACAATAAAAATTATATACAGAATTATTAACTCTGAGGAACAGAAATTTGGAAAATATGTAAAATTTTATTCTTCTGGTATTTAATGACCATAAACTGACCATCCCAAACCGACAAAGACAATGAGCAGTTCAATTTGGTTAGCTGGAATTAAACAGTTAACAGTGGTGGTGTGGAAATAAAGGAACTTCTGAAAGTAGAACAGAATCTGAATATTAGGCAATAACTTGAACGAAACGCTGCCAGTTAAAGAGGTTACATAAACCTCTACTCATTGCAGATATTACTAACTCTCAGTCTTCTAGTACTTTTATTAAGATGATCTGAGCTTCTACAACACCCACAGGAACCAGAGGAACCTTGTGTCCGGTACACTCTGGTAGTTTCAGAGCTTGGCAGCCTATTTACATTGATGGAATAGATAATATATAAGTATTATACAGTTAGTGGCAGACATAATTCTTAAAACACCCAAAGGATTACAGGAGATGCCAGACAGTAAAGCAGGTCAGAGCTGAAGGCACATTTGCAGATAAGTGTGAGGACAATGAAGAGTTCTCACTACCAACTCCTTGCTACACAGTGCTGGGTCTTTATTTTCCAGGACTGTCAGGCTCTCTGAAGTCCACACAAAGAAGATGCTTTAAGATGCAGTTTCCAATTCTAGTGTAAAACCACCAAGTAGTGTTTACATGATTTTTTGTCATGAGGAGTTTTTATTAGCAGTAGCAGAGCTGAGTGTGAACTTGCTGTAAAGCAGGTATTACACTTAGCTCTCACCTGTCACTGGGCTAAATGCAGAGAAACAGAACTAGGAGGCAAATACAAAATCAATATTATTTGCTCTAAAGGAAGCAGGGAGGTGAGGAAATTCTGAACCAAAGCCTGTGCACTTCATCTTCAACCTAACTTGTTTTCAATGTTGTCACAGGTATTAGACCAAATGGAAAATTATGTCACTTCATACTCAGTGAGTGTAAATTCCCAGAAATTAAACATGGAAACTATTAAAAAAAAAAAAAAGAAAGAGGCAATTATTTTGAGGATGAAGGACAATATGTAATTTCCACTGAAACTATGTTAAGAAGGTAAGTAAGTAGAACTGGCTTCATTTTTCATGTAGCCATTAACTTCTTTACTAAGAATCAGCTGGAGCAAAGATGCAGCTACACCAGAGACTGGCTGAGTGTTGCTACTGCAGTTGAGCCCAAGGAGTGCCTTAAACTTTGCAGCTGGTGATGAAACAGTTTTGTTGCATCAGTGGGAGTTCCTGGTACTACTGTTTTAGATTCCCAGAGATGAGCTTGCCTTGGGTAATTTTACAGAAAACAGTGCAGCATGGCTGGGTGCCAAGGTCAGTGACAAGCTTAGGGCACAAAATCACTTGAGCCCATTGTCCCCAGGAGCACCAGTGACATAAAGTATCTATCAAAAAGACAGCAGTATTCTTCTCCCACTGGGAAACCAGTTTCTTCCTTTTTTGCTCCCTGTTTTTAGCTTTGGTCAGAGATGTGGAAAGGCTAGGGTGGTACTCACTCCTCCACTGCACCTCCTAAGGACACAGCTTCATTTCACCATGCACCCTCTCCAACAGAGAGAAATTATTAATGAGTGCTAGTAATTGTATGGGAGAAGAAATGCCTGGCCTGGGAAACAGCCATATGTGTGAGGGTCCATTGCAATGAGAATTAAACATCAATCCAATGCAACTTGACAGCCATTTACATTTTGCCTTTGATATGGACACTGGAGATAATCTTATTCTTGTAAAGATGTAGTTTATGTAGAATTGATAACAATGTCTGGTACTCCAGCTGCATCTCTGCTTTCTAGAAGCATCAGGCTGTGGCATGGGATGAAAATATTGCCTTGCTTACTAGTCACCTTAAACCAACCCAGACTTTACACAGCCTTTTCTACATTCTGCTATTATAGATGTCAAGCCATTAGTATGCCTACCCTCTTGTACTAACCTGAAATTATTAAATTAAGTGTTTATCATTATGGCTGTATTTCACTGTTTCTTGAATGAGGACAGTTCAATACCATTGCACATGCTTGCTGCCTGGGGGCTGTGAGTCATGTTTGTTTTAAAAGAGGCAGCACTCACAGACTGTCACTCACCTGGGTTATTAGAAACAGAGCACTTGAAGAATTACTCTACCACCTCCTCGCCTCTAAATATAGCTGGTGTGTGGGTCTTAAGCGATTTAGTTAGTCTGAGAAAAGGTCTCATTCCAAATAATCAATTAAAAATCCATCATTTTAAGAACTACGTGGGCCTCAGGCCAAGTGCATCTTGGATGTAATACCTTTGACTCTTTAATGATGATATTAATTATTTGTATTGCAGCTCCAGATCCTAGCTCAGAATGTGATGCCTTTGCACTAGCAAGTAACAAGACCTGTTTGAAAGAGTGAACTATTTGAGCAGGCATCATGGACAAAGAGCACCAGCAGAAAATCATCGTTCTTCCCTGCTTCACGGATGGGAAACTGAAAGACAGATTCAATGACCTGCCAAGGGCCACATAGGAAAAAAAAGTAATTCATAAATCCCAGTGTGAGGTCTTAAACCATGAGATCTCCTCTCATTCTTTAATCAATAATAAAACACTACAGATGTCTAAGAAACTAATATCTACAAAATTGCTCCAAGGTCTATAGGTACAATACAATTAATTTCCATTAAGAGCAGTGTGATGTGAGGACATTCTGTACTGACCAGAAAAGTAGGACTTGCAGAATTTGCAGGTTTTTAATATTTTTTAATAGAGAATTAAAACAAGGAGAAACAGCTGACCTTTGACACAAACTAAAACCAAAGTAACTGGTTCAGAAAGTAAAACAATTTTTAAAAAAATCATGTCTAGAAAAAGCAGAGTCTGCAAGTGAAAACATCTATAATGGATTTCCCTTTTTAAATGAGAGCATCGTTTCTCAGTGTTCTTTATTTCCTTGCTTTGACCTTTACAGCTGTACTTGGCCACATTTTTTAAATTCTCTCCTCCCCTGTTAGCAATTCTCACAGATTCACCTGCCTGAAGGATTTGGATTTCAGGAAAAATATCAACTATCAAAGAACTTGTAACACGATCACAAGGAGCAACAACGCTGAATTGCTTAAGTCCATACCTGCAGGTTGTAAGGAAGAAGTTAAGAACTGTGGGAGGAGTTTGACTCACCTAAACCCCAAAAAACCAACACAGGCAGCTTGTATAAATGCCTCAACTCCTTCCACCCAAATAGCTCTGTGGTTCTTTTCAGGTATTTCCATGTATGTAAGAGGAAACATCACTAGCTTGTGCAGTACGTAATCAGGCCCCAGCATCTATAATCTTGGAATCCTCCTACCATCCTCTCTCATTCTTTGCTTGTTAAACTAGTAATAGTAAAATAATAAAAATCATTAAAAAATTACTACTGCTCCAATGTAAGCCTGAATCTTGCAATGAGTTATGGTAATGTCTAAATTTATGCCCAATATACACACACATTCTTGACCTAAATGCAATTGCACAGTTAATCACATACATCCACTTTTAGGTGTTGTGACAGATCTGACTTTTATTTTATGCTTTTGAAGCATGTAGCTAAACTAGAACAAGTAAGTACTGCTCCAGTTAAAATATCAAATAACAGTACTCATGTTATTTTTAATAAAGCTTGCTACAGCTTTAGAGCACTGGTGCCACAACAAAAGTGTAGAAATTGAGCTCTGCTTCATTACAACCTGTCCCAATCCTTCACTGTTGCAAATATATCAATTAAGATGATTTCAACCACTGCTCATTCCACAGGAAGACATTATAATACAATATATTTTCCGTGTTTCCAGTGGTATGCAGTGAACTTTGATTTTTGAAGGAATTTACACAGGGAACCAACCAGTTAAAGCCTTGTTAAAACTATTGCACAAAGTGCAGAAGTGAAAAGTTAAGTTTGCTGCTTTATAAGAGGTGTCAAGATTCTTGGCTGGCATGAATTTACTAGATGGAAACTTTGTCCCATCAGTGTTTATTCTGATAAGCTATCTCAAGCTCTTGTAGGGTAAAGTTCTTAGGCAATATATGCCATTGCAATCACTCTCTATGCTTGTAAAAGTTAGTGCAGATAGGTCCTACTCATTCAACACCTGGGTTACAAAATCTTTACCACCAGGAAAATTTAGGCTTAAAGGAGGTGCCACTACTTGTGGCTGGGCTTATTTCTTCAAAAGTGTAACACCAACTGAAATCCTTGTGAGCCACTTATGCTGAGTGTGAGCCATAGATAGAAAAAAATAAAAGAAGATATAAAGATAGAACAAAACCCCCATGTTGGCTTCAATAAGATTTGGATCAGGTCTATTGCAGTGGAAGAAACATGTTGGCTACTCTTATTTCTGCAAGAATGGTAGTCAAAGGACTTGACTTCAACTGAGTATCAGCCCATTAAGGAATAGTTATATTTTACGAATTTCCAAACATACTGTAAAAGGTCGTGAAACTTTCTGACTTGTTTAAACCATAAAATATAGTAAAGGAAGGAAACTTGAACTGATGCTCATGACTGAATGCAATGTCCAGAGTTTATTTGGACCTTATGTGGAAAGCCAGTAGTGGAAAGACCCCACTCAGGCAAATCAGGACACTGTAATGTGCCCTTGACCTCCATATGTAACATTTATCTGCTTCATCATGGGAAAAGTAGAGGAAACGCTGAGTGGAAAGAGGAGTGTTGTGAGTCCCTGAACTGGCTTCAAAAGTAGAGTGGGTAACATTTCAGAAAGGCTATTTAGAGCCTAAAAATCAAACACTGCCCCTGAAAATTCAGAATTAAATGACTGAAGTAACTTCATGTAAGGTTTATAGAAAACATGGACTAAGAGTAATGGTTAGCATATATATAATTTAAATATATGAGGCTAGAATCTGTCTTTGGGTTATGAGTTATGTAAGGATGATAAAGGGGTTCATTCATGCTGCTGAATAGCTGTTAGCTTGACTGCTGTAGACTGGGAAGGCAATGAAGTGACTGAGCACGTCATGCAGTGCAGTGATAACAGCTGAGAAAAATTAAAGGAGGATGGGAAAAGCTACACCCCAAACCAGGGAATGTCACTAAAGTCTGTTAGGAGCTAATTACATAAGGGCCAAATCCTGCAGTGCTACCTAGGAAGAACAGTTTTAGCATGTGGGAGCAGAGAACTTGGCTTCGATCCTACAGTAAGCACAACATCTGAAGGCTCCTCTTCAATAGGCTGCCCATCAATATGAACAGATTAATTATTGTAACAGATGCTTGTGATAAAAGCCACTCTGCAAAGACTGGTGTGGAACTCAGAAAGAGTCTTCAAGAGAGATAGTGATGTGAGACAGTTGGTTTCTAGATCACCACAGTCCAGACAACATGGTCCTTCCAGCTCTGACTTTAGATACAGAGCTTTCTGGGAAAGGGTATTTCACATTTACTGAACACAAGGTGTAAAGTACTGGTCTGTTCATTGGCTTTGGTAGACTTCAGATCACAATCAAAAAGATCAAAAGCTATTGCACACAGAGACATTTATGAAGCCCACAAGGTAGAAGTGGAACATCAAATCTTTACCCCTGCTATCACGATGTCAGAATGGCTAGAGACCAAAAGTCATCACCTGACAATTAATTGTTCAGTTGTCTGTTGAAACAAGTTCAGGATCTTAATTCACTCCCCAGCAAATGACAGTATGTGACTGCTGCAGCAGCATTTTTGTCAGGCTTCACAGGAGGATCTGAGAACCGAGTTGTCGTCCTTGACTGGTTATTCTCTCACCTCTTCTTGTAGTTCATTTAGGTCATTGTTGAGGTGGGTATAACAAGCTCTTCTATTCCTGTCCTTGGAATAAGGAGGTGGGGAGCAACATACTAAGTACTACCTGCCCTTTTAGGAAGATTGTCACTTGCCTATCCCACCTCAGGTTTAGTTATCTGATTAATCAGATAGCTCTCTACTCAGTACAAAACAGTAAAAACTGAACTTGGCCAATGTGGACCATATTATTATTGAGACAACTTTTATTTGTATCTCATGAGTTACTGCATAACTGGCCTCAGTGTGACTGTATGTACAGCACTGTATACTGTGCACAGCTGAGCAAGATCATTCTTCCTCATGATCCCCTGCTGAGTCTGAACAGGACAGCACAAAACATAAAAAATATATACACACATCAAGTCCCTTAAAAGGGTTAAAGAAAGCTTTGAAAATGTTTGTTGGAGATCTGTTTGCTAGGTGTCTTCTCTGAGCTCAAATGATCCATACAATTTCAGGAAGAAAATGTGTAGAAGTCATGAATGTGACTGATACTGAGTAACATCTTGACAACTGTTGTCAGTAAGATCATCTAATGAAAACAGAAATAAATTAATTTCTTAGACAAGGCAGTAAATGATTGGGTCTGCACACATATTACCATTCCTTGGGGTTTTTTAAATTTATTTTTCAAGCACACTCCCACAAACGGTGTGAGGGCACACATATACAGAATTTTGAGGCACTGAAAATACATCATAAAATAAACAACCCTTTAGAAGAAGCAGTGAGGGTGAAGCAAAGGAACTAATTTAGAAATCAGAACCTGGGTCTCTATTGGATTGCAGTACTCAAGTATATATATCCATCCAACAAGATTTATGTGATGATAAAGGGTCTGGAGCACCTTTCCTATGAGGACAGGCTGAAAGAGTTGGGGCTGTTCAGCCTGGAGAAGAGGAGGCTCTGGGGAGACCTTCTAGCGGTCTGCCAGGACCTCAAGGGGGCCTACAAGAAAGATGGGGAGAGGCTGTTCAGTAGGGCCTGTTGTGACAGGACAAGGGGTGATAAAGGGTTTCAAAATAGAGGGAGGGAGATTTAGATTGGATATTAGAAAAAAGTTCTTTCCTGTGAGAGTGGTGGAGCACTGGAACAGGTTGCCCAGAGAGGTGGTGGATGCCCCTGGATCCCTGGAGACGTTCAAGGCCAGGTTGGATGAGGCCCTGAGCAACGTGATCTAGTTGGGGGTGTCCCTGCTTCTTGCAGGGGGGTTGGACTAGATGACCTCTGGGAGTCCCTTCCAACCCTAATCTTTCTATGATTCTATGATTCTATGATAGCAGTCCTGCAATCTCACTAGAAGTGAAGCAGCATTACTACAAGTTTCCCTCCTCTTAACATACACCCCATTCCTTATCTGACTGCATTCTAAACCAGGATTTTTGGAAGGCAAATTACATTTGAAGGATACCTCCCAACAGCATGGAGAACATGGGTCTCTACAAATCATTTCAGTTCTTGTATTCCACACCCCCTCACAATATACAGAACCTTCATTAGCAGCTTCTTGTAGCTTCTTTACTTCACTAGAGCTAAAAGCCTAGGTCATGAGGTACATACTCTGAACACTTTTGCCAAGACAATGTGACATGGATTAGGAAGATGTATGTCAGGTACCTTTGCTTTGTTCTGTTCTTAGGATACAGACAATGACATTTCTCCAAATCTCTTCAACATGTAATCCCACCAAAATCCCTTACTCAGCTTCACAAGACAGTAATTTTTCTTGTACAAAGACCGTTCATAGTTCATTAGAGGCCAATATTGCCCTTTGCAAACGTGCACCCGTGTGGAAATTAGGATGGGGTGAAGAGCATCAGGAATTCAGTTCCCAGTACTCTTGATGCAGCCACCAGGCTGAGAAGCCAATTTTCCATGGAAAGGGGAAAAATCCTGCTGCCCTCAGAGTGGAAAGCTGACTATTTCTCTTTTAGGAACACTTTCTCATCCTCTCTTGCTGCTGAGCTCCTGCAGTCATTTGATACATACATATATATCTATATATTGATGATTCACTATAGCTACTGTCAAGGACATATTTTTCCCTCAGCTTCTATATACCCAAATATATAGTAAAATGCCATAGCCAATAAGAGAGGGGCTCATTCCTGCTGTAAGAAGGTGAGGTTATTGCCTTGCAATCTTTCCTGTGTAAGGAGACATATGATTTTTCATGGCTCAGAAAAAGCAGCAGAAAAAAACCTGGTTTTGCTCCAGGAGGAAGCGACCTGCCTGAGATCTGAACCAACTCACAATGTGATGACTTCTCTCCTGTTCTGAATTCAACACTCCTGGTCAGAGTGATGGAGATGGGAGGAGGAAAGGGGTGAAGTCAAGGTCATTCCCTGCCACATGGCAGAAAGAGGCTCTGTTTCTCCTGCTTACCTCTACCTCAGGAAAAGCCTGAGGATACCTTCTCTGCTTCTAGAAGGTATAAGGGAGAATTGTAGAGCTCCCCTGTGCAGTGCTCAAAGGTAAGAAAACCTTGCCCTAAATGTGAGAAGACAGATTGCAGCTGGGAAAAAACAACAACCCAACAAAAACTCACCCAGCTATCAGAACTATGTTACTGAGGATGCTATTTGTCATCTGCTGTATAATAGAGCATACATTTTGAAACAGGCTGGCAATTCCATTTCATTCACTTCTTCTCTTTCCTATTCCACAAGTGTCATTGAAAGTAAGCAGCAAAGTCACCCTCTTCATGAATTTCTCAAACTGAAATGCTCTCCTGAGGATTGTTATCTGGCTGCTGTGTGATCTAGTCTGGAAGCCTGCATGTACCAAATTAGAGAGAAGTCTATGAATCAAAGCTGTGAGACTTGATACTGAGGTATATAATGAGCACAGGAGCATGTGAGGCCCAGTCCTGCTCCCACAGAAATGAGCAGCAAGGGTCTGATTCTGATTTTGCTTATCCAGCTATAAATCAAGTGCAACTTCACTGAAGAGCACATCAGTAAAAGGTGAACAAGCAGTCTTTCAGCCACTAAATTCCCAACATATCACACACTGTATTTAGTAAAAAACATTGTCCCATCTTGACTTTGCTTGCAGCGTCATCCGGGGAGAAAATGCTGAGGAAATGTTCAAACTGTGTCTTAAAAGAAAAGTGGTTATGATATAGTGGAGGGCTGGTTAGCAGGGCCTACTGAGACTTAGGAAAACATGGAGCATAAAGCTAAGACACAATGTGTCACATCATATCGACCAAAAGATTTTCACCAGGACTAGTCAGAACTGCAAAGATGGGGAAATTAATTAGTTACAACAGAGTGTAATAGAGAAACACTTATCATGGCTTGGGGTGGGGGGAACAGGTGATGTTTTTCTTAAGGCACAATACTTATCAGAATGGCAAGGCTGAAGCTATGAGAAAGAAAATTGCCCATTTCTACCAGAGGAATGTATGATTTTGTGATGTTTTTTGTAAATGGGATTGAACATCATCAGAACTGGAGAGATTAGCTGCACCCATATCTTATCATCTCTTTATCTTTTTAATGAGAATTGCCTAGCAAAGCACCATACAATGGGTGACAACTCTGCCCAAAGAAGATTTGTGTTTGGGTAGTAACTGAATATGAATCTGTAGCCTGTTAATGCTGGACTTTATATGGACCACTAAGTGAAAAATGGACCCTGTCCCAATTAACTTTTAAATCACTTACACAAATCCACTGTTTTTCACAAGCTAAATGACAGTGTCTGATGCAGAATCTTGTCTTGGTGCTGTGGTTTCCTAGTTTTTATTTCTCATCCCAGGGCTTTAGGGAACGTGTTTCCTCTAAGTATTTCTGCAGCTGTTCAAAAGCAATCTTACTGCACAATGCAGTATCTGAATAATTGTCTCAGGTGACTATTAAAGTCTGCTGCTGCATCATAAAACCATGAGGAGTAATCTTGCACCACTGCAGAAAATACCCAACAACCAACCCTGCAGAGTGTCATTCCTGTTAGCAGAGAGCTACTGCAACCGAGTGAAGATTCAGGAAGACAGAAAGAGCACAAGGAAGGCTCTGGACCTTAAATTGTTCCTTTTCTTGCCAACTAAGCAAAACTTGCTGATTGTTAAATATTGAGTTGTCTGTATTCATCCCCAGCCAACTGAAGTCAATGGACTTACATCAGGAAGGACTTTAACCCATTACATGTAAAATGTTTGTCTTCTTTCCCTCTTTGTCTCTCCTCGTGGCCTTTTATATACTGCAGCAAAGGAACCCCTTTAAAGCCTAATGTATGGTAATACAGTTTAATTGTGGTTGGTTGGCCTGTTGGGGATAAAAAGTGCTGGTTCCAAGTAATTTTGCTGACTCTGAACTTGGCTCCATACAGAGAGCAGGGGGAGGGGAGGCTACTAATAAAAGCAGCTGTGCTACCTGTGCAGGCTCTGCAGACCGCAAAGGTACTGCTGGAGTAAGCCCTATAATTGCAGATAATTGATTTTTTGAAACAATGATGTTTGGCACGCACTGACTACACAGTTTGCCTCTTAACCCTTACATAAGAACAACTCACACACAAATTTAACTCTCAGGCAAGCACACTTTGGGCACTCATTCCTCGTGGAGCAGAATGTACTCATTCTGCATTCATTACACAACTTCTTTCAAGCTGCGAGTTGGAGACAGCTGAATTGCTGAAGGCAGGAATCTCCACCCTTCATTCACCATGGGGTGACAACAAACACTCAAAAACCGAGGTGCCTGTTTCCTCTGCCCACATGCTCTGGTCTAGTACTTCTACAGAATCCCACCCACAGTCCTACTGCCAGATCAGTGATAAACACCAGTTGACAGCACAGATGATTACTACTGATCAATATCTTGCCTACTCTCAACACTTAAGTTCTTTCTTCCAGTTAGTTACTCCTCAAAAATAATGACCTGCTCAAGAGCGCACCCCTCCTTGTCTGCCTTCAGCTCTCATAAGCATCTCCAAACTGCCAGGCAGAAGCTGCTCTATTAGCTAAACATGGCTCACATGCCAACAGTGATNACATTCAACTGTGTTATGAATCTAGTTAAGATTAACAGTGACCAAAGGTTCAGACCATCACAGAGCAGTACTCTCACTGAAAAATAAGCTTGCTTCAATCTGCAAGCATTTCACTTCACTACATAAATACATACATCTCCACATAAAAACCTCACAGCAGGATTTTGGAGCAGTTTAGAAGTTAACTTTAGAACTTTTCCCATTTATATGTGGATACACCAGATCTGTACGTCTACAGGAGCTTTACAGATACTGTAAAGCTTTTGCTTGTTTACTTCTAGGAATGTCTTGTCATACCTTGCCAATATCTTTTGAGACACTTTTACTCATCTCTATCTTCTCAGTAGCTCACTCAAACTGATTGTAAACCTTCTTTGTGCATTTGGAGTGGCTCTGTGGCAAGAAATCTTCCAGCTTGGTCTCCAGATTTGTAATTTTCTTGTGTTGCTATAGAAGAGCAGTAGTGTAACAAGGAAAACTTATCTTTATTGGATTCTTCTATTAATGATTAAAATCTCATTGTCTTAATACCCATTTTGCTCTCTATACTTTGTCTCCTTTCTGTTCAATCTGTGAAGTGAAACTTGATAACTTTTCTGCTTCTATAGCAAATACTTTTCTCCTTCTGCTACTTCAGTGTTATTTTAAAGGATCAGATTTTGTTCTGCAAGCTGTATTTGATAATGCTTAACAAATAAGTCCTCTCACTGGATTAGTTTAAAAGTAACTTACTATGGTTTTGGAAAGATATATTTTATTGGCTCACCTGAGCATTACACTGATATAGACTCTCATGGCTTTTAATTATATACAATATCTTGCTTTCTTAATAAAAATAATTGTACAGATCATACAGCACCACAAAAGCTAAAGTTAATGCCCTTTTGCCTTCAGTGCAGCACAGGCTGCAGTACTGTCCTCTTTAAAACTGGTTCTGTGCTGCAGATGCATTTTTGGAAGCAAGCCTGTTGCTACAGCATTCATGCACAGTCAAAGGGGAATAAAGGCAAAAAATTATCTATGATAGTGCTTCTATCCAAAGACCTACTGAAAAGATTAACCTGTGTGCCCATCAAACCCCTCTTGAATTCTTCCTCATCTGACATATCAAGCTCTGTGAGGCAACAGTCTGCAGATACTTTTAATGAGTTGAAGTATTTTATCCATGTCCACATACAGACTTTTGATGTGTCTGGCATATTCCTTGTAGCATTACTGCTATTTGATGGAAGCCAGTAAACAATTGTAGAGAATAACCATACTCACTGTCTCTTTAAATAACTAGCAAATGAGCTTTGCAGAATTTTTGATCAATAACAACTACAACTGAGTATACAATCAGCAGATAGGACCATTCTTGTGCTTTGTGGAGACTGCCTTGCCTTCTCTCACTGCTTGTTCATCACCACCCACTGTGATTGATCATTTAATTCTTTTTTTTTCACACTATTTTTTCCAGCTCACCAGCGAGTTCTTTCTTCAGACAACCTGAATTCCACTACTGAGAACTTCTGTCCTCCAAACAGTGGCTTGAATAAAAGAGATGGATGGTTGGACACCACTGTTTTGGAGTTAGAACTCAACCAAAAGGTGGCTTATGCCAGAGAAGCCTTCACTGAGCTATACCCAGCAGGAAGCATTCCTAACTGAAGAAAGATCCTTTCTTGCTGTTTTTGAAGCAGTTCCCCAGAGAAACCAGACAGCAGTTTGAGATCCTCTAAAGCAGAAGCCTGTGAATCACAGCAAAATTACACAGGTGTCAACTTTTGATATAGTAAAAGTAATTTCTAACCAGAGAGTGTAGGTTTTAATAGAGTCACAAAAAAACTGACTCTGGTCCATGGCACTAAACATTTTTGTAAGACTTTTGGCATTTAAACAGTACATCAGAATTTTAAGTTAAAACATGGACTGAATCTTAGTGTTCGTAGTTTGGTTTTTGGGTTTTTTTTTTTTACTCTCTAAATCATTGGTTGATTTACTGCAGGAGGAATAACCTGTCAATTTTACAGTAGAGCTGTATAAGCAAACAACTAATTCATGTTAGCATGTGAACAGAAGCTTCAGGTGAGGTGAAAATGTCTTGTTGGTGCCTTCTTTACCACTCTAATTACAGAATCATAGAATCACAGAATGGTTTGGCTTGCAAGGAACTTTAAAGATCACCTAGTTCCAAGCCCCCTGAATTGTACAGGCACACCGTCCAGTAGACCATGTTGCTCAAAGACCCATTCAAGCTGGCCTTCAACATTTCCAGACTTGCAGGGAGGGAGCAGCCACAGCTTCTCTGGGCAACATTCCAGGGCCTCACCACCCTCACAATAAAGAATTTCTTCCTTGTACCTAAGTTAAATCTATCATCCCCTAGTTTAAAGCCAATCCCCCTTGTCCTATCACAACACATGCTTTTAAACAGTCCCTCTCCCACTTTTCTGTTGGGCCCCTTCAGGTATTGGAAGGCTGTAATTAGGCCCTCCCAGAGCCTTCTCTTCTCCAGGCTGAACAAGCCCAACTCTCTCAGCCTGTCTTCATAGGAGAGGTGCTCCAGCCCTCTGATCATCTTCATGGCCCTCCTCTGGACTTGATCTAACAGCTCCATGTCCTTCTGATGTTTAGGGCCTTAGAGTCAAATGCAACACTCCAGATGGGATCTCATAAGAGCAGAGGGGGAGAATCCCCTCCCTCAACCTGCTTGTCACACTTCTTTTGATTTAGCCCAGGATACAGATGGCTTTCTGGGCTAAAAGTGCACATTTCCAGATCTTCAGTTTTTCATGCACCAATATCCCCCAAGTTCTTCTCAAGGCTGCTCTATCTATTCTCCCCCCAGCCTGTAGTTGTGCTTGGGATTGCACCAATCCATGTGCAGGACCTTGCACTTGGCCTTGCTGAATATCATGCAGTTGTCCAAGGCCTACCTCTCAAGCCTGTCAAGGACCCTTTGGATGTCATCCCTTCCCTCCAGCGTTTCAACCACACCTCACAGTGCAGTGCCATGGGAAAACTTGCTGAGGGTGCCAATCCCACTGTCCAAGTCACCAACAAACATGTTAAACAGCACCAGTCCCAATACCGACCCCTGAGGAACACCACTCCTCACTGATCTCCACGTGGACATCAATCCATTGACTGCCATGCAACCATCCAGCCTTTTCCTTATCCACCAAGTGGTCCACCTACCAAATCCATGTGTCTATAATTAAGAGGTAAGAATGTAATGTGGAACAGTGTCAAAATTAATTAAGGTGAACAAATGGAGCCAGAGGAGACAGAATGGAACAAGACTGATCAATACAAGCCTCTCCCTCATGTTCCCTGCAGTCAAAAGAGAATGATTGCACTTATCTGGCCTTCTTCAGTAGTATCTATTCCTTGCTGGAGTTTAAATGAAAAACTCTTGTAGTCTTACTTTTATGCTGACCCTAAATTTGTGTCCTGGTACTTCTATCTCTGGCTGTATGGGTAGTTCTTCAAGTCAATGGGAAAATTGTCATGAGAAAGGGTTGCTCACATGAATGAGGTTTGCAAGATCAAGCCCTTCATGATCAGTATAACCCTGGGCATCGGGCTGATATGGCACTCCTGATTTACAAGAGTAATCCTATTAGCAGCAAAGGGACAATTCACATGAGTAAGGGCTGTGAGAATGGGCCCCTCAGGAGCAACTATCACTACAGTTATGTATCTAACCTCACTTAGATCACAGCAGTTTTCAAATGTTGTGCAGACACTTTATGCTGCTACTGAACTTTGAGAAGAAAATAGACCTTGAGCACAAGTTTACTTCTGCTTTACTATGCCTCTGGTTTTGCATTCTACTTAGACTCCTGCCCACGCTTTATTTGTTCAGGGTCTACAAGAAATACTGACTTCACTTCTCTTTCTTCTCCTCCCTTCCTCCTTCACCTTCCCCATTTCCCCTTCCCTTCCCTTCCCACTCTTTTTCATTTTTCTCCTTTAAAATTTTTTTCTTTTTATTTCTTTCTAATTTTTTATTCATCTCTTTTCCCTAATTTTCTTACTTTTTATTTTTTTATTTTTTCCCATTTCCCTTTTCTGTACCTTCCTCAGGATTAAGGGCTTTCAAAGGTGAAAAATTAATAAAGTGATGGCCTCAAAATTCAAAGACTAGGAGCTTTCCCAATTTCAGAGTGTTTTTTTTAAGATCACATAAATCAATCTAAATTTACAGAATCTGTAAAACAGCAATGTGAAATCCAAAGGAAAGGGTGATTTTTGTAGAGTTTCTAGCTGCATTTCTGCTTCTCCTGATATCCTACTTACAACTAATGAAAATGGCCTTTCCTGACTTTCTGGTGTTTCCAGGTCTAGTTCTGAGAACTGCACATAAATCAATTACCAGCTTTTCTTCTCAGGTATAATAAATGTGCCTTTAATTTAACCCTGTTAATGTGATAGGTTTACCCTCTTCTTAAACTGGCTTTGAGTAAGGATTAGAATGAGAAGCAACAACAAAAATGTGGTAATAGAAAATAATTAGAGTTTTATTGCAACGGCACTAATTACACTGTGTGTCTGGGATATATTATGTTTTAGGTGCTGTATAAAAATTTCTGAAGATGGAATTCCTGCCTTGAAGTTATGAGCTGCAGGTATGCTTTCATTCATTTATTTATTTAAATGCACCCATTCCCTGGGGTGGATCCATGCTCATGTGAGTTATTTTGCTGACTTAAATGGAAATACTATTTGCTGTGTCCTTAGTGAGAACAGAGGTTGTTGAACCCAATTTCTACTATAATTTTAAACCATTTCTGATACTACAATCCTTGCTCAAATGAGTTTTGCTTGTTTGATATTCAATAAGAAGAGTCACAAAGGTCTGCGCACACAGGTATTTAACATGACATGAAGCACAGGGGTAACATTAGTGAATGCTGAATATATGTACCTGAGACTAGTTTTTTTCCATAATGATGCAGCTTTAGAAATCTGTACCTCTTTCTGACTGTTTACACATGTTTAGTACTATTTCTAAAATCTTTACTGGGCATCTGGGCACATTTATCATCATCTCCTTCACTCTTTACCATGAGCTGCTCCGGATACGAGGAGTTGTGTGGGAATAGTGTAGTTTGCTCTGAAGAAGCAGTTGGGAAGGTTGGACACCAGGCTTCCTCCCTTCATCACATCCTAGTGTACCGGTAGGATAAGCCTGAGGACAGATTTATCTGAATATATGAAGTTCTTTCATTTTCTGTTAGGCTCTGCACAGCAACACGATGTGTATTGCCTGGACCAGCACTGATGGCTTGGCAGTGCAAGCATTTTTGCTTTTTTTTGTTTTTTTTTTTTCCTTTGACAAACGTTCAGATCCACAGAAACAACGTAGAGGCCTAAAGTACTGAAACTTTGGGTGCTTTACATAGTTTTTCAGACGAGCTTTGAGCCCACTTGGGAGTCAGTGCGAACAGCGGACACAGCATTCTCTAAGGAAGCCTGCCTGGGTCAGGAACTTTGGTCTGTGTCTCAAAGTCCATGGGTGTTCTGACAGGAGGGATTTTTCTTGCTTGTTCTAATGGTTTGTCTTTCCGCCCATCTAAGGTTTCCTGGGGCCTGGGCCTCAACATCGCCTCTCCACCGCCCAGGGACGAAGGGGCGGGCTGCCCGCCAGGCCCCGGCTGCCCGCCAGGCCCCGGCGGCCCGCGGCGGGACAGCGGCTCAGCACTGACCGCTGAAGGCTCCAGGCCTCGCCGACGGGCGGGCTGGGACCCGCCTCCGCGCCCGAGGGGGCGAGGCGAGGCGGGGCCGAGCCCCGGGCCGGGCGGAGTCGCAGTGGCCGGCCGGGAGTAGCAGGTCTCGCCGTTGTGTACGAGCTGTCTGAGGGGACGCGGGTGAGATGCGGGGGCGCTGCGGGGTGGCGACTCCCGCTCTCGGGTGGGAGCTGAAGATCCGCCTGTCCCCAGCCCTCCCCGCCGCCTTCCGGGCGCGAACCCCTTCGCGGCTGCGGGGAAGGGGGACGCGGGGCTGCTCCGCACAGCGCAGCGGGGCTTTTCCTCACGGCTCCGCGCAGTCGGCGGCCGA
>VXBZ01005814.1:82172-140498 GCA_013399135.1 Heliornis fulica
GGCGCCCGCCGCGCCGGCCGGTGCGGGCAGCTCCCCGGAGCTCCCCGCGGGACCGGGGCTTCTCTCTCGGGCGGGCCCGTCTGCCCCCGCGGGAGGAGTGAAGTGAAAGCTGAGCTCTGAAGCGCAAGGGCCGCGCTTGTGGCGGGGCGGAGTTTGCGGGAGCCGGCGAGGCCCCGCCACAAGCAATAGGGAGCTTGTTGAGCGCGCTTCGGAGAGTCGCGTCCCCACAGCCGGCCTGGCAGGCGGCGGCCGTCCCAGCGCCGCACACCGGCCGCTACACTGCACTGGGGTCAGTCACGCCTGCATCGTTGTGCAACCGCCGAGGGCGCAGCAGCCCTTGGAGCTTTACCCACCGGCTTTTAAGACCCTTTGCATAAGATACAGGCTTGTGCACTTCACCAGGCCCGGGTTGTGCAATCGCGCCGGAGAGATATTTTATTACCTGTGGAGATCAGGCTGTTTATAATATAACTGAGCATATCTCCCTCAGCCCTGAGCTCTCTTAGTATGTTAGGTTTCTTTTTGCATCTCTGCTGGTGTTAAAACCATCGGTTCTTCGGCATGCTGCCTTTTTGTAACGACAGCAAGGACTTTATGAAAGTCCTTTGGAGAGGCCAAGAGGCCCTGTGAATAAATGTTGTCATTCCAGTGGGAAGAAGACAGGTGTTGGTGGCCTGTCATGTTGGTGACAACATGAGACATGTTGTCTCATGACTTTACATGGTTCTTGGATGTATTTTCAGCGTAGCTTTAAAACCCAGTAAGGAAAAAGACTGAAGCCACTGAGTTGTTGTGTGAGACTATGCAGGTTCTGTAGAAACTGATGAGAAAAACATTTGCCAGGTCTCTCATGGCTTGAAGCCTCCTGCACTGTCAGGTCAGAGGCAGGAAAGTTTTACTGAGTTTCTCTTAGTCCCTAGACCCTGTGCTTGGCCTGGTGACCCAAGCACTGTTTTGGTAAGGATAAGAGAGGGAGCAAAATCCCATCACCATGGCCAGGCGTGTCTAGGCAAGGCTGGATTTGCTTCACTGAGCAAACAGTTGTGTACCTCCATCCCACCCAACTTGCCACCAGTGATTAACCTTCAGAACAATAGTCTTCTGCTCTTGGCCTGCCCAGTTTCCCTTGTTTGCCTATAGCTGGCAGTGTCTGTGCCAAAAGCAAGTCAAGAGATTGTTAGAGCTGTAATCGAGTTAATGTTTTTACTAACTTTCTAATTACTATTGTTAAAATGATATCATAGGAAACAAGTTAACTGTAACAAAAAATGCATTTATTTTGGTCTCAAGTGAAACTAAGACATACTGGTGGTGTGGATTCCTACTCACCAAAGTAAATGATTGAAGCACTTGGTGAAACAAAAAAGTTTAATGTTCAAAGCCTTTTGTTTTACCTACTTTGAGTCTTCATCGTATTCTTAACTTTATGGTGTTGATAAAAAGTACCACATCCAAAGGATTGTGGGTTTCGTATGGTCTCATTAGAGAGAGAGTTCGTTAGCTTAAACCTTCCATGATAAAAGCATAAATAGTTCTCTGCTTTTTGTCATTATAACTTAATCTTTGCCCGTGAGTCATGCTAAAAGCAATTTTTAAGGTCTCAAAGGAGAAAAGTGCGTGTTTAACTCAGTTTGATCAGAAGTTATTGCTGGGTGGGAAGATGCTGGTTAGTTTGAGAGCTGAAGTGCAATTATAATTGTGTCATTTTACAAAAAGAGTAAGGTAGGCAATACTAATTTTCCTCTTTAAACACAGTAGTATGTATAGGACGTCATCACACTCTTTCTATCCTGGTAAATGCTTAGGGAAATTAAGTAGTTCAAGAGAATTGGTCTAAAATTGGCCTAACTTATTATGTTATTTCAAAAGTATGAGTAAATTTTTGTTTCTGCAATTTTATTAAATTTTTTATAGGTTTATATTTATATAGGAAGCAAAATATTAAATGATAATATTATTTATCATCTTAAAACATCGTAAAAATACTCCGAGAAGAAATAAATTGGCTTCAAAATAAACTTTTCACAGTGGGAAAATTGTGCTGTCACAGCAGTGATGCTAAAAAAAAAAGGTTATCCTGACAATCTTCATGTCAGAACTTTGGATTGCTATGATGTTAGCCTAACTTTAATGTTTTTTTAAAGGTCGTTGGTGAGAAGTGGAGAAATGGCTAAATTGGCCCAAATAATTGACAATGAAGTCTTCCGGGCTTATGCTACTTACACAACTATTGTTCTTCTAAAAATGATGCTAATGAGTCTTATCACAGCATACTTCAGAATCACAAGAAAGGTAAGATATTGGGAATGCTGTCTGGTAGAACAGATTGAAATTTTTATTGAAATACAGAGGTATCACAGGCGTTTCTTTCAGCTTTCAAGTACTGGAGCTGTTCTTTTTCTTCCTCCTCCTTGCTGTAATGCTGTTCTGAGTTTGGCATGCTGATGCTTTGTTTGTCTCAAATGGATGACATCTTTAACCTAATTACAAGATAATTATGAGACTGTGTGATACAGATGCATTTGACTAACTCTTCTGAAGCATTTCTATTACTTTTAAATAAGAATTTTCATTAACTGTAAATTCCACTGTCTTATGCAGAAAACTGGTGTCTAGGGTACCAAATTTATAATGCAAATAAAATGTTATAATAGAGCCATATTATGTGAATGATCAACTAGTATGATCAGAATAAGGGATATGAAGTGGATTTTTGTGCATCTGTAACCCTCTGATCTAGTAATTCTAAAGTTCTTTACATTCCCTAATTTTTTTTAGCTTTCATATTGCAGGTGGGGTTTTATATAAAAAAAAATCTGGAAAGTGAGGCAGGCTGAAAATGTACATGAATTGATGTGTAGGCTAGATATGTACATGAAAAACCTACTGAGGTTTATTAAATAATGCAGAAGTTTCATCTAGTTTAGGAGCACTCATGGGAAGCATCATGTTGGCTTCCCCATATGGCTATTCTTGTGAGATAGGCTTCTGCAAGGTGGTGTGTGCTTCAAGGATTTGGTTGTGGTGCTTTTTTTGAAATACTGTGTTTCATTCCTGCTGGATGCAAGAGAACCCAGCTGAACTGTTCTGTTGTTTGTGAGGCCCTGACAGCCCAGCATTTGAGCAACTGCTGGTTTCTGATAGCTCTTTAGGTCTTTGGCACAGCTGAAGATTGCATTGTAATAGAGCATGCAGCCTGTCCTGTATGTTCAAAATAACACCCAGATGTCTGTGTTGTAGCTGTACTTCCTTCTGCTCTTACAGAAGCATGACGGCTGTATGGGTCCTATATGTAGATCCAGGGGAGTCCTGTATTAACACTCATGCTGTGTTATGATCCATATGCATGCAGGTGTGACACTTAGGCCAGTTAATTTGGACTACTTGATTTTTCTTATGACAGACAGTAGTATTACAAACAGACAGAATATTTAAGTAATGTTTATTTTCTGTTTAATATAAAAAAGTCTTTAAAATACTAAGAAAAAAACCCCCAAAAACGAAGTTAGTAGAGTGGCAGAAGGTAAAACGTTGCTGATACTGTTGCTGATGTGTCTCCAGAATTTTGAAGCCAAAGTTACTTCCCAGAAGGAAATTGAGGCTGCCTCATAAAGCAATCATGGAGCTGTCCTAAAATCAAAAGGTTTTCTTGACTTAAGCCTACACAGCCTAAAAGGTCCACAGCAGGCATATGTGTCCATGTGTCAGCAGGGACAGACCTACTACAGCCTATGCTAACTGAATTAGATGTTTTCAAAAATAGTCTTATAGTATTTGGAGGTAGTAATGGGTAATATAAGTGGGAAAAAATGTATTTAAGAGACAAGGGAGAAACTTACTTGGTCATAAATGAGGATGGGACGAGTCTCTTGGATGCTGTTGCTGTGTAGACTTCTGAAGAAGGAAGGGATCCAAAAGGGCTTTCAGGTAATTTGTCAAGAAGAGTGAAAAAAAAGGCTTAAGCAGTGCAGAGAGCAGTTCTGCCTTCCAGGTCCTTATGTTTCTTCAACCCACAGGCATTAGTTCAGGCTGAGTTTTAGTCATCTGTCACTCTTGTCCATCTTACAAGAAGGCTTCATCTACAAGCATAGATTAGAATACATTGATTTGTCAGCACACAAACTACATACAGGCTAGGCTCAAGAAAACTGTAGCACAGCAAACAATATATTATTCCCCTTGCATTTAACTTCAGGTAACTTATGTGAGGTTACAGAGGCATTAGTAAAAAGAGTGACCTTTATAGCAAGCTGCCTTGACTAGAAGAAACATTCTGACTTGTAATGTCTCTCATGTGTTTATGTTTGAAATAGGCATTTGTCAACCCAGAAGATACAGCATCGTTTGGTAAAGGAGAGAGTGCTAAAAAATACCTGCGGACGGATCCAGACGTTGAACGTGTGCGCAGGTAAAGCATCTTTAAAAAGATTTTAAATAGCAGAATCAAGGAATTAACTTCACCTTCCTCTCTTTGGCCAAGCCTGTGCATGCTTTGCTTTATCTAATAATCATATACATTAATTTGTTTGAACGAACAAACTGTTCTACAATCAAGGGTCAGCCTGCATACTAAAAATAATAAGTTATTTATCTGATTAAAATAACTAACTCTTGGATAATATCCTGTGTGCATGAGGGGATTGTAAAATAGGACCACAAGTTGATTTAGTACGAAGCAATGAACATTAAGCTTAAATCAGCTTTCTGTATAATTTGAGCACCAGTTCCAATAGTTGCATCTTTTCCTAAAGTGTAGAGGAAATAACAGGGGAGAAAAGTAAAACTATCTGACTGGAGTCATGGAACTCTGGAGCTGCACTGAGGGCATTAATCTGACAAATCCTGAGTGGGAATCAAAGCCTGTGCTGGTTTTGCTGGATTGAATCAAGGTTACTCACTGATGTGTGAATTCTACAGGAAAGGTAACCAGGCTTCTAGAACAATGTTGTTAATAGTACAGCAGCATGCAACCTGTGCTGTATGTACTTGGTTTTTCAAGGTTAATGGCAGAATGTAAGCTGAATTTCAGTGGACTAAATGTTGTAGCTTATTTAATTTTATTTAGCTGATAGCAAAACTTTCAGTTACCAAATCAGGACTTTAGAGGTGTTGTTTGATACACCTGTGCTATCAAGAAAAGCTCTAATGGCATGCTTTCCATACCATTGTTCTTTAATGAATCTAAGAGTCAGTTACACAGGTTAGATTTTAAAAACTGTAATATTAGATCTTATGTTGCTGGTTTTGTTCCATCCATAGGGACCTGGGCAGGCTGGACAGGTAGGCCCAGGTGAACCTCATGAGGTTAAACACTGCAAAGTGCAAGGTCTTGCACTTGTGCTGGATGAATTCCAGACATACATATATATATATATATACAGATAGATATACAGGCTGGGAGAAGAGCTCCTTGAGAGTAGCCCTGCTGAGAAGGGCTTGGGGGTCCTGGTGGATGAGAAACTGAACAGGAGCCAGCAGTGAGCTCTTGCAGCTCTGAAGGGCGATGGTATCCAGGGCTCCATCAAAAGAGAGGTGGTCTTTCCCCAGAGAGCAGGGACAGGGAGGTGGTTGTCCCTCTCTACTCTGCCCTCATGAGGCCCCATCTGCAGTACTGCATGCAGATCTGCAGCCCCCAGTCCAAGAAGGATGTGGAGCTGTTGGAGAGGGTTAAAGGGGGCCACGAAGATGATCAGGGGACTGGAGCACCTCCCCTGTGAGGACAGGCTGAGGGAGCTGGGCTTGTTCAGCCTGGAGAAGAGAAGGCTGCGGGGGGACCTCACTGCAGCCTCCCAGTACTTAAAGGGAGCACACAGACAGGAGGGGAATCGGAATTTTACAAGGGTAGATAGTGGTAGGACAAGGGGGAGTGGATTGAAGCTGGAGAGGGGAAGGTTTAGATGTTCAGGAGGAAGTTCTTCTTGGAAAGAGTGGTGAGGTGCTGAACAGGCTGCCCAGAGAGGTGGTGGATGACCCAACCCTGGGGATGAGTTGTTAGACTTCCTCAGACCAGGTAAGCTTGATTCTAGTCACACTGTTGGGTTGCACCATCCATTTTTTACTCTGAACAATGATTCTTAATGAAAATTTACTATAATTTCTTCTGAAAGCTTCATGGCAACAGATAATGCCACATAGATTAGTATGGCTTCTCTTCTGTATAAATGACTGGAGTTTGTTCTTTTTATGTGTATAGAAAAGACATTACTTCCTTCAGTGTACTTTTGGGGGATAAGAAAAAGCTGGAGACTACCTTTCCTTGTAATGCTAAACGAGTTCAGAAAGCAGCTGCAAAACAGCACCATGTTCTGGTTCTAGTTGCCTGTGAAATTTAACATAATTAGTAAAGCTTAGAGGTTGTTTCAGCTGATAAATTTGGCAGGAAGTATAATGTATCTAAAGAGGTAAAGGAAGCAGGGAGGGTTTAGGAAGAGGTGTGAAAGAAAACTTCAAAATCTGGAGTTCAGTCTCAACACATTTTTAGTAAATCATATTATGGTTTCAAAATTTCAAACAGTTTTCAGCTATTTTAGTGCTTAGTAGTGAAGAAAATGAACCAAAAGCGTAACTGTCACACCTGTTAGATGCTCAAAAATAACATTCTTCATGATGATTGAACTTCTTGAAGATTTGATAGATAGGATATTTCATATTCTCTTTACTGAGACTGCAAACTGAGTTTATGGGATTGGAATAAGCCATGTGGGCCATGAGGTCTAGTAGTTGCAGTCAGAGTCATCCAGATAATGGATGTGCAGTTGAGGGGCTACAAAAAATTCCATCTGTCTGTCATCTTCCCTGCTTTTCCCAGTGTTCTTGCACACTCAGGTGCACTCATACACCTCTTTTAAGTCCTTAATATAACTAAGATCCTGATGAAAAACTGAGATTTGTAAATACAGAAGACCAGAAGCTTAAAAATGTGGGGTGTGGCGAGAGACACCAGAGCTCACCATAATCATTTCAGTCCCCTCTGCATCAGAGCCAGTGTTTGGGCCTTCACAGTAGCCTGATCTGAAGAGGATGAAAAATAATGGTGCTTGAAGTGGTTGATTCAAGAAAATGCAAAGCTATAAAACCAACTTTGCTTTCTTCTCCAGAGGCCACCTGAATGACCTTGAAAACATTGTCCCTTTTCTTGGCATTGGACTGCTGTATGCTCTCAGTGGCCCTGAGCTGTCCACAGCCTTGCTGCATTTCAGGATCTTCACTGGGGCTCGGATCCTTCACACTTGTGCATACTTGATCCCTCTTCCCCAGCCTGGCAGAGGTTTGTCCTGGGCGGTCGGGTACGCAGTGACCATTTCCATGGCGTACAAAGTGCTGAAGACGGGCTTGTACCTGTAGTGAGACTTGTGTGCCCTTCAACATTCCACACAGAGTGTCCAGCATGAGTTTCTTAACAGAGGCTTTTCATTCCTGTTGAGAAATACTTCTCTTTTTTTGGGGGGGAGGTAAGGAGGGGAAGAGTAATTCTTCTCTCTGTATACATGGGCTGCATTGCCACAGGGTGAGGTTGAATGTTCCCTTTGTGATTTGTCAAGTGCTTACCATTCTAAACATGTGATGATGCTGTATTGATAGCATGTGTGGTAATTTTCTACAGATGCACTATTTTTGCTGTAGCTCTGAAGTCTAAATCAATAAAGACCAAAAAAAAAAGCCAAACATGTATTTTTGTTTTCATTCCGAGGCTTCTCACTACAGCCAGCAAATAGCATGTCACTATGTATCAGGAAGAGATTCCAATCATACAGTTCTTTGAAGAATGCTTACCTTAATAATAAGATATAAGCAATAATGCTAGACTTGTTGTAAAAAATCTTTGATGAAATTGCTGTTTGTATAATCCTTTTGGGATTAAAAAACCCAAAGCGTTGCAGCTCCATTTCTCTCAGTTGAATAGATTAAAAAAGAAAACACAGTATTTGGGCTAAACTCTGTTTAGTGACACTGATGAAAATTTGAAGTAATTCTATTTGTTGAAGTTGCTCCAGACATAGGCTTTGTGAGTGAAAAAAGTGTGGATGCTTTGTAGAAGTTTTGAGTTTGGGGTTTTTTATTTTTTTTAATAAAATCAGCATAAAATGAGTGACACTTGCAAATGTAGTATCAAGTAATTCAGATGTGACTACCTAATTAGTTTGGTTGTCATACTGTCATAAATATGTTGCTGATAGAAAATGTTGCTTTCTGCTTGCAACTTTTTATGATGTGTTACATTTGAAATATTTTCTTTAAAGATTGATACTGGTCTTTTTTGGTTGGCTCGTTCATTGTTGCAGCTGTGGCTTAAATAATAGAACAAGATTTTAAGATAAAAATGTGACCCAGAAAAGTCTTTATATCCAGCTGGTTGTTTTAAAAGACAGAACTCAGAGTGCCACATAGTTGGTTTGCTTTTTGTACCCCAGAAGCTGTACCACTGAGGGGAGATGGAACGTTCTGTCTGCCAAAGGCTTCTGTCTCTCTCTCCCCCTCTCTCCTGCCCTTCCTATCTCCTCAAACAAGTGGATATAGAAGCACAGGATGTGTCAAGCCCTATGTCTCACTTGTGAGATGAGCTTAGCCTGTACATAAGAAGGATAGCAGGAGGAGTCATAAGGGTACAGAAAGGCTACTTCAATCCAAAAAGAGGAGATTTTAATTGCAGTTCAGGGATAGTGTTTCAGGCTTGTGTACTAAGCAAGGGAATGGTGGAACTTGAAATCAAGAGGTTAACATTGATTTACCAGAAATTAAACTCATTAAACTTATGAGTGAAATAATGAGCTGGACCCTCTAGAAGGAGGATGCTTAAGAGGGGGTGAATAAAAGTAGAACATTGTGGAGCTTCAGTTCCTGAGGTAAGCACACATAAACACCCCTGGGTTACCACAGACTCCAGCAGAAAACATGGGTTTTCATGTTTATTCTCTATGCATTTCTCCACCACTTCCTACCTGTGCTGTTTCCTTCCTAATCCTTCTTTCTCTGTTTGCTGTTCATGGGATCTCAAGGCCAGCTATCTTGGACAGTACCACTGCAGCAAGGTGGGATTGGCCATCAGCTCTTTCTAGCTTGAGAAGGGCTAGAGATGGAGGAAAGGGTGAGTCTGCAGCCTTGAGCTGGGCCCCAAACCAGTCATCTTCAGGGTCACCCTGCTGACTCAGATTATTCAGTCTGTGGCTACTCTTGCCTCATATCATGCTACCAGCATCTAAACCTCCATTTCCCTTCTTTGTGGCTTGCCTCTCCTTTACAGCTGTGTGTCTTTCTACCCATTTCAAGCAAGGGAAGGGTCACCCTGCAGAGGGTTCCATTTGAAATTCAGCAGCAGAGTGAGTCCTTCAGCACTGAAAAGGCTCTTCTGACATCCCAGTTGTCATTGACAGACATAGACAGGAACAGCATTTTTAACTCCTTTTGCATCCAACTTCTGTACAGAAATCTGATTGTGAAGAGAAATAACCTGCAACTTGTGTTCCATGATCTTGTTTTTGAAACAAAACTAGTTTAAAATACCTTTCATGTGCTTAGTGGCCCTGAACTTACACTCACTATGTGCTGAGAAGAAAATATAACCAGAAACATTTAGAAATACCTAGAGTGATTCAATATTATTCTGTGTTTTTCTTGCATTTATTTTAAACCTGTATTTTATTTTCCTTTGCTCCCACAAATACCATCTGTGCATCTGGGTGGGGTACATGCTCAATCTGGGAAATCTGCCTTACCAGCTTCAGTCAAACTTCAGCTGCCAGTTCTGCAGAAGAGTGTTGGAGTGGTCCTTGTCAAACAGCTCTTGCATTTCTCCAGGCCATACCATAGGGAGGTATGATGTGCCTGTTGTACAGATATAAACTTTAAAAAGGTTAGTTTATATTCAGGAGAACTAGTAGATGAAAAAAGAGAATGTTTTAGTTGAGTGTGTTACTGCACTAAACTGAACTTTCACCTTTTAAAGTGTGCCTGTGGATTTTGGACTGAGATCATCAGGTTCTGTTACAATATCATTAAATGAAATAATCTATAACTCTGATGAAATGACTGGCTGTTATCAGCAGGTAAACTGTTTTTGACCTTGTGAAAGTACAGAAAAGGCTAGAAAGTACAGAAAAGGCCATGTGAAACATATAAAGAGAGGTCAAACCAGCATCTTGAGGGCTTCATTTCTGTTTGTTATGTTATTCCCACCATTCATCTTTGGCAGCTGAAGAAACTATGAGTTTTCTTCTTTCTGGAAATTATTCCTGGCATTTTATATTCTTCTGCAAAATACTTCATGTATCTTTGAAGTGGCTCTAACAGTTGATCATGAGGTACCTTGAAATTCTAGCTGACATAGCTTGATCTAGTTAGCTGATTGCATCTCCCAGTGAGTTTCATAGGCTGCTTCTTTTTTAGAACTGTGAACATGTGAGCAATTCCTCATTTTAGTTTTTGATTTACATGACTTTGGCCAAGCTGTTTTGTCCTGGTTTGCACAGATATGGACAGATAAACTGAAAGCAGCGAGTTACTGAGTGGGACGGTCATTGGCAAAGAGCAGTCAGCTAGGACTTGTCATATGAGGGTGGCTTCATGTCCTGTCACAGCAAAGTGGGTGTTTAAAACTATAAGTGATACATTAAACATTTCCTTGCATTTTCAGAAGGAAGCATAAATCAGAACTTCACTGCCTGCAAGGTAAACATTACAAGAAGCTGTTTCTGGAAGCGATGAAATTGTGTTAAGTACCCAAAGTGCAGGAAAAGAAAGGCTGAGACTCCAAATGTTGAAAAACTTTCTAGTTGTGTTTTAAAAGGTGAAAACTTTTGAAAATTTTCTAGTCACTTAAAGCCTGGTTGCTACTCCATGGTTAAGCCTGTTTCTTACTAGTTACTTACAGAAAGAAAAAAAGATTAGAATGCTGCTTCTATATATTCTAACAGAAAAAAAATAAAAAACCTTAAAAATGCCCTTTTAAAAATAATTATTAATCAAACTAACACGTTTTTAATTTCAAGGCTGAAGTTTAGGAAGAACTTTTTTCCACTGCAGTACAGACCTTGTCCTGCCAACTGAGATGGCACATCAAGTGCTCTGTGAGAGGTGGTATTGATATTGAGTACTGTCGTGATTAAATGCCTCTAGCTGTTGGGACACTCAACAGAATACATCTTTGTGATTCACCTTAGCTGAAGCAAAGCAATATTAATTAAATACTGATTTTCAGACTTCCAAATCGTGATTAGTAACTCCCCCTCGTAGATATTTGAAGGCTAAATAGATCATTAGCTCCTTCAGCCTGACCTCTAGTGGAAAGTGTGTCAGGGAATGGCTGCCCTTCTGCTGAAGTTAATCACAGCGTGACTTCCTGAAGGGGGTGTGAGCTTCATTCAGAAACTTTGGGAGACAGGCATTGATTCACTCTCTTCTGTGGCATTGTTTCTCTCTGGAATATATAAGCACTAAACTTAGTCTTCAAAACCAACATAAGTTCTTTTTGTTGGCTTGCTTTGTTGGGTTTGGGGTGGGTTGTTTTGGGTTTTGGGTTGTGAGGTGTTTTTTTTGTAAATTAGGACAGTTTTTATTGCAGTGCAAGGAGCCATACCAAACATTTTAAACAGTTGTGTTTTCCTCCTACCAAGCACCCTGCTCTTCACTTCTGGACAGTCTTGGAAAAATAAAAATCATGCAAACAGAATGTCGAGTCCCTTTCCACAGGTAAAATACTATTCTGTCTTATAAATAGGCATGAGAAATGTGAGGTATAATGCCTGTTTTTTTCTCTGTATAATGCTGCTGATTTGGCAGTCTTAAGAATGTTAGGTGAGTGTGCACACACAAGATTCTATTCTGCACAAATTCTTGCAAAGTATGAAATTGTAACCATGATCCCACATCACAAATTCTATCAGTAATGCTACAGTGATGTAGGGCAGCCCTTGCTATCCTGGAGTGAAGCATCTTGAAGTGGATGCTTATAAAAGAGTGAAAAGTGACACCTCTTGCACACTTTCTTCAAAGCCTACTGAGTTGCAATGTGGGCAAGGGAATGGTGGCTGCCTTCTATGAACTAGTTAGCCTCCATTCCTTGACACAGCTTTTCCAAGTACTGAACTGCATGCCAGGTGGCTGCTTTTGCCATGGAAACACATTTAAGAGTAATTTATTTTTATGCATTAAAGGACATTATTTTAGCAGTGGCCATATAATCTCCAGAATTGAATGCTTTTATACCTACTACTTTACTGGTGGATCCCAGTGCACATCACCACTGACAGCATCTTTCTTTTATTCTACATCTTACATGTGCTGCTGGAATTTTGAGAGCATAAGAAGATGAAGTTCCAAGAAACCTGTCTTTAAAAAATAAATAAAAAAAAATAGAAAAGAAAACAGAAGAGTGTTTGTCTCATGGGTACTGCTTGTCCAGTGAGGGGGGAATGAATTCAGAAGGTAGTGTCAGTCCTGTAGAAACAGTAAGGAGGAAAACAAGAAAAGCAAGACTGAAAGGAGTGGAATGCTTTCATGATAGCTTAGCACAGCATCAAGCAGCAAACTGGATCAAGACTAGCAGATGAAGTGTTGTAAGAGAGACAGGTAGCTTTCTGCTTCTGTGGTTTTATTTTATAATCCCACTTTACTACCTCTACTTATAAGAAGTTCATTTTTAAAAACAGTTTTCCTTGGGCATCCAGACCTTGTGTACGTGCAAAGAGGGCTACAAATACTTCAAATCAGAGCATAGGTGGCCCTTGGGCTGGGACAACTTGGTAGCTGGCTCTGTTTAATCTGCTGCCTCCTCAAATACCTGTGGCACAAAGACCACTGCTGAGGGAGGTAGGAGTTGACACTGCCTGACTATGAGGAATAGTCTGTGAAACTGTCCCCAAAACTATGTCACACCTACAGTGTTGGAGAGCATGGTAGGCTTTTTGTTTCTTTTTTGGATGGAAACCCATATGATGCTTGGTTCCAAATTTATGGAAAAGTATCCTTTTTCCCTGCAGTGTGTCCATGGAAGTCAGAGAGGACCTTCTGAGCTTGGGTGGGTTTTGGAGCTGGGCAGAAAGGGTTCATCTCTATAGGTTATCCTGCCTTCTTCAGAACAATTTTTGAGCATTGTCTCTTTAGAGAGGAGCTGTAGGGATCAGTTTAAATGGGATTGCCACAGAAGTGCTCAAGGCAGGCTAAAATTCTGAATCTCTAGGTGTCCAAGAGACCTCTATATAGTTTCTATAAAAGTGGAACTTCATCTGCATCCTCTTTTTGGTAGTGACAGTAGCAGCTCAGTTTTCCTTGGTGAGCCTGCAGTTATGTTCTGGCATGCATCACTGCCTCTTTTGTTTAGTATTGGGTGGCTGACCTACACATAGTTATTTACTGTGAGCTTTTCCATCAAACCCAGGAGCAGGTATGGTCCACCTTACAGACTGCATTTCTCAGAGAGCTGGGTTGGCAACTTAGGTTCTCTTCATGCTGAGTGTCCCTTCCACACTCTTAAAAGGGTGTTTCCATGAGAAAGACTGGGTTTGTTTGAAATACAGACACTCTTTGGTGCTAAGGTTAGCTTGTGCTCCTCAGCTCTTCTGTTGTCTTCCCAGCAGTTGTTTGCTGTCAATCTCTCCTTGTCTTCAGCTGAGGAAAGGACCAGTGCTACTCCTCTGCCTCATTAGCTGATGGATGGCTTATTCCACTAACATTCACCACTTCATGGTGACTGGGATGAGATGTTGTGATAAGCAACTAAATCTTATCTCCTCTTACTGGGTGAGTTTTTGCAAGTTTTTTTCAAACTGGAATTTAGTTTGTGATGATGCTCAGCCCTCATTTGAGGTTTGATAAACCTGTGTGCTTTCAAGGTATATGAAATCAGTTCTGTGGCTCCTCTTGGTTTTCCTCGAGGTTGTTCTGCAAGTCAAAGCCAGGGTGCAGTTTCCTCCCTGGAGTTCTGTGGCAGCACCATTTGTTTGTGACCCTTTAGATACAGGTCATCCTGAGGGATAAGACTTCAGGCAAACTGGACTTAGTGAAAGGGATGACTGATAGCTCTCCTTTTGTTTTGCTTCATCTTTCTGCTTTGCCCAAATGGAAGTTAGTGTTAAATAAATTACCAGTGTAAGCATCTATGTGTTAGGAAAGAGTAAAATGGATAGACTTTGTCCCTTTTATTTTTGTAGATGTTGTTCTTCCCTTCAGCTTTTCCTCGTTCCTGATGAGAAACAAGTGATTCTTTGCCATCCACAGGCATGGCAGTAGGTTTTTCCTCCCTCTGCTCGTCCTTAATTTTTTGCACGGTACCACTAGATGTCCCTCTTCGGCTTTTTTATTATTTTTATTATTATTTCAGGCCTGGGCCCGTGACGAATAAAGTAGCTGTGCTCTACATCTCTGGCAGATTGAATTGTAGGGGGGGGGACACACAATGCTTTGCTAGCTTTAAAGAAAAAATTTATAATGGATATTAAGGCAAAATAGTGTCCCTGTACAGTAAACTTGGACTAAAAAAAACTTTATGGAAAAAGTGACCTTTGTGAAAACAGAATATTTAACCTGTGGCTGAAGCTGGAAGTGTTTTGTTTCATTTAGCTTTTTAAAATTAATAAGGCACCAGGTAACTGCAACATCTGAATTCTTCTACTGAGGTTCCCAGAGAACTATGCAATTTCTATTTTACTTGTCTGCTATTTTTTTTTATAGGCAAATACATTTTAATATTAGTGTTTAGCAGTAAGGTAATCTGAACAGAACTGAAGCTGTTCACAAAACCCAAAGTGAGTAAAGAAGTCGAAATAAAAGTCAGAAGCTGTGTCTGTCTGACATAATATCCAGAGGAGAGACTCAGCACAAATAGTTTACTTGAAAGTATCTTGATAGTTACAGAATTCAACTTGGGAATTTAAAGGTGCTGTAAAAAAATGTCTCTTGTATTTATATAAAACCAGGATGCCCTATAAAGCAATGTGTGCACAGCAGATTTACTTGTCACACAAAATGCCAGGAAAGTGGTGGGGGGCATTGTTGAGTGATCCACTTGGCACAGAGGTGGAGTACAGTGTCAGCATAATGAATAGGACCTTGCTTGGTGGATGGAAAATATTTTAAATTGAGTTTTTATTTAATGGATTTGAACTTTTCATGCCCAATTACCTTTTTGCTGAAAGAGAACAATAATAATAATAATAATAAAGTGCAAAGGTTCAGTTTCATTCTAGAAATGGGGAAATGTTCTTGGAGAGCTGTCAAAAGGCACAGTCAGATCTCAGGAGCATGGAGCAAGGTAGCTAATGCTCTGGAGCAGATGTCCATCAACTTCTTCAGTAGTTTATATGTCCTTGTCAATGGTAATGTGACAGAATGGGATGAGTCATGTACAGGGACGGGTGAGAGAGTTGGTTAAGGTCAGAGAAGGTATGTCCTTGCAGGGGGGTTTATACTGTTTTCCTAATTTTTCCAGTTGAGTCTTACAGGTGCACAAATTTTGGAGAAACCCACCCTGCAAAGCAAAGCTAACAGGATTTAGAGAAACTATTCCAGGTTATACAGAAATAAATTCATAGAATCATAGAATCATAGACTGGCTAGAGTTGGAAGGGACTCCCAGAGGTCATCTAGTCCAACCCCCCTGCAAGAAGCAGGGACACCCCCAACTAGATCAGGTTGCTCAGGGCCTCATCCAACCTGGCCTTGAACGTCTCCAGGGATCCAGGGGCATCCACCACCTCCCTGGGCAACCTGTTCCAGTGCTCCACCACTCTCACAGCAAAGAACTTTTTCCTAATATCCAATCTAAATCTCCCTCCCTCTATTTTGAAACCATCACCCCTTGTCCTGTCACAACAGGCCCTACTGAACAGCCTCTCCCCATCTTTCTTGTAGCCCCCTTGAGGTCCTGGCAGAGCGCTAGAAGGTCTCCCCGGAGCCTCCTCTTCTCCAGGCTGAACAGCCCCAACTCTCTCAGCCTGTCCTCGTAGGAAAGGTGCTCCAGCCCCTTTATCATCTTTGTGGCCTCCTCTGGACCCTCTCCAACTGGTCCATGTCCTTCTCATGTTGGGGGTTCCAGCACTGGACACAGGACTCCAGGTGAGGTCTCCCGAGGGCAGAGTAGAGGGGGAGAATCCCCTCCCTCGACCTGCTGGCCAGCATTCTCCCCACAGAATGCTTAATCCATCCTATAGCAGGAATGTAAGACAGATGAAGAAAAGCAGCAATCCCTGTTAATTTCTGTGGGTCTTCTCCTTCTGGAACGATAACATGTTCTCAGTGAACTTCCATTGCAGGAATTTTTAACTCCAGGCACATGTACAGCTATGAAGAGAAGCTCAGCCCAGATGTGCTAAACTGTACTAAATAAATTGTACCTTTAGGAGTGTATGTAATGAGACCAGACACATCTGAATATGTGTCTGGTCATTTAGTTTAGTTTATTAGTTAGAATTTATTTAGTTCTCAACACTGTGATATGGAGACCGATGAATTAACAAGAATTGAATTTGTCAATTGGACAAACTCCCACTGACTTTCAGAAGGCTTTGTATCTAGACAAGTAGTCTCTACCATACTCCATTCATTTAATTTAGTATATGCAGAATACTCTCTGCCCTAAAACATTTACTGCAAGCAACAATTAAGTCCAGGTTAAGTGTTATATTTTGTTAGATTTCAGAGAGGAAAAAAGAAACATGTCAGGTAGGTGCCACCCTACTTCAGCTTTAACTCTGCTATAGCTACCACTAGAAGTGGCTGGTCCATTGTTTACATATTCTTGATCACAGCAAGAGATTTATTGATGGTTGGCCTTTGCCTTGGCGTTAGTGATGGCTCATATGGTGCGATCCTCAGCGGGGGACATAAGAGAGCACCACTTTAAAATGGATCCTGCTGTCCATGTGGTGCTGTTTTGTTCTCTACGCTGCTAAAAGGGCCACTGACAAGTTGAAATCTAGTCAATTAAAACCAAACAGGCTAATAGGAGCTCCATGTCCCCCAGTCCTTTTGCCAGTTTCTGTGGGATTGCAATCAAGAGGATCCTATTTTTAACCATGTTTTTCCTCATTCTTGTTGGTGGCTTTTGTGTGTGTGTGAAAGTATAAACTATGCTAAAGTAGGTACTGGCTTCTTCACTGACACAAAAATGAAAGAGTGAATATGACTGAGACAAAGTAAATAATCCACATTTGCTTTCTATATTTCACCAAGTAAGAACAAAATTAATTTTTTCCTTTCCCTCTTCCAGTTGCTCAGATTTTTTTCAGAAAATTTACAAGGAACAAACTTAGCAGTATAGTAACCTGAGTGTTTTTTATGGCAACCTCTAAAAATAGTAATTTTAAAAATTGAATAAAGTTTGTTAGATCTGAATAAATATTTAAAAAAACTTTTTAAAATAAACTGGGGGAAAAATAATTAAAATTGCTTTGATCAGAGAAATCAAAATATTTTGTTTTGTGAAACACTACAATTAATTGGTTTTACAGTGGGCACAATGAATCTACTATGCACTTACCTACAGATAACATTTAACTATGCTTATACAAACTTCTGTGTTACCCAGAACCACCCTCTCAGAATTAATAGTTCCACCAGTGGTTACAGTTGGAGTCTGGAGCTGCTCAAGAAGGTCTGTGTTTGGGAATGCCATCACTAGAGGACTGATTCTGCATTGAAGCCACCAAGTTTGAGTTTATGGGTTCAGATTAGAACTATTTGCTTGGGACATTGAAAGACTCCTGCAGTGGTTTCTGTTCAGAGCCCTAAATGACTTCTACAGATCTGCCCCAGCACTGGTGACAAAAAGCAGTGCAACTTGTGGACAACACACATTGCATCCCCTGAAGACCAGAGACTGACCACTGAGATACCACTACAGAAGATACAGATCTCAGTCATATATTGAGAGGCCCATCACACAACAAAAATTGTTTCTCAGCTGCTAATATAACTGCTCTTTCAGATTGATTATGAATTCTCTCCTTCCTCTGTTTTGAAGCATTGAAGGGAGAAAAGCAAACATACCAGAGAGTGATCTGTGATCCTCGTATTCTCCGAGGCCTCCGTGCTGTCCGTGCACTTCCAGTTGGCAACAGCAAGTTCACTGCAGCCCTGGCAGTGCCAAGTGATGGAGCTGTTAATGATGCAACACTTTTTTTAGTAATGTGTCTCATTTGGACACCACAGCACATCCTGTTTGTATTTCATCTCCTTTCCCTGGTACTTTATCTATGTCCACTACTCTTGCCTTTTGTCCCAAGGGACTTTTATTTTAATCATTTGCTCTTCCTACGTGAACTTTCTTGTACATACTTAATATTACTTTACTTGGGACTTGAACATATGGAACAGATATTTTTAATTCTCATGGTTAACACTTGATTGCTTAAAAGATATATTTTTCTGCTTTCAAAGGAAGCATTTAAAATCTCCTATGTTCTCCCTTGCTACCCAGAAAGATGTTTAGTGCTGACCAGGAATGCATACAAAAGGAAACATTCTTCATTTATTATCTTTTTTTCCCCTAGCAGGACAGTAACTGACTTTAGAGAATGAAGATGCCTTATCAGTGGGGACCTGATGTTTCTTTGCAGGCATGTGGGCTCCTTTGGCCCACTTGTGGACTTGTTAGGTAGCCATGGTAGACCCTGGCAGATAGGTTGTGTTAGCAGGGCCCTGATGCAGGGAGAATCTGGTTACAGATTGGTCTCACCAGGAGTAGCAGTTGCTTGCTCCTGCTCATAAAAAATGGAGTTTTATAACTCTTTGGAGAAGAGAAGGCTCTGGGGGACCTTACAGCAACCTTCCAGTACCTGAAAGGTGCCTATAAGAAAGCCGGGGAAGAACCATTCATGAGGGCATGTAGCAACAGGACAAGGGGGAATGGTTTTAAACTAGAAAAGGGGAGATTTAGGTTGGATATTAGGAAAAAATTCTTCAGTATGAGGGTGGTAGATCACAGGCACAGGTTGCCCAGGGAGGTGGTGGAGGCTCCATCGCTGGAGATGTTCAGGGTCAGGCTTGATGGGGCTCTGAGCAACCTGATCTAGTGAAGACATCTCTGCACACTGCAGGTAGGTTGGACTTGGCCTGTAAAGGTCCCTTCCCACCTAACACATTCTATGATTTTATGATTCTATAACTGGAGCACCAGAAGGCTTCCCAGTCTTATTTTTAACCAAGTCAGGTAACGTCTCTGTAATTCTGTTTCTAGTCTCCAAACTTCTTTTAATAAAAGAATAAAACCTAAACAAATACTAACTACTGAGATTGCCTGTGTACAAGTTGGCTGATTTGTAGATCACACACACGCTCTCAGGCATAAATATTCAGCTGTAAGGTAAGAGATGAAGAGACACAGAGACGAAAGGCAAAATGCCAAGCAAAAAAGTAAAGTGATATGGTACTTTTGGACTTGGAATTAAGAAACCTGTTCTGCTGTTGACATGTGACATGAGCTGGGCCACATCTTTTTGCTTTGATTCTGTTTCTATCACCTTTATATTTTGTCACTTTGAGTAAGGGAATGTATCTTATTACCAGTGAGATTTGTACAGAACCTAGCGAAGCAGGATCATGTTTCTGATGGAAGCTGCAATTTTAATTTGTTGCTATAGGTGGTACTGTAATATTAATACATAATATTAAAGAAAGAATAGGAAATAATATAAATGTGAGGACAAATTAAAAAAATGGTGGCAAACAAATGCCCATCCTTCATACTGTCTAAGGAGAGGTCCAGCTGAGGTTGGTTTTAAGCTGGTGACTTTCATGTGGTGGCTTTTGAACAGACTGCTGCAAGTCTGTAAGATACTTACTGTGTTTTCAGATCTCTTCCACCAAACCTCACAGAGCCATGTCTAGAGAACACCCTGCTCCTTTCTCCTCACCTGATAACTGTGATAAAAACCTTACAGCTTCGCAAAAAGGTTGTTCCAAGGTCACCAGGAAGTCTTGAAATTAGGACAAAAAAGTTAGAAGATGGTTTAAAATATGAAGAAGTTTCCTGATATAGGTAGTGAAGAAAAGTTTGATTGGGTCTCATCCATAAGACAAGTCTTAATCTCCATAGCCTCCAGCCTCATCTTGATCAGTTTTCCCTGTCACTTGCCTTTTTTAGACTATGGGGTTTTTTTTCACTTACAGAGAAGTACTACTTTTTTTTTCTTTCATTTCATAGCATGGCCCTTTTAAAGCCTATATAGTGTTTAGTCTGGAGAGGAACTGAAACAAAGTAAGACATATACAGATGTCCCTTCTGAAAGAGTTCTGTAGATCTCCCACTTCAAATTATCCTTTTGATACTCATTACTCTGGTCAGAAGTGTGAATGTCAGTGTCAAGCTCTCCAGCTTTTCCTTGGTTACTAAATTTGGGAATGCAGTAACAAAAATCAGTATTCTAGGCAGCTGGATTTTCTCAAAGCTGCTATTCTGACAGGATAATGCTTACTGATCTTCTATAGTGGCATCCATAATAATACATTCTCAAAGAACAGTTTCTGTACAATAAAGGTGATTCTTTAGGCTGTTGAGGTCAGCATGGGCCTCGTGGCTTGTCCAACAACCTCAATGTTTAGAGTTCTCATATACCATTTGGGCTTTGAGTTGCAAAAGTACAGAGGATAAATGCATGTCTTACTCCTTTGGACTTTAGAAAGACTTGGAAGGGATACAGGACTTATATGTTGTCAGCAGATATTCTTTGTAGAAATATCTAGCTCATATTTATAGTAGTACTCTCTACCTTGAAGGACAGGTGGACACTTTTATCTAAGATAAAAAATGTTGGGTGGAGGTTTGAAAGAGATTAATTTTTTAGTATGTTGAGGAAGACATCTGAAGTAAAACTACATAACATAGAATCGTGAAGGAGTTTAAGATGGAAGGGACCTCTGGAGATCTTCTCGTCCAAACCCCTGCTCAAAGCAGGTCCAATTAGGTCAGCCAGCTCTGGGCCTTGTCCAGCTGAGCCTTAAATGTATCCAGGGGTGGAGATTCCACAACTATCCTTGGCAACCAGAAAGGTTAGCTACTGAAGTCTTATTATCAGAAGTTAGTTACTAAAGTTTTAAAAATATAGCTTTGTCCTAACACTTGTAGTGGGGATGACCAAAATGGAGAAGTATAAATGTGTGTGTATAAAGGAGGGAGCAGAAGGGAGTGGTTGGAGAGCTGATGAAGCTCTTGAGGCTGAAGGAAGCATCTCTAACACTCGAGGTGTGTTGCTCTGTGGTGGAGATCTACATTCATTGTGGTGCCTTTTGGGTGCCACCCCATGGAGCAATGGGAAGACCTGCAGGGGTGACTCATAAATAGTTATACAGTAGTTCCCCTGCACGCTACCACAACATTAATAATAATAAAAATAATAGTAGCCATCTTTCAGTCTGTGATTATGCATTTCAGTGTAGACAAAATGTTATAGAGAAGGTATTCCACAGTGTGAAGTGTTTATTGTATAATCTGAAAGGTCTTTCTTTGTGTGGCGTGCACGATTTTTCAGATATAGTTATGTTTACTCAGTACTGCCTGTGAAGGATGTATTTTAACCTTCCCCCTCAAAATATATTCCACTGCATCACTGTAATATCCTTGTGAAACAAACATCTGGATTTTTTTTTAACAATCAAAGCCATTGTTTCACAAGGCTTTATACAAATGGGAAGCGTAGTTAAGATTTATTTATTATGTAAAATGGCAGGGATTATTATGTTTATTACTTTTAAATTGCACAATGCTTTTACATTAGGATCAATTTTAGAGCACAGGATTAGCTACTATAACTGCTGGCGGTTTTGGTGCCTTATTACCTTCTATTATATTCTGAAGTAATTTTCATTTATTTAATTTAAATTTCTGTCATTCCACGTTTTTGAGCCTTAATGTCTCAGTTTCAGCAAATCCACTCGGTGCGTTCTATCTCGGCTGCTGAAGAAGTGCTGTTATTAAGTGATTCAGTGGTGACTTGTTTAGTCCCTCGACTATTCCAAGGCTCACTTTGCTTAATTTAACTAGTGTACTCACCCGCTCCCTCTCGCCTCCTCCCCCGCCCCTTTTTTGTTCTTAATTGTTTTCAGAGTACTCAACTTCCTGTGGGGAATCCCTCAGCACGCCAGACTTCAAAGCACTTGTTACAGTAGACCAATTTGGCAATATGCTAATTTAGGCCTATTTTTATATCTTTCTCTGTTGTTTCTATGCAAACAAGGACCATTTTGGACATTAGCGAAAGAGCGGGGTCTTTGGAGGCTTCTCGTTGCCTCAGATCTTATTGGGAGGAGGAAAACGAGAGCGACTCTGAGCCGCTGGAAACAGGAAGTACCTGTAGGGTCTCATTTGATACATCTGTCTCTTAATTACTTACTCCATTTTATTTGCTTTGCCCAGGCCAGTCCTGGTCCTTCATCTCTGGCAATCTACATACATTGGATGGGCTTTAAACTGGGGTGACTGGGGTACAGCTCTTACTGTATGGCTGCAAGAAGTGAGGCTGAGCGGCCTCGGTTATGCAAATCATTGTGGGTTCACAGAATGAAGACGTGTGAAAGGTAAGGAATGTTTAATCAGACAGTTCAGACCTCTGAGATTTCTGAAAACAGTGAAACAAGTTGAATCTGTGAAATTTTTATGTGTGCTGGGTGAAAATGTTGCATCTATAACTGCATGTGCATTTACTGGCACTGCATGGTTTAAGCTATCAGGCACCTGACAGGTGAACCTAGGAGATGTGTGTGAAAATTAGGTACTAATTCATCCACACACACACATTTGCATGACTGAACTGCTTAGAAGGATCATTGATTCATGTTCCTTCATGGATGAAGTTATAGAGTAGTTTGGGCATACTCCAAGTAGGATATTATGTGTTTAACATCACACATCATCGCGGTGCGGTCAATGAGGTCATAGTGACAGCTTCATCCATACTGGCTGTGCATATCTTTGAATTGTCTGTCCTTAAAAATTTGCTCTGGATCCATCACAATGTTATGATTAGCATTATTTCTGTTAAAATAACAAGAGCTCACAGTTTACTGCTGGCTTTGTGCTCCATGCTGAAGGTAGAATGTAAATATATATTTTTTCATAGATAATGTATTATACTTGGTAAAATTTGAGAGCAAAAAAAACCCCTGCCAGGTAGGTGCCACCCTACTTCAGCTTCAACTCTGCTATGACTACCAGTAGAAGTGGTTGGTCCATAATGATGACCTGTCAGGGAGTATACTGGGATGAGTTTTGAATGCATCTGAACTGGCCAGGCAAGTTTGGTTTGGGTCTGGAGAGCACAGTGGTTCTGTTACACCCTCAGTGACCAGTATCTTGTAGAACAATGACCTTAGATTTATTTCCTGCTCATAGTTAGAGATGTTTAGTTTTTCAGTGGGATTGTTTCATGGTAGAGAGAGAAATCCTGACCAGATTCTTCAGTGGCATCAGAATCTTGTTCAAGTCTGTTATTAGCTTTGTGTTTAGTAATCGATGCCTTTGCAGCTCTTGATTATGGTAATTTCATTAGCGATACTGTTCCAAAATGGCACGGATTGATTTTTTGCAAGGAGAGTCTTGTATACAAGGAAAACGACAGGAATTCTTTTATTCTCATATTCATTTTTCATCATCAAAGCGAGGAATGCGTTTTCAAAACGCTCTCTCCGTTTAAGAAGGCACTTCTGGGCTGGAGGACTTGAGGCATGAATGAAGAGGCTATTGTGTCAGCAGAGGCTGCCAGCAGAGGCTGCGTGCTTCTAAAGGGCACAGGCAGGTCATGTTATGAAGAGTTATCAGGAATCTCTTACAAGTAACATGTAATTTTCATTTGAGAAGGTGGTGAGCGTGAACTCAGCGTAGAGTGCTGCCACAAGGACCCTTATGCAAAGGCTACAAAGCGAGTTCCTGCGTCACCTTCCTTCCGCGGAGGGGGGACTGCGCAGATCCGCGAAGCCCACGTGAAAGCTACGGCTGAAGATTGTCCAGCTACTGACTGAATAATTACTTTGATCTCGTGACCTGAGATCATATTAAGTTCTCTGGGTCTTCCATAAACTATATCTGAGGTCTGGCCTTTTGGAGGGTCTGATCTATGGCTGTGATTAGCAATGCTGCTATTTTCGGATGGGGGTGATCTAAAGGTGATCTTTTGGTCCACGGTTTTGGTTGACAAATGGAAATGGGCATTGGTTAATTACAAAAGGAAAAATTAGGGATGTGTAACCTGCTTGGGTTTCTTTAATGGAATTTAACTTCTTCAGTTCCTATAAGAAATAATAAATGTTGCTAGATTTTTTTTTAAGTGAAAAGCTACTTTTTTATTTAAAAAGAGGTTGAAAAATTTTAAAACAAAGTGTTTTTTTAAACTTTTCCAGACTACTTTTTAGATTTCTTATAGCCAAAACTGCTGTCCATGTGGCAAACAGTTTCAGACCCCAAGAAATCCTTTTTTTCCTCCATAATGATATGCATATACATTGCTCTAGTGCAGTGTTTCTTTAAGAAGTGGTCTTTTATACATTTTTAACCACATCTATAAGGTGGAGTGACGCCCGCATATGCAAAAGATCAAACTATAAGAATGTCTTTGGAAATGGAAGATAGCAGGCTCTCCAATAGCCCTCATTAGTGGAATTATATAGTTATAGCTGAGAAAATTATTATCTGAAAACTACAGATGGTTCAATGGCTTCTTAGTGCAGGGACAGAGTGAAAAAAAAACTGTAAGCAAAACATGCTGGGAATGACTAAATGAAAATGAGGAAATTTTTTTCTGACTTCTGGTAGAAACGGCTCCAAGTCAAAATGTCAGATTCAGATAGCTGCAGACCTTGAGGCTAATGAGATCTGGATCTGTATTTTGGAGCTTGCATCTATAGTTTAAAGTGAATTTGAGATCTAAATTTGTACGTGTGATGCAGTTAATATCATTTGAGGTTCTGGTTCCAGAAAGCTCTTAGACGGTGATCTGAGGAGCTTCTGAAGAAGGCAGTGGAATGTATGCCTCACATTTTGTCCAAGTCTTTCAAATCAGAAAGATGTTATAGTCTTCATGAACGTGAGTGGACAAAAGACGCCTCTGTATTACACAAGCGTAGGAAAGTAAAACAACTTCTCTCATCGTAAAAGTTTAGGTCTTGTCCAGCAGACATTTGTTGTTATTTATTGAATTTTGCTGTATTGATTTCTGTAACTCTGACTATTTATCTTCCTACTGCAACACACATTTCAGGGAAAACTCTTTTGGGGGCAAAAGGCCAGAATGAAGTCTTTGCATGGCTTATCTCTAAAGTAGGAAGTGAGAGACTCAGAAGTTGCACCTACAAAAACCAGTGGGGACTCTTTGATGTCTCTCTTAATGTGCTGGGTTTAGATTACTTTGTGAGTACAAAAGGGGTGAAAGGTTTGAGGTTACTTTTAACTAACTGTTAGGATCCTGATTTGTCCATGGGGTAGTTTTTAACACAGCAGATACAAGGAGATGGGCTGTCAGATGCAGTGTCTTGAGGCCGAAATCCAGCCTGTCCACAAAGAAAACCTCACGTGCCCCAAAGATTTGTGATATTTACAGTATCATACTTCTTTAAAGAGGGAAAAGGAAAAAAAAAAAGAAAAAAAGCCACAGCATGGGATATTTTTCCCCTCCAGTTTTTCATCTCTTCCAAGTTATTTTCTATAACTACGAGCACAAGATCCTCCCTTTGAATTTTTTGCTCTTTATTCAGATGACTCTGAGAAGTCAAAGTGTAGAAAGTGAAGTACCACAGACTGCAAGACAATGTCACAGGAGTAGGCTGCGTGGTGCAGGGGATTTAGCAGGTACCACTCAGTCCTGTGATCGTGAAATAGAATTAGAAATGTTCCTGTGTGGGGCCATCAGTTGGTAGCTCTTCATTCACCACGTTCTGTATTAGCCCGGAGTTTCTGCTGAAGTGGTGAGCTTTTTGAAAAGGGGAATTTGAAGGCTAAACAGTTCAATCCTGCTCTCACATTCTTAAAGGGTTACTGTTTTCAGCTGAGCCTGCTAGTTATATTTTGGAGCAAATGTAAAATAGTGTGGCAATGTAAAATTTTCAGTGAGGGTATTTCAAGACAAATAATACTTCCCCGAGTTTTGCATGGGGCAAGAGCCTGCAAATCGACAGCGATTTTGGGCCATTTCATTCATGTAACACTAATAACAAGATTCAGGGCTAAGCCTCACAGTGGGGACAAGCTATGTCCCTTGGTTCATCTGTTGTTTTCCTTCATGTTTTTCTACCTGTATGGGACAACAAAATATGGTGTCACTAGGGCCATAGCCTACATTCTTCTGACCTCCTAACTAAAGCCACAAGAGTTTCTAAAAAGCTGCCAATCCTATTTATTATCCTTATTTATTTTTGTAATAGTTTCACCTTTAGATATTCCCCTAAATGTTTTTATACTATTGTAATGACACTGTTCATTTAACTTGCTGGGTTAAGACCTGGTTTAGGTGCACTGTCTTTAGTGATGATGTAAGACTTTCCACTCGTAGGTTATTGCTCCAAGAATTCTTGTCAAATTTGTGACAAGTGTAAAAAGTACAATGAAGTATGCAAATAAAATATATAATGAAAATTGCTCCTTTTAGACACAATACCCACAGGAAGCCTGAGCCTCTCATCAAAATATTTTTTTACAGAAAATCTAAAATAACTGTTAAATTCACACTACCCCAGACAGAGAGCTCCACAACTTGGATCAGAACCTAGCCTTGAATATTCCACTTGTTTCTCCACTTTACTCATATAGGGAATTGATAATTTCTGTTATTCTTTTTCAAATAGAAATGTTAGATTTTCACTGTATGGATAAATGGATTAAGGATTTGTCAGACCAATTTTGCAGCTTTCTTTCAAGAAATTCACAATCCTTTAAAATGTCATACTGCTTTTATACTTTAAAATGTCTTAAAGACCTACCTAGGGAAAGGATGCATATTATTTATGACTTTTCTATATATCCTGACTTCAAATATTTAAATCTACTAATTACTGGAAGAAAAAGACAGCTGTGATTTCTGAAGGACTTAAAGAATCAAAGAAAATGTACAGGTTAGAAATTTGTTGGTGTGGTGACAATGAGCCCTGAGTAATTAGAGACTAATTTATGAGCTAATTATACAGGCTGAAAATTCTGCCTCTCAGGTCCATTTTGGACAGACCTGTCTATATAGAATCTTGTATTATACCTCTCTTGCTTGTACTGTGCTCTTCCCCACATTAGGAGAAGTAGGGGAGAAAAGACTTTCTCCTCTCAAGCAGACTGCAGAGACAACACTTCACATGCAGGAACAAACAGGCCAACCCTGACCCAGCTCTCTTCTGCAGAGGGGTAAACCTATCTCCCCCAGCAGAGGAGCTGGAGAAGATATGGGTATCTGATGTGACAGTATTTATGTGAGGGGCACAGGATGGATTTCAGTCCCTGCATTGGCAATGTCATTGGTTTCTGTGGATTTTCCCCTCTAAATGCAACGCTGTCATTTTATTTAAATTTCCAGAATTCTCATGGAGTGTCCGCCATATTCAACAGACAATTTAAATATGGATTGTTCCATAATTGAAGCTAAGCTAGGACACTAATTAATCCCTTTCCCACAGTTCTGTAATGAGTTGGCTAGCTTACAAGTACCACTGACCTCTAATGGATGGAATCAGAACTGTTCAGCCATTTGTCATGTCTCCTAGGGCACAACTCATGGTGAATCTGCTTTAAGTTAAACAGTAAGGACTTGTGCTTTTGGGTCAGGAGAATCTAATTTCAAGCTCAGTTGCTGCCAGGAATCTCTGAGTGGTTGTGGTATCCAGCTCAAGCGTAGGGTGTGATTGGCGAGCTCGAACGAGCGAGCAGTTACTCACAGGAATGAATTAATGCTTTGCTCACCCCTGTAAGAAAGTTTACAGGCTGTCCAACAGTAACAAATGTGAAGCTGTAGGTGGTGAGAAATTCATCCTGCTATATAAACAGTCCATTTCAGGGGTATTATGAAATTTGAGATTTTTGGCTCTTTATTATGCCTCTGTTGGTTGTGGCCTAGCGAACTGTGATTCATGGAATATTACTGTGCGTCCAGCATTAGTTGGTACTCATTAAATCATGTTAACATATTTCAGTAAGTAATCAATTCCAGTTTGGGTATGCTGCTTTAATTCAGGTTTTGCTCCTTGCCTGGAATTTATTTTTGGGGGTGTGTTGTCTCTGAGAGCACACTGCCCTCTTTGAGGTAGCCGTTGTAGGATAAAATGCTTAATAAGATTTGCATTTAAAAAATGAACGAGGAGAACCGGACCCCCTCCAGCGAGAAAGGAGTAATTATATCATTTGTATTGCAAAACAGGAGCGGCTCTAAAACATCAGTACACTTTTTAAGAAGACTGATATTCTTAAGAAGCATTGCATTACATTACATGGCATTACATTAGAGTACATTAAAAATGACAAGCCAGGCAGAGGGGAGAAGCCCCCTCCAGTGTGAGCAACCTGCAGACTCAGAGGCAGAGGCATGGCTTTTATTCTGGATTCTGCTCAATCAAGAACTCTGAATTTGCTGCTTCTCAGTCTTGCCTCTTTCACAAAACTGTGGTCATGAGAGCTAGTGTGGGACATGATTAGACTTTTTCTGCCATCAGTAGAATTTTTGGGTAGTTTTGTCCCAGACAACCACCCAAGTTTTGCCTAACACTTACAGAAGTCTTTCGTCTGGGTAGTTTATCATAGATTTCTTCTCCCCACCCTTGCCAGAATTTGAGCTGCTGAAATTTTTTGTCTGTATAGCTGGGCCAAAACTGGCATAACTAAGGTGTATTTTTTGTGCTGTTGGTTCATATGGAAGAGATATTTCATGTAGCTTAGATGCTCCTGGCCTTAAGACTTCATGTTCTAAGGAAAAATACCAGAATTGTTATTCCTCTCTGGTTGGATGACTAAATCAGTTTAAACAGTCTTCAGGCAAAGCACTATTTGTGCTAAAACCATGTAACATTTTGTGAATTTCAAATAGAAATGCTCATCAGTTTTTCAAATACCTGGGAAAAATTGTGTAATGTCATGAATTAGAATCATGTGTTTGGCATTTTATTAATGAAGATATTCCCAAATCAGTGTCTGTTAGCTCATTTAAATATTCAGCAACTTCTACCCTGAACACAGGCCATTTGCAAGAAGCTGTTAGGTGAGCATTTATACATTAATATGCTAATTAAATCTGTGTACAGACTTTACTGCTGTTTGTTTTGCATCTTTTTAAAATAAAGCTCTTTTTTTTGAGCTCTTATTTTTGTGTGTAGCAAACTTTACATTAGAGTCGGTCAATCTATTCTCATATTGGCAGAAGGGGATTTTCATTGATCGTTTTCTCTGTATTTGCCTTTTTTTTCCCACCTTCTCTAAACCCTAGTGCTGTAATGCAGAAGATTTATTGTCAATGATTTATTAAAATGTAATTCTAAGGTGACTCCTTATCGTGAAAGTAATCTGCAGGCTATCTTTGTTTAAACTTGCAACCCGCTTTGTCAAAGAAAACAGCCTATGAAATTTTCATTATAATAGACAGCTTTTTATAATGAACTGGGAAAAAGCCATTATGACCAAAAAAACAAATTGTTAAGAAACTTATGCATTGAAACAATATGCTCATTAATTGTAATTTTTTGGGGGGAGGGTGAACAATTCCGTTTAATGGTTACATTTTTCAGTCCTGTAAATTAATTTGAATTACCCAATATCACTTAATTTTTCTCTGGGAAAGCTTCTGCTTGCCCGAGCAATATTATAACTGCTAATTCAATTACACTGAAATTGTTTAATAGAAAATATAATTGCTTATTCATACAGAATACCCATTAAAGAAGTGCAAAGGCCTATACCCTAGGGTTACTACATATTAGTACTTTGGGAATTCAGATGGGAATGCTGGGTAGGGAAGGTGCTGACTGATCTTTAATTGTTCATCACCTGCCTCCAAAATAATATGAATGGACCCAAACTAAATGACCACTCATTACAAGTTTCAATTTAGGAGCTTGGCTGGGGTCAGCAGATTGCTTATGCTGATCGCAATGATTTGAAGTTGTGATTACCATAAGCAATTTAAATTTTATTGATCTACCCTTCTGAAAGTTGTAATTGAGCATAGATGTTGGACCCGTAGCTCTCCAAACTAAATTGTACTCTGAAGCCCTTGCTGGATTACCACGAGAATCAATAAGCAGTCAGTCACATTAACAATGAAATAGCTCCATTAACATACAGTGCTAGTGGTGAAACTTTATTTAGGAGGGGTGTTAGTTCACTTCATTGTTTTATCAATGAATTTCAGTTGTACAGGGAAAAGTATAGCTTGTGTACACCTAATGAGCTCGCATAAGGATAATCTTATATGCCTTAACTGTGAGTCTTTTTATGAGAAAGGGAGATTATTCTTTTCTCTGACAAATTTGCTTTATTATGAGCAGAGGAGCTGTGTAACTGGAATTACAATTTGGTAACTGGGATGCACTGAAGTAACTTGGGCACCAAAGAGTTTTCTGCTGTGACATATGTTTGCTATTAGTGAGTTTCAGACAAAAGGTCACGTCTCAAACAAGAGCACAGACACATAGTCAATTACTTATATATATACATATGGAACTTCTCAGTGGAGTTTAGTGGCCAACCTCTGCCCCTCCAAAATTTCCTGGACCTCTGTGGCATTGCTGAAGAAACTGGAACAGTGACCAGAGAAAGACTGGTTGTTCTTACATAAGATAAGAAGTAGGAAAAGCACAGAAGCCCTAAGTAAGATGAATAATAGACCTGTCTGGATTGTGTGAAACAGGTTTTTTTCCTATGACTCAAAAGTTTGGAAAGATGGTTCACAAACTGGACCATTTGTAGTGTGGCATGGCTGGAAACACACGGATATCTTTGACTAAATCTATCATGTATCCCATTTTGCTTTATCTCTGCATTCACTATATCTCTTATCTTAGTTTGTCATGACCTTAACTCATTCAATCTTCTTTACTGCTGTACCTCAAAGCCCTAGCTGCAGTGCAGCCCGTCTCCTTCCCCTCCATACTAGGTGTTAAATCATCAATGTAGTGACGTTGGTTGATTTGACTGCCAGTGGTATTGTGCTGATTGAGCAGTTTCAGAAGAGTAAACTTGGATTTAGGAAAGTGCCATCTTTTATTCATCAAAATGATAGCAGAACAGATAGTGGAGCTATAATGGTTACATTTTGTCTTCGTAAATAATTTACATTTCTACCTCTTTACTACCTTAGGAGCTGTTGATTTCAGACTATCTCAGCCAATCCAACTGGCCGCCCATTCATGAAGAAATGAAACCCACTAGCAGTGCACAGGGCCTGGTTAAGACAGAGGTGAAAACCACTGCTCTTAGATATAATCACCTTCCACAAGCAAAAGGCCTCTCTTCTAGTGAAAGGATTCACATGCTTTTTAAGAGGTGTAATGCCTTTAACTGTAGCCATGACGTGACATAGAAGCATTGAGAGCAGCAGCTCAATTACCAACCACCCTCACAGACCCCTTGACTTGAACACAAACTGTCATTTCAGCACCTCACTACTACAGAATTTGTAGACTTATAAACACTCCACAGCCAAAATGCCTAACATATATCTGGGTAGAGCTGTCACAACTACATTTGCAATAAAGGTTTATTCCTTAAAATTTAGCAGTAGATCAGCTTTTGTAGACTAGGACATAGACTTCAGAGCAGTGAGATCAGGCATCCTAAAGGGTGCAGGTACCCTACAGTGAAGAGCACACACAGCCCTTGCCTAGAAATATACTCCAGAACTTTGATATGAGCAGGGTTTTTTGCATAATACAGTTCAACCAGTTCTTCTCAGCTATAACAATGCAACCAAATAGTTTGTCTTGTCCTACAGGTGTAAATATTTTTGCTGCCTTCTCAGGGATTTATATTCTCCAGGCTTCTGCCACGACATGCCACATCTTCACTGGGATGTTAAACTGGTTTTCCCTGGATCTGGGTTTCTCAAGGATTTCATTTAATGCATGTGTACCATGATCTAGATCTTGGAATTCCTCTCTCATTCAGCAGTTCAACTGATATGGTTCATCTGAGGTTCTTACTTAGGCCCACGTCTGCTTTGTAGAAACTCACAGAGAGGATGAATAAAAGAAGAACACATAAATCCTTTGCAATTCCTTCAGCCAGGGCAGTGTTGTTATCCTGAGGAATTCATGTGGAACAAAATTACATGCTACTTACATATAATTTCTACACCAGCTTCTGACATAGAGCTGTGTGTACCAGTGTAAGCATGGCATTGATTCATAAAGGGCTTAATGAATGGTCACTTTCAAGTATAGCAACATGTTTACAAATGTGAGACACCCTAAAAAAGAGATACAGCTCATCTTTACATAGGAAACAACAGCAGGAAAAATGTACAGTGACAACTGTCTTGTGGAAATTACAATTCTTCAGATAAGAAGTTACACTAATTAGAAGAGAACTTAAGTATTTTATAAACTACAAGATCACTTGTAAAATTGATAATAAGATAGATACTCAGTTTTGGAAAGAGGTTTTTGAATAGAGTGTTCTGTTGCTAATATATTTCTTGCAGAAAGTCTGAGGCAAACATGTCTGATTGATCTATATCCTATATAAAATGTCATGCATCAAGAAAATTCCACATGCACCCTCTAAGTGTTATATTGAAGGGATGAAGAGTTCTCTGTCATGATAGCCCGATTATGAGATATTATATATCAAATTACATTGAGGAAAGAAGATTCTCTTTTAATGCTTCAGATTCTGATCTCTCTATCATCTCTTATGTTAAAGAGCTTTCGGTTTTCAGGTCATTTCTGATAGGATCTCTAACCAAAAAAAATGAAATGAAATTCTCTTTAATTGAGAGCCCTTTACACTAAAAAACAATTAAAGTTTGAGATCCATTTAATTTTTACTTATTTTAAGCACCATCATAAACATCTGCCACCTGGCATAGAAATTACTTCATAAGGCAGGTGGGGAGATGAGATTTATTTAAAAGTCCTTTGTCTTTGATACTTTTCCCTGCTGTATTTTCCAGTGGAGTAATTTGAAACTGATGGCATTTAAATAACCATTTATTGCTATAATGGAAGAATACAGTTAAAAATACATAGAGTAATTGGTGTCATTCCAAGATAAGAATACAGCAGTAAGCATAATGGAGCAAACCATCTTCAGTCTAGTTTGGCCTCTGGCCATAACTTTGGCCAACACTTTGATCATTCAGGAGAAAATAAAATGCCTTCTGTCTCTTTTCTGTGCATATGTGTAATGCAATTAATTGATTTATTAACCTGGAGGGAAAACAAAGTTTTCTTTTTTCCTCTTTAGATAGCACTGGAAACCTTGGATCTGGGATCTGACTGTGTTCAGGTTTTGATTCATCCACAAAATCACAACAAGTTTTCTGTCATTTTTCTAAAAAGCACAATGTACACATGGAAGGAACCTCCTTCCATGAGTCACAGTTCACCCTGTCCTTCCCTTAGTCTTCTTGTGTATTTTTAATACCAGCAGAATTCCAAAGCAATTTAAAAAAAAAAAAAAGATGAAGCCTTTACATTGAGGAACTGCAGCAGTGTTATATAGCAAGTGTTAGAGGTTGGGGAGAAATTACAGGGATGAGAAGTTCTGCTGATCTTCTCTTTGGCTTCCTTTACATTATTGCATGCTTTTTGCCTGGCATTTTAGGGACAAAGAAGGAAAGGCATTTCCTATTGTCCTTCTCATGAGACTTTTGTAATGGAATCATAAGATCATTTTTTTTCTAGCAAAATTTGAAACATCTTGAGCAGATGACCTCATCTGAGCAGTTCAACCTGCAAAATTCTTGCCTACTCTATTAGGTCCATATGAGCTTAATACAGAGCTAAGACCATACAAATAGTTCAAATACTACAAACAAGAGTCAAGAGAATTTACAAAAGAAGCCCTGAGTGCACTATTAACAACTATAAAATCATCAAACATTACTTTAAATACAGCCATAACACTTGATTCTTGTGTCAGTAATTTTCAACAGCTGAGTATGACTGCAAAACTGATTCATTTTGATTGCTCTTACATTCCAAGTGGTCCTAAAAGTCCTTCCAAGTCTTGAGGGGAGGAGGGAGAGTGAAGAGGCTGATTTACACATTGGAATCCTGTGGATTTTTGGTACCTTACTCATGCTTCCCCAAATTTTTAATTAGGTTTTTTTTAAACTTCACTTTGTGCTAGTCTTCAATGAATATCCTGGTGACTCCATTCATTTGCTGATCAGAATCTCATGGATACAGCAAAACATAGGTATATAACAGAAAATATTCTTGAAAAGGAAATTGCAAAGTTGGTGACATTAATATTTTTAGCAAAATTCTGTCCTCTGTGTCCTCTGACTTCTCATTTTGAGTGTGCATAACATACTCATTGTGACTAATCTAGAGATCAAATTTGCCAGAATTATTGGGAAAATCATTTTGAGGAAGAAACATGTTTGAGGAAAAGACAAAACTTGTTTAAGGGGAGGATTTGTTTTATGTTCAGCTACCACAGTTTGTCCTAGTTTATCCTTTTTTTCCAACTCTTTAACTGACACAACCAAAACTGAATGTAAACCATTGTCTTATATTATCATTAAACTTTCTTGATTGCTCTTTCTTCTAACTTTATTTTTAACCTCTGAGGAAAATGGGCAGATATACTCATTATGGCATTCAAATCAACTCTCCAGCATCTTCCTCAGAGGTTTCAACAATAGCTGTTGTCCAAGGACTGCATTTGTGGACCATCAGTGTGTGAACATAGATCTGTTCTGGCCAGCAACCGTCCTCTTGCCAAACATCATCTCCTCTTCACATTCCTTTCAGAGTCAGAACTGAAATTTCCCACAACTAGCAATCATTTTTAATTGAACCATTGTCAAATTTAACTACTTTCATCAATTTTTCACTTGAGTCATTAGTAAATATCATAGGCAAACCAGGCAAAAGCCAAGTTTCATACTCATTTTGGAGAAAAGTAAGGTCTGGGTTTTTTGTATATAGGCTTTTGGACATTTGGGTTTAGTTCTCTGCTCTGCTGCAACTTTTGCTCTACAGACTAATCAGTTAAAGCTAGATTTTTACATGTTGAACTTCAGGCACTGCAGCAGCAGCTAAGCTACTGAGCTGATCTTGAAAATTCCCAGAAGCACACATGGGCTGCATACCCCAGCCCATATTTTCAAATGTATATTACAGTGTTTGGGTCCTACTGATCTCAGTTAACTTCTACACTCAGTCCCTTACTTGCATTTTATTGTGAGGAAGTTGTAAATCTGAAGACAAATAAGGATTATGTGCTTTTTTCATAACAGAACAAAATTATGGATCTAAATAATCCAGAGCACTGGGATTATGAGTGTGGAGTGCTCAAGCCCAGCTACACTGCATATTTATCATACTAGATTCACTTCTGATACTCATTTTAATGTGACACATAGTCCTCCTCTCGTTTCACTGCCAAAAATATTATCACACAAATTCTTGAACTATATTTAACATGTCTGAATTTAGCAGATTTAAATAATCAGAGATCAGAGGAAATTTTTCTAGAAAAATATATAAAAAATATTTTTTAAATTTAAGGTTTTTTTTCTCTCTACTGACTAAATTCCATTACATGTCTCCCAAAGCAGGAATATCCTTTTTCTTTTTTTTTTTCCCCAACCATGTAGAAGTTTCTCAATGAACTTGTTGCATCATTTTCTATTACACTGTCATGTAGTGTCTGGTTTCTTCATTGAAATATTAAGATATATAATTGTTAAAATAGTGTGGTTTATGTGGCACAGCAATCTTGTGTATGTACAAAAATAACTGAAAAACCTTACTTAAAATCAAATAATTATTAGATAAGTTAATAATAATTTTATGAGATTTTAGAACATTTGTATATATATATATATATATCAAATTCTCTGCTTGAAAGTCTGAGCTTATTCTGAAAAAAAAAATCCCAATCAAAATCTGTCATCTGGTGTAAATTCTCATATGTGGTTTTATTTCTTTCTATGGCTCAAGATCCACATTTTGGTGCTTTCTCTTCAGTAGCAGGCTGGGGAACATAGGAAAAGGATTTGGAAGGTGCCATGAGTAGGGACTGCCCACCTGTGTAGTCACCCCTCAGTGCTGCACTCAGCAGCCATTCCAGCTTCCCTATATATGTGCCTTGACCTAAACATCTGAGTTGAAGAACCTACATGGGGTATATCTTGTGAAGGTGAAATTGCTAGTGTTAGTGTGGAGCCTTATGTCATTTCCTCCTGTCTTTTAGTCACTGTAGCATACCATAAGGTGGACCTCAGGGCTGGAAGAAAGATTGGGAGGATGGAAAATAAATGAGCCAAGCAAACTTTGGAGAGCAGTTGATTGGAGAGGATATGACAACATCTGAAAGAGGAAGAGGATGATGAAGTAGAATGAAAATGCAATTTCTTCCATAGTGCAGATCATATCTTAGTAGAGATATTAGTTACGATTTTCCTCTGACTTGAAAGTCTTTAACTGGTGTACACACTGTGATGGATTTGGTATGGAATTGTGATGATTTCTGCCCTTTGGTGATACAGAACATAATTTTGGGGGCCCATGTAATGGGCCTAATATCCTATTTGCTGTCCTTTTGTATGGTAGCAATCCTTTGAAGAGGAAAATCTGTGACACTTGTCTTCATTGCTTTTTAGAATCTCTTTTCTGTTGAAGCTCCTCAACAACTTTTGAAATGGCTGGCATTAACCAGAAAAGGGTAAATCCTTTAGCCAAGTTCTCCCTGAAGCAGCCCTTTGGCAACAGTTGCCAGAACATTGGAGGGATTATTACAACCACAGAACTGCTGCTTTTATGGACTCTCTTAACCCTCCTAAGCACAGGGCTGCCCTTCTAGGACAGATTTTTCTCAGTCTACCTTCATTAGTTTAGCCTTTTACATTGCACAGAATGTAAAAAAGCACAGCCCTAAAATAGCAGTTTCATAGCCATTCCCATTTGCTGCTCTGATTTCTCATATATAAAAAATACTTCTTCACAACATTATTTTAGATAGTAAGATACACAGTTTGAGATGAAGCTAGTTGTAGTAAGTCAGCATCCTAAATGCAACTCACTGACTTACATAGTGAGCTGTAAAGAGATAATTCATTATTATGGTACCCCACCAACCTGCTAGCCCAGGGCACAAAAAAAGACAGCCCTGGAAAGCTCAGATTTGAAATAATAAGCCTGAAAACTTACTCAATAAAGAGTTTCTAAATTAAAATTAAACGTTTCTCTTAGGAGCAACTTGATCTGAAACAGAACCTTCCTCTAGATAATAAAAATGTTGTCTTTTTGTCAGGGGAATTTCTGAGAAATTAATATCATTACTTTTTTTCCAGACTACCCTCTAATTTACATATTTGTACGAAGAGGTACCTTTCCACAGTTGTCTTCTGTGGTGCTTAAGTACCTTTGTGATTCCTGTGGTTTATAGCATATAACAAGTTTGGTTCCCCTCACTTCAGCAGCACCCTTGAGGACCACACCACGTATGGAAGGCCTGCTAAAGCACTTCCTTTGGCAAACAGATGGTGTCAATTGTTCCTGTGAAACAAAGGATTAAAAGAAAACGTCTGTGTGAGTTAGATTGCATTCCAGAGATCTGACCCCACTGTACATCAGCAATCTCTGCAACAGGGATGTCAGAATGACTGTGACCCAAAATCATGTTATACTTCAGTAGCAGGGTCCTCAAAAAAGATACCTTTTAAAATGGAGCATTGTGTTTGACCAGATGGTTGGCCTGAATTTCCATTGTCCCTCCTGGCTCTCTAGTGACACGCAGATTTCTACATTGCTTTATGTTTTCTCACAGCTCTGCCTGGTATTTACATTCAGATAACTCTGATGAATTAAATAAAAGAGCCAAGCATAAAGAAGTTACAGCACACGTTTGTCTCTGAAGTGTGTGTGTGCACCCATTAAAGGTGGCATTAGAGGTGTACTAAATAGATATTAATCTTGTTTTCTTTTTCTTTTTCTTTTACATGAAAGCTGCCACAAATGGTATAAGAGTGAAATGAACATAAGTATGATAAATGATAAAGTGCTCCTGGGAGTAAATATACCACTCAGAAAGAGCATTGCTAATCAAGCTGTGCAGCCAGCTAATGCACTCTGAGAGCAACCACCTCAAACAGATTTTACATCTGAAACATTGAAGACTGGCATTTAGCTCAGTTTAAGATAGAACTCCTGCACCGGGGGATCATTGTAGCAAAATGAAGCCTTGGAAGGGGCAGAGACTTGATGTGTTGTATTAAATGACCAACAAGATCAAGGGTGAGAAAGAGAACTAAAGGCTGAATTTGATACCTGGTTTTTATCGACTGACAGTTTGGGCAGTAAATAGGATTAGGGATAAAAATCTCATCCTTTTATGGTCATTAACAGTTGTATATCTGTTGGTGCTGTTTTGATACAGCTGTGGCTTTGAAGGGCATTCATGAATGCCTTCATGAAGTTTGGTACCCCGGGTGCCAAGAGGACTCTGGCCTGGCACACTGAAGCAGGCAGTATGCATCGCTTTGAGAGAAAGCAGCATATGTTCTGCTTGTGAACTTCATCTGCCACCCACTCTTCAGGAGTGTAACACTGCCCACACGGCTTGCCTGAATGACTTGGAAAATGTATTTTTATTTCCAACTGATACTCAAAGTTGGAACTATCTAAGCTATGGTGGGTCAAGAAAATCACGCAGAAGGACTTCTCTTTTTTAAAGGGAGCGTGAAGAGTACTCCCAGAATGGGTAAATTGCACTTAACTCTAGAATGTTCTAAGTATTAGGGAAGTATTGGGTCCTGCACTTTGGTCGCAACAACCCCAGGAAACGTCACAGGCTTGGGCAGGAGTGGCTGGAGAGCAGCCTGGCGGAAAGGGACCTGGGGGTGTTGGTTGGCAGCCACCTAAACATGAGCCAGCAGTGTGCCCAGGTGGACAAGAGGGCCAATGGCATCCTGGCTTGGATCAGGAACGGTGTGGCCAGCAGGAGCAGGGAGGTGATAATCCCCCTGTATTCTGCACTGGTGAGGCCTCACCTCGAGTATTGTGTCCAGTTCTGGGCCCCTCACTTCAAGAAGGACGTTGAGGTGCTGGAGCGTGTCCAGAGACGGGCAACGAGGATGGTGAAGGGTCTGGAGAACAGGCCCTACGAGGAGGCTGAGGGAGCTGGGGAAGGGTCTGGAGAACAGGCCCTATGAGGAAGCTGAGGGAGCTGGGGAAGGGTCTGGAGAACAGGCCCTACGAGGAGGCTGAGGGAGCTGGGGAAGGGTCTGGAGAACAGGCCCTACGAGGAGGCTGAGGGAGCTGGGGGTGTTTAGTTTGGAGAAGAGGAGACTGAGGGGAGACCTTATTGCTCTCTACAACTCCCTGAAAGGAGGTTGCAGTGAGGTGGGGGTTGGTCTCTTCTCCCCAGTAACAGGTGACAGAACTCGAGGTAATGGCCTCAAGCTGCACCAGGGAAAATTTAGGTTGGATCTTAGGAAGAACTTCTGTCCTGAGAGAGTCCTCAAGCATTGGGACAGGCTGCCCAGGGAGGGGGTTGAGTCCCCATCCCTGGAGGTGTTTAACAGACGGGGAGATGTGGTGCTTGAGGACATGGTCTAAGGGTAGACTTGGTGGCAGTAGGTTAATGGTTGGACCAGATGATCTTAGGGGTCATTTCCAGCCTTAAAAAATTCTATGATTCTATGATATGTCAGTGTTTATCTAAAAACCTTTGTAGTTACTGTATGTGTTTGTCCATGTTTACAAATTTGCCTGTAAGAAGTTGCAAATGTGTCAGTGAATCCATCGAACTTTTTCAGAAAACATTTTAATTTTACCCAATACTTCTTCAACCTCACTTGATCTTGTGACTTAGCTGTGTCATAACTCCAGGAATGGTGGGTGTCCTTCTGTCTGTCTAACTGATCCTGCTGTGTGACATGGCAGGAAACAGAATTGAGTCCACAATCAAGGTGGAATTGCACCATGTCTAGATTATGATGTTTTCCATTTTAATATGTGTTCCTTTCTCAGTCACTCCTGATATTCAATTTGTGGTTTTGACAAGCATTGATCCCTAAAATGACATTGCTGAGCAAATACAGTAACTTCAAGATCTCCTTCTTTTACAGCCAGTAGTAGCCAGTTTACTTGTCATCGTAGCATACATAGTTACCACTATTATTTTGTGCCTTGTTTTGTATTTATCAACTTTTAATTTCATCTGCTATTTACTGCACAATTTAGCATTGTGAGGTGAGAGATCTTTCAACAGTCAGTTTAAATTTTGACAGCTCCAGAGGTTCAAAAAGAATAATCAGGCCCTAGAAAATCATTACACTGCCTTTAAATCTATTAATTTAGATGGCCAGGTTGGATGAGGCCCTGAGCAACTTGATCTAGTTGGGGGGTGTCCCTGCTTCTTGCAGGGAAGTTGGACTAGATGCCCTCTGGGAGTCCCTTCCAACTCTAATCATTCTATGATTCTATGATTCTATGGTCTTTACTGTATTCTGGTTTAAGCAAAATTTAAGCTTTTCTCTGAGGCAGCTAGGCCTAGCAATACCTTCTTTTTTTTAATTAAAAGTTAATATTCTCTCATAATATTTTGATTTGGGGATCTGGAGATTTAAGAAACATGTTAAGTGTTCCAATATTCATACAAAGGATGTGAATATTTGAGACAGTGTTCAGATTGTCACTCCATGCCTCCAAAGGGTTCATTTGCCTGAATAGCAGTGGAGAAGACAGCTCTGTGTGATGACATTACAGTGGCACTGTAACTTACCAGATCTCAGCTGAGCTGCTATAATTGGACATGTACTCTTTGGAAGTCTTCTGCTGAAGTATAGGCATGTTAGGGAGACATTTTTTTCCAAATTGGAACCAGAAATTAATCTCATATGGATTGAGAGTCATTCACAGCCACAAACCCAGATTTGTTTTCTAGCACATCTTCAGAGGGATACTTGGAGCTCAGTGACTGTAAAGGATGGTTTCACTCTGTATGTGCTTTTATACTTGTGGATTTTACTGGTCAAAAAGTGATTGCTAATGATTAATCAGTAGAAGATAGGTAACCCAACTGGTTTAGATTTGAATGGCTGGTTTACAAATATTTAATAATCCAGTTGCCCATGTGTGTAGGGACTAAAATGGGTTTGTTCCTTCCCTGGGAATGAGGGGTTGCTCTGCTCATTATGTTGTAAAGGGAAGTATTTGCTTATTACTGTATTTTGTAGTGTCTCCTGAGGCCATCCTAGTGCATTATAGCCCCAGGGATCTTGGGAGTGCAGTACAGTTTGATAATCAGACCCTATTCTTTCCCTCTATGTGGACTTGCCTTGCTCCACAGCTCGTCACGAGGTAAAAGATCCCTCAGCTGCACGGATGGGGCAGCTTTAAAGCCTCTTTTTACATTTCTGAATGACTAGTGGAACAAACTGGTCAGCATCCTTCATATGGAGTCACAGTCCAATCTGTATAGACTTTTTGCACTGAAAAATTGCTAAATCCACTTTTCTTAGAATCAGATTTAGAGAGGAAATTGTATACTGGAGACTCAATAATTTTGTTATAGTATTACTGGTTATATTTTTGACATTTAAAAGCAGATAAAAAATAGACAAATTGTAGTAATAAATTACTGTTAAACTTTTTTTCTGTAGGGAACACCAGAAGTTGCTTCTTTTTAATTTTAACATCTATTTTTGCAGTTTTCCTAAAGGTGGTAAGACTCAACTGCCCTATTATATGAGCTGCAGATCTAGGCATATATCCCCCCCCAAAAAAATGTTCCTTCTGAACCTTTCATCATTAAAATCTTTTACAATATTTCCTATCAATGTGAAGATTTGTTAAGTTAGAGCACTGACATTTTCCAAGATCCTCTCTAGCTCAAGTACAGTTGAGAAAGTTGCTGCATGCTCGATTACTTCACATAGTATAGGCTGTTAGTAAGCAGGACCCAGATCTGGCAGCTTGTAGCTCTGTATTAGCTTAGTTTGTGTTATAGGCAATTGCTGCCTGACCTCTCCACACTGTGGAGGAAACACAATGCCATCTGTATATCTCTTAGTCACATTAAATTATGTCATTTATATTACACTGGAATGCAGAGTTTACTTTATGCTTTGCAGCAAAATTAGCAGAAGTAATAAGATATAAGCAGAAGCACAAAGGTGAAAATTTGTGGGGCCTGTTTCTTTCTGGTTGGCTTTGATTCTGCCAGGTGTTGAGTTTAGGGAGTGAGGGAGGTTGTTTAAATCTATGGAGGTGCTAGCATGTGTAAATGTTTATAGGTCTTAAACACCCACTGATCTCAGGCAAGACTTCCATGTGCTTGGGCATACAGGATCACCTCCTAACTCTTACTACATTACACCCTTAGAAATATGAGCTGGAGAAGATGGGGGGTGGGAGAAAAGCACATTGCAGTTAGAAAATGGATATAAAATTGGTAAAATATACAAGGTATAAAGAACTTTTATACATTAGGAAACAACTTTGAGTTAATACTAATTAACAGTTAAGTGTATGTCACTCTCATTTTTAGCAGGCTCCATTGCTGTGCCATGCTTACACTCTGTGAGTGCCAAATTGGAGATTATTTTACTAAAAGAAAGCCAAAAGGAACAAGGATTTCTCTCTGGGGGGGGTGGGTCTGTTCCAAGTCCCATGGAAGCAGATAGAAAAACTGTTTGGATTGAAGTGAAGCTGTGTCCTACATGCAATTTTTCTGTCTTTAATTTCCACAACGACATTTTTCACGAAATATACACCTATGGATCCACTATCTGCTGCTGAAAATAAAGTATTGCTCTGCCCAGAATATGAGTTACATTCCACAAGGAATAGCTTCCAGAAGATACCACTTTCTAACTGTAGTTTTTTGTATGGAGAGGCAATAAGACTGTCAGTTATTTGGTACAGCTCACGCAGGCTGAAACAGGATCCAGCTGCTCTTTGGACATTTATTGCTTCAGTCCTTTCCTGTTAAATGTCCACTGTCATTCTGGTTTTATGTGAAACCCTTCGTTCAAAAAATATGATCACAGGCAAGAAGGACTCTTAAAGAAGTTTTCTATGTGCTGGCTGATATAAAACTAAGCTGTGGCCGGCTTGATAGGCTTAAAGAAATTTAAAATGCTAATTTATGTCCAAAATATGTCCAAAATATTTATAGATGGTGAAAATTTATATGAATCTCTGACATAACTCACCCTATATTTTGTTTTATAAACATTCAGAAACTATTCACAAGGAAACAGGATGTGCACTGTCTGAGGAGCTTTCTGCTCTTTCCATAAAAGGGTCTGCTGCTTGCATGTTACACAGAGCTGTTGTATATCACTTTAGTCTTAAAAAAAAATGTATATACTTACAAAAGCCAAGGATGAAATCCTCGAATCCTATAGTAAAACTCTTATTGATTTAACTGGAACAAAGATTTCACCTCAAATCCTCAAATGTTGAAAAACTAGCATAACTTTGCTGAAGATGATGAACCAAGCTGAAGGATGCTCCAGTTGCATTATAGCTGAGGATCTGGCCCTCAGAATGCATGTATTTCTTAGGGTAAGAAAGCAGTCAAGAGGAAATATCTCAGAAGACAAGTAAATGATTCAGATTTAGTTTGCAAGTTTAACCCTGGGCTAAAGTACAGAGCAAAGCCTGTGCTGTAGTCCTCTGCTACCCATTTGTACAGGAGTGATTGTCATTTTAAATGAATAAAATTAGGTAAACTTGTGTTCATGTCAGATTTATATCCTCATTTGCAATACATTAACAAATAAAGTGAAAATATATTTATACACATTATATAAGCTGATCTGAAATCCTGATGTATGAACCCACAGATTTATAAATTATACTTGTAAATCAATGTAAATTGCTTGGTCAGAATGTTCATGCCTTGCCATCAGAGAAATTAGATACAGTAAAGACTGATTCATTTACCTAGTCCATCTCTCTGCCAGTGAAGAATTATTCCTGTTCATTGTAATCTTTTCTAGTGTGTTGTCCAATGTAATTTTGAAAGACTCAAAGGTTTGGTGTTTTTTTTTCTATTTTCCTATCAGATATAGATTTTATATTTTTTTTGGTTAATTTAAGCTGAGAGAGGTGGAAGTCTTTCAGCCCCTAGAACTTGGTGGTACTGGGATCAAACACCACCAAAGCACCTCTACGATTCAAGTGTGGGGAGGAACAGTACAATTAGCACATAAAAACCCAAAGTGAAAATGTGAGCTGTGTAATCAGCATACTTCTCTTCATCCACGTCTGGAGCCCCTCAGTGATGAAAAACCCTCTGCCACTGCTTTCAAAAATTGGCTTTTCTCCATTTCTGAGAATCTGAGAAGCCAGGGTTTTAATAAACAGGTGCTAAAGTAAAGCAAAACCTGTGGTTACGAAATGGAGGTATTACTGACTTGATTGAGGCTCTTAACATTAAGGACATACTTGGTTAAGTTTTATCTCTCCTTCATTTGCACAGATTCCATTTCCCAGCTCCGGATGTACAGGAGATTATATACAGAGATCTGACACCCATCTCTGTTGGGCTGTTCAGTCTTGGCAACCGAGTCCATTAACCCTGTAGCATCCAGTACTCCTGGAGTCCGCTTTGAGCTGTGGGATGTTAGAGGCAGCAGAGCTTGTAGGTAAATGAGCAAAGTGTGAGGCAAACAAGTTCCATGGTAGTTCCTGGCACTGCCTGAATAGAGGCTTTGTCCAGTCATCTATCTCTGCACAATAGGAAGCTTTGCTTGTTACAGTGAGTGACTAGTGTGTGCTGCTATCATGAGCTTCTTGTGAACTTTTCCATGACACAAAAGTAAAAGAGATTATAGCTAACTGGAAAAATGTGTAGCTGGTTTATCATGGACTGATCAGGTGGAGGTTTGTAGCCATGTGATAATTGTCCATCAAGTTATAAAATAGCCCTACTTCAATCCCCCAACTAAAACAAGAACGACAAACCATCTTGGGATTAAGCTGTGAGACTGATTCAGAAAATTCCAGGCCCTCATCCTGGTTCTGAAACATCTTGTTTGGATCTGATCCATGTTTCCAGATGTATTATACAGAAGCTCAGGGTTCCCAGTTAGGGAACTAACTTTGTTTGGGAACTTTTGTTAGGGGACTTGCTTCATTAGGGAACTTGCTTTTGGTTAGGGAACTTGCTTTGAACCTGCTTTGGCGGTGGGGTTGGACTCAATGATCTCTCGAGGTCCCTTCCAACCTGATACTGTGAACCATTATCCAGAGTCTTCAGAAACTGTGGACATTCATTTTTCCCATTAATTTACCTTTTTTTTTTTTTAATGTAACACTCTTCTGAAGTTCTGGTTCTTTCAATATATTTTAGGAACTGAGGTTCCCAAAAAATTGATGTGATTCTGAAAATGTTGTCCTTAATCTTTACATCTTGCCTCCTCATTATCTCCAAAATGATATAATGCTTTTCTTAAAGGAATGTGACAAGGCTGACATAATTCAAGATGGCAAATTGTATTGAGATCTTTAGACAGAGAGAGTAAAACACCAACTCTTTATTCTCTGGGATTTTGTTGTGGGTTTTTTCATTTTTCTTTCGTATATGGTCATATTTTGTGTATTTTTGAACTGGCTTTAGCTCTCTGGCTTGGGACTACTCCTCTTCTGAGAATTAAGTCATTTAGTGCAACAAAATGAGCTTAGTAATGCACATTATTCTTTGATGGAAGGCTACTCTGATCACCAATACATGACCATTCATTACAATGCTGATTCTCTCTTCATTTCCAGTGGCACAAATCAGGAATAATGTCAGTGAAGTCTGTGGAATGAACCTGGTGTAAGCGAGGATTTTCAGGCTTTCCTTCTACTCACAGCTCCTTACTCTGACATGTAAATTGACTACCGTTTTACAATAGAAGCCATTTAGGAGTAAATTTCCAATGTGCTCTGTGATCATTAGATTGGTATGTAATTCATGTGTGCCATTTTGAAAATGCCAGTGCCCCTTTGAAAGGGTGTGAAGGAAAAATGGTTGCTTCTATAATGTTACTTAAAAGGCTTCTGTTTATCAAAACCTCATTGTGTCATGAAGGTAGTGTTGGAGATTACTGCAGAAAAAGCATACTTGTCTTTGTGACTGATCTATGGAACAACTCTTGAATAATGGAAACTTATTTTGTACATATAAGAGGGATATATAATCCCCCTCCTGCCCCTTGAAAAAACTAGAAAATTTGACTTTGCTATTTCTTGAATTTAATCTTAATCTTCAGAGCACTAAAACTCTCCAGTGGGGCCAGTGGTTGAACTGAGCCACTGAATATTGCCTGCAGAAATTTATTGCAAGATTGAATAATACAGTATTTTCTCCATAATCTTTTAACCTGTTGTGTGCCATTAAGGCAGAAATTTGGGGTTGGGGAGTGGGGGCTGTCGCTTACTTCTTCTTGGGTGCAACAAAATAAGTGACCCCAGTTCTTCACTCCCTTTTACATTTTTCCTTCTTTCAAAAGAGAAAGTATTCCTGCTGCAGTTCAGCTAGCAGTGAGGCTGCAGTGTTTCATGTTTTCAAATGCAGGAATAATTGCTGTGGTTGTCAACAGAATTGATTTCATTACGTGGAGTTATACTCCTTAGGCAATGTCTGAGGGATTTGCCTGCCCAAACGGGAGTCTCGATAAAGTGCAGGCCGATCCTCGTGCAAGGCTGGAGTTTACTGTTCTTGGTAATGAATCATTCTTCACCAGTGTCTCTGATACACTCAACTATCAATATGGAAAAGCATTTAAAATATACTGTAATTTTATATTCATACCATTGAAGACTCAGAGGCTTCTAGGCCTGTTAGCTAAATAAAGACCGTAAATCATACACCAAAACAAAAAGCCTACAGAGGGCATGAAAAGAAAATCTCAAAACAGTGTAACTACCACCTTCCAACACGTATACATGCCTGTGGCATATGCCTCCTCTTTGACATGTTCATGTATGTAAAGCACAACAAAGACAAGGCCTCAAAAAACCCAAAAAAACCCACCTCTCCCCTCCAAACAAACAAAAAAACCCCCACAACCAAACATGAAGCATCCTGAAGGGTGCCAGAAACTGTGAGGCTGTAATTTTGTCTCCTGAAGACAAGGAGGAATTCTGTTGTTTACACCAATAGCTCCAAAGCTTTTTATTTGTGAGGAGGCATATTGTAAACTTTTAAAATTTGTTGTATTTAACTGTAGTTTAGAGAGAAGAGTTTCCTAATATTTGGCTTCTCAGATCAAATTTAGTCTGTGGTTTTCAAATATTGATTATTTGTGTATCCCTAAGAATTATCAGGTGGAGTTGTAGATTCTTCTCCAAAGACTGATAACCTGCTGGGATTAGGCATGTTTTGTTAGCACACAGATTTCCAGGCTCTCAATCACATGCTGAGAATCACTTATTGGTGTCTTTGTTACCAGTTGCCATACCAATAATTATCTTTCTGAGTTTTCAAATTAACTTCTGCAGTGGGGTGCAGGTCCACTTAAGCAGAACACATGAGATCTCTGTGTGATGTATACACACTTTCCCAGTTCTAGATGCTGTGGACTTGGTCTAGTTGTTCCCTGATTCTCACTGAGCAAAAGGAGTCCTCTCATTGTCATAGTCACTTTATGTGGAACTATTGTTTCTTAACAGTCTCAGGCCAAAAGGAGGGACACATGGAACCAGAAGAGTTGGGCCCTTTGTGACAGTATGTAAACAGGGAAAAAAGAATATTTGCAGCTGCAGAGATTTCCCTGGACACCTGTAGGGATGATCTTCTGCAGGCTGAGAAGTTGTACCACAGTCTTGGATGCTGCTAGAAAGAAAAATAAGTGAAAGCAGCCTAGGTAAAGGTCCATGGTGGGAATATGAGGTCCATGGCCATGTGGCAAAGAGTATTTGGACAACTTTTGAGCACAGCACAAATAGTCTGCTAGAGAGACCTGAATGTGAGAAGGTGCAAAGATTTTTCTACTAAGTATTTAGCCAGAGATCCCTTCAAATGTACCTGTGGGCAGAGCACTGTAAGTAGCACTGGTGGACCACACTTGCTGTCTGGAGAGAGGAATGGGACTGCTGCCTGCAGCAGGTCATAAGGATGACTGGCATAGTGAAAAACTCGTGTGGCAGATGCCACCACTCCCATCCTTGTCTGCCTCCATTCCTCAGCTGGCAGCCAGTGTGACGTGGGGAAAGATGTCTCCTTCGTGTTGTCCCAGCTTATCTGCATGGCATTTCTGACCAGGCAGCCCATTCTGAGCTGTGCAGTTCCATTTCTTGTAGGTTGTAGGGCTGTGTGTGAAAGTCAAGTTCTGTGGAGAGATGCAGATGTCCTTGGAGCAGTCCTCCAGGAGCCAGCAGCATCCTGAAACTGTTCCAACTCAGTGGCATTTGGAAATATGCAGGCTCATCTTTGGTGTTGAGCCCCCAGTGTTTTGCTCTGCCCTTACCCACTTGGGTCCCACTGACAAAATCTTTGCCAATCACTAAGGGGGTTGAGTAAAAAGTAAAGGGGGAAACTGTGGCAAAAAATCCCAGTCATCCAAGGTACAGAGCCCATTAGTTGAGGGACCCTGAGAGGATGATCTGATGTTTTCAGAGTGACTGGTAAACGAGTGTTTCATGGTAGAAAGATACATTTCATAGTGACCTAGGGGTATATGTACAGAGAGAGCTCACTAAGTTTATCTGGTGATTTATCTCTTGATTTATTTAAATGAAAACACGAAGCCATACCTCATGGAGGACTAAGTTAAAAAAGGAGAATTCAAGTTTATTCCCTGTGCAAGTGGAATAGCGTAAGGAAGTGTCTGCAAATCAAAGCTGGACACAGAAAATCCACATTCTGGAGTTTGTTTTACATGCTTGTAGGAAAATAGCTGATTTCAGTTTATAAGATTGAGCTAAAATATAGCAGCTGTTTGTGTCTCTTTCTGATATTCTGTTCAATCTTTGCTTTCACTTTTATGGCCAGTAGCAAAAAAGAGTCCTTGCATCAGAAAATAAATTTGATCTTCTTTCCTTTTAGATACTCTTCCACTTTTAGCAATTTTTTTTCAGGTACTACAACTGAATGCAGAAAATCTCAGAAACTGCAGGTTCTTTCATTTCATTGTTTGAAAATATATGTCCAAGTCATTGGAAAGAGTCAGAATTATATGGAGAACTCTGCTTTGCTTTTCATTTACTTTTTCAAATAGATGTCTTTCCACTCTGCTGTGTCTCAGGTCACTTTAAAAATGGCTTTAATATTTGTAGCAAAGGATAGATAACATCAGTTTTTTCCCTGATAAAAGGGATTAATAAATGAAATCTAGTGTATAGAAAATCAAGTTTCTTAACAAATAGCTTAATGCAACTTCTTTTCCTGCAACTGATGTGTTTGTTTTCTTACCCTCTTCCTCCTTTAACCTGCCTACATTTGAATTTTTAAGGAGTGGGATATAAAACCTCAGTAGCCTTCCTTCATTGGTGTTCAGCTGTTAATATAGCCTAGAAAATAAAAATGTATTTGGTGGCTGTAACAACCCTCTTAAACATTTAGAACAGAGAAGAAACACATTAGAACAAGCATGACCATAATGTCACAGACCACTGCTACTTTTATTTGGTTTATTTAATTTATTTTTGGTTGGTTTATAGCATTTTTAGAGGCACTGGTCAAGCTCTGTTCTAGGAAGGGCGCATCTTGCAGCTGGTTAGAATGTCCCACCAAAATTTTTCTGATTAAAAAAGAAATTTCTCAAAAATACTAAAAAATAAGGCATTTCCCATGTAAAATACTCCTACTTTTCCAGACATATAACAATAGATTTATATTTTTCTTTGGCTTTTTTTTTTTAATCAAGTACTGAATGATTTAAGTGGGCAACTGAAGTACTACAATCCCAAGTGGTGCAACTGAACATCAAGGGAACGGTACTTGACATGTCTTGAGGTCTTATTCTCATGTACCACTGTGTTCCCATTCAAGTTGTTTCTCTGTGGCCAGACTGATTTTTCCATTGTCTTACTGGTTGCCCACAAGCTGTCAGAATTTTCCAATTTAAAGGTAGTGGCTTTGGAACTGGATGTGTCAGAGCTACCGTACGCATGCACAGCAGCTGCTTTGCACATGGTGCAGTAACCCTGGCATGGCCTGGACCTGTCACACCTGCTGTGCTTGCACAACAGATCTGTGCATATGTGTTAATCATTACCACAAGTAGCCAACTCTATTTTTCTATGGAATTTTCCAAATGAAATGTGGAAAATTAATTTCCTTCATCACCTTGATGAAGGAAACGAAACGATTTCTGACCCAGGCCGGCACACACGTTTTCAAATGGATCCCTCCTGTGGTATTCCTCAAGACAGGAATAGCACTTTGAATGGGTGTCTTGACAGTTGTGCTGGACAAACCAGTTCAAGTCATAGTCCAGGAGCTGCAGCATTTGGCAGTGGAATTTCAGCTACATCAGTGATGAGAAACCTTTGGGCAGTGAAGGCCTTAAACTAGCACTAGGTTCGAAGGGCAGATGTCGCATCCAGATCTCACTCCTGGTGAAGGACACAGGACTGATTGGTTTGGTGAGAAGCAGGAGGCAGCTGCCATACCTGGCTATGCCTCCCTGTTTGTACTTCAGACCACATTAATGCAGGAACAGCAGTGACCAAATTCCTCAGTGAAGACAAGTCCCTAAGTTATACATTTTTTTAATGGGATACTTTCATTAGTGCCTTAGCTGATATTACTCATAGACCAACCCTTGTGCTACCAGGTTTAATCATTGTCTGGAGGCAGAGGCTTATTAGTGCAGGGTCATTCTCTACTTTTTTATTTCATATTTTCCCTTGGAGGAAGTGAGCGATGTCTCCAGCAAAATCACCTACCTCCTGCCTGGCATATCAACATCCACAGACTTGCTGCCAGCATAGATGTAATGCCTCTTGGTCAAACTTGGTGTTGCACCTAAACAGAGAGTTTACAGTAAAAGACAGATAATAAGATCAAGTCCTGAGACGTGTATGTGGGATTATGTAAGAATTAATGATAAAACTTCCATAAAAAAAAAAAAAAAAAAGTGAACAGTTTCTTGAAAATATTAAATCTCTCATTGTGAATTAAGTGCTTTTGAAATGCTGGATTGATAACTCTGGAGATCAAAGTCTTACACCTGGCTGAGCTACTTACATGTCCCCGTGGCCTTGGAGCACCCCACAGTCTAGCCCTCAGGGGTGGGGAAGTGCTCTGATGCCTTTGCTACTGTTAAGGAATTGAGGTGCAAAAAGGCAAAGTGACATATTTAAGCTCGCATTAGAAGTCTGTGCTGAAGTAGGGATTTCAGACCAAGCATCTGATCTCCTTAGGTAGCAATCCAAATGGGAACTGTCACCTTGCTCCTACAGAAAAGGCGATGACAAGCAGAAAGCCTCTGATCAGAAAGCGTGGGAGATTTCCCAGGTCGATCAAACCCCTGGCCCTTCAGGAAAGAAACAATGAAAAAAAAAAACCAGAATCAAGGAAGAGAGAGTGGTTTGAGGTGGCTGACACCCAGATGTGGGGAGCTGGACTGTGATCTAACAAGCTTATATTTTATAGACTAATGAATAATGATGTATAGTGTAGATTATTTATTTTTTTATTCTTTACCATGTGACTGATCCTTTTTTTGGAGTGTATTTCTAATTTAACTTTAAATAACTTGAAAATTAGGGGTAAATTTCTGCTGTGTCACTATTCTCACCGCTTATGATGAGAACATTTTAGATCAAAATATGCCAATTAAATAGAAACAAGTTGGTCCCCCTGGAATTACCATTTCTACCTGTTCATCCTTCCTCCCTCTCCATCCCCCTCAGCAGCACGTGGACAGGGTTTCTGGGAATCTTCAGTCCTTGGAGGCTTCTTGGAGATTTCCCACACCTCAATGTTCATTGCTTCCTGGTTTTTAACTTCTGCAGAGCATGCTAGGATGAATCCAAATTCCAAATCCAAGTGACAAAGATTTCTGCATGAGAGAAATTGTAGTTCTTTGATCTGAAGTACTGATATCGATTTGTACATTTACATCAGTAGGAAATTCAGCCCTTTTTTTTCCCCCTGTTCTCTGCATACCCCTTAACCTCAAATAATAATAAATCATATTCCAGGAATTAAGCATAATTAATATAGCATATTTATAGCCATGTAAATTAAAGAGGTCTCAACTAATAATGTGAATCACATCATTTAAAATAAATAAATAAAAGCGGTATAGCAGAGATGCAGTCAACCATATGGTTTCACCATATGCTGAAGCATACTTACTGTCCCTTATATCCTGTATTCCCTCTGAAAGCTATGTGTACATATTCACTGATTAAAAAAAAAAATCCCCAACCCTTCTTGAAAGGACTTTAAAGCTACAAGATCAAGTGCTCTGTGTTTGGAGTCTGAAAATTCATGCAGCCATAATTTCTCTAATAGATGGATATCACAAAGATGTGGACTTTATGGGCTTGATCACGTCAGGTTTTGCATAGACTCTCCCTTGTTCATTGGAGATGATGTCTGGTAGTCACTAAATGAGTGTGAATAGTCACATGACACCACATCCTGAAGATGTGTCAGATATACCATCTCCTCTTTTATTCAGTGGAGACATAGTTGCTGTAAGAAAAAATATTCTTTTGACTGGAAAACTCAAGGTAAACTTTTCATTCCAACTGAGGCAACAGTTCTCTGCCTTTACACAACCACCATATATACCTGCACTGTTTGCTGAGCTCTTCAGCATGAGGTGCTCTTCATGATTTAGTGCAGTAGTGTCCACACTTGCTTAAATAAGTGGTGTTGTCCTTTGGTTTGTGAAAACTGCAGCCATTCTGATACTTTGTCCCATTTGGAAAAAGAAAGTTCTTCTGGAGCAACATGCCATAGGAGATGGCAAATCCACTTTGCAGCAGTTCTGTGTAGAAGGGTTGATGCAGAGCCCCAAAAAACCCTTTGTCTCATGAAGGGTTTGGTTTGGGTGTGACTCCTCTGGGGTCATTGCCAGCTTATGTAGAGCAGCAGTGGCAATGCTGGCAGCATCACAGTGCAAGCTCTTTGCTGGAGCCTGTGCTGCTGTGGGATGCTGCCACTGGTACTGAAGCTTTGGCACGTCCACCACAGCCATCAGTGGGCTGAGTGACACAGCTGAAGGTGGAAGCAAGAGCCTGGGAGGTGACCAAACTTTACCCTCCTCTGTGTTCACAACACTGAGTAGCAACTGCAGATACATCTTTTTATTCCACAACCTTTCCACTGGAGAAGTGATCCACTATTTCTCATACATCTGCCTGATCGTTTCTTTACCATGATTCACTGAGACAGGTCAGTTAAAAAGTAGGTGCTGTTCATCATTGAAAAGAAAAATGAAAGAAAGAGTGGGAAGGAGCAGAATTTTTTTGCATCTTGAAAATAAACAGAATGGAATTGGAAGTTGAACAGATGAAGTATGTTTTTATGTTCATATCTTCTGTGTATCCATAACAATCCCAGGAGGCTTCACATCAACATTTTGAAATCTTTCTGATAAATGCATTCACATTCGTATCAAAATTGACTTGTGTTTGGATTTCTCATCTTATACTCCAATTAGCATTTGAACCCAATGCTTTAAGCACATGATACAGCGATGTCTTGAGTGCATATATTTAATTTAAATGTTTCAGATCATTACAACTGCCACTTCCTAGTGCTGTTTTACTTCTGAGCTTTTTCAAGAGATGATTTTATGATCATTGGCTTACCTTGAAAATGGTTTTTTTTTTTCTATAATCTACTTTCTAACTTTCATTTATGTCCTTTTAGAAATATAGAAAACAATTAAGACTATGTCAGTGTGGAAGATACTGAAGTCTTAGGTTGAAACCTAAAGTGGAACCTATCTTTCAAAGAGGAACAGGTCACAGGAGTTAATGGCTAATGTGTGACTTAGAGCTAATTTTGAGGAAAGAATAGGGAGTGATGCTGCTATTATTTCCTGATTTTTTTATGTTTTTATTCACCTTTTTTTTCTGATCTCACATTCTTTAGTAGGAAGACAAATGGAAAACAGAATAAACCAAGAAGTGACATCTCCAATCAGACAACTGTACCTGATATATGCATATATACATATAGCAGTGACTTCTGAAAAAAAACTGGGGCCCATGTGCAATTATAGTCAGTATTTTAAGTATTTTAATCCTAAATTGTAGGATTTTTTCTAATTCATTCATACTATAGTAAATAAATGGTCACTACTGTTTCTACTTTTAGTATTATCAAGTATATAGTGAACTGAAAAGGACAGAGACTGTTCAAAGCCGATGAGATCAGGCCCCTGTGCAACAGTGACAGAAAAGACTAGAAGTTTGTCATGTCCCTTCGACAAGAAGTTGGCCACTTCTTGTGAAGACTCTTGAGAGACAGCCTACTCAATTTTGGGCCCTGGTGTGGCTCTTTTTGTGCTGGCTCAGCTGCTGAAAAGGAGCCAGGGGTTAGATTGATCACCCCATGTGGAATACACCTCACAAGAAGGATGTTGCATATGTTTGGCACGATGACCCCACACTATTCCCTTGATTGGGGCAGAGGGAGGGGGCAGAACACTCCACTATTCTGGCTGGTCACAAGCCATTCCAAGCTGCAGTAAATTAGAGAAACCTTTCTGAAGTGTGGTATTTTATACTAGAATTGGGAAGGATATGGGCCTAACATCCAGGAGGAATAAAAAATAACTGGTCCCTCTTCCTTAGTCCTGGGCTGCATCTTCTAAAAACTGAAAGTCACTGTGGCTGAACCATTTTATTGCTATGAGACTCTGCAAGATGAGGAAAATCATTACTATCCAGTTAGGTTCAGAGGACAGTGGACTTCAACCATATTATTCTTTCAAACTCTCCTGTGAAGCTGCAGATGATTTCCTCTGCTTGAGAAACCCACTCTGTGAAAAGGAAAGAATTAGTTGTCTCTGTGATGTCCTTTGAGACCTGTGGTTGAAAAGGACATATGCCAGTTAAAAATTGATGTTTCTTTCTGTCACTCACTGCCCAAACTTTGCTTTGCATATAGAACCCAAGCAGGTTCTTCTTTTGCAAAGGACATGGTTGTGAGGAAGGAGCTAGCAATAGGTTAGGTTTTAGGAGAACTTCCCTTGGCCATAGGCTTCCTGTGGGACTTCCAGATTTTGGTATCTTTGTGTTTCAACTCTCTGTATGTAAACTGAAGATAACAATGCTCCTCTTGACTTGATATTTGTCCTATTTATCTAGTTTATAAACTTGCTGGGGTCAGTGTTCATCTCTCAGTATGTACAGCACCTACCACAGAGCAGCTCAGGTATCATTTAGGGCCTCTATAGGCTGCTATAAAATCATAGAATCATAGAATGAGTAGAGTTGGAAGGGACTCCCAGAGGACATCTAGTCCAACCCCCCTGCAAGAAGCAGGGACACCCCCAACTAGATCACGTTGCTCAGGGCCTCATCCAACCTGGCCTTGAACATCTCCAGGGATCCAGGGGCATCCACCCCCTCTCTGGGCAACCTGTTCCAGTGCTCCACCACTCTCACAGGAAAGAACTTTTTCCTAATATCCAATCTAAATCTCCCTCCCTCTATTTTGAAACCATCACCCCTTGTCCTGTCACTACAGGCCCTACTGAACAGCCTCTCCCCATCTTTCTTGTAGGCCCCTTGAGGTACTGGCAGAGCGCTAGAAGGTCTCCAAATATCTGTTAAGTAATTAAGTTATGGAAGGTGCTTCCAAATGGCCTTGTCTCCTTAGACTTCTAAAAATATTTCTTAATGTAGATACAAATACTCAGTCTCAGACACCTGCATAAAATTTGCTTTATGTAGAAGGCTACATATGCAACCATGGAAGGAGACCTCTCTGGGTAGCAGAAGGCTTGATAGTCACCTCTGCTCTTGACCAGAATGGCTTCTTAAGGCAGAGCTGCTTCTGGAGGGTGTTGAGCATTGGGGGTGGGTGATCCCATTAAAATATAATCAGTAGGGAAAGAAATGTATAAATAATTATACTTCCTGCATCATGTTTAGCTGTTTCCTTGCAGGACTAACATGGTGATGTAAAACACCCAGATTCCCCCCGTGGATGTTACTCTTCTGAGAAGCCAATCCACAAAATTTCTGGGCAGCTGATTCTCCTCAACAAATTCAACTAATAATGGGATCAAAAGAAAGGTGGAATATTTGGCTTGATACCTATACACAACTGCATTTGAATGTATAGAGCCTTCTACATTCTGCATTGGCAAAGAGAAGGTAGCTCATTGAGAGCTGATGATGTCAATCAACTTAGTTCTTTCCAGACAGACCCAAATTCTGGGCATATAACAATTTTTTACATAGCATTTTTTTAGTGCTGGACATTTCAGGACTATGAAGGTCTCTCTGTGTCTTGAACAAAAGCAGAAGAGTCAAGAAAAATCAAGAAAAATCAAGAAAATCAAGAAAAATCAAGAAAAATCAAGCCTAGTTACTCTAAAAAATAAATTGCACACCTGAGAAATTCTGTTCTTCTAGGAAAATTGGTGAGTGGACACATGTTTTTGAGTTTATATTTTAGGTTAAATAATCACCCAACTCTATTACTGAGCTGTGTCTGCAAGATGCTAATATGAGCAAACTCTCAGTTGTGACCTCTGCTAGATGAAACTAGAGGAATTGGTATGTGACAAGTGCCTGTTATTCTGACAAGAGAAATCAGGAGAGAATCAGGCCCAGGATAGTTGTAACTCTTTTACTTGCTTACCTTTTTGTCTTAGAAACAAATAAACTCAGCTAGATTTTAGGGAAAAATTTGACTGTTGTAGTCAAAGATCAAGAAGGTGAAAATGATTATGTGAGCACAGCAGAAACTGGGCTGAAGAAGATACTCAGCATTCAAACCTGCAAGTCTTTTCTGTTTTCTCCTTCCCTCTCCTCCCCAGCTTAAAAGCCCTCTTCCTTAAAATGAAGCCTTTTTTTTTTTTTTCCCTTCCCCTTTCTTTTTGGTGGTTGCAATAAGACAACTCCAATGAAAGTGGTTGTCATGAGATAATCACACCTCTGGGGGATTATAGGCATCTGGCTATGATTCATAAAATCCCTCAGGATTGATTCCCCCTTTCCCTCCTCCTTAAGATAACCATACCTCCTGCTGTGTTTTATGACTTGAAAAATGCAGGGTTTGTGATTGTAATGTACAGATATTATTTACATTGAGTTATTTTGTGTCATTGCCTTGTGCATTTAAAAAAAAGGGATGTGGGTGAGTGTTTACTCTCATTTTTGAAGGAGCTCTCTCTGCCAAGAACAAGTGGATGATGACCAGTTCAAAATACTTCCTGAGCATCCATCCCAAGTTGTACTCCACCAGCAAGAACTAATGAAGCATGTAGACTTCCCTTCCCTTCTTCCTCTTTGATGTGTTTTGCTGTAGAGAAACATTCCTGAAGAATATTCCATTTTAATACACACTGTATCACATCTTAACACTTAAACTGCTCAGCTTATCCTAAGTACACTTCTAAACCTGCCAATAAACTCTAGGATATCTCTTGCCAACTGTGCATACACACCAAATCCTGCAGTGCTTTGAATGGCATCTTATTTTACTCAGGTCTCCTCTCCATTTTCTATTAATTGTGAGAGTCAGACATTAAAAATGACTGCTTGCTTCCAGTTTCTATTTCTGCAGATTTTAGAAATCACTACAACCAAAGAGAGGGACACTTCAAACCAGGAAAAAGTAGCAGAATGTGTGGTAGGAACTGCTGGAACTGTGAGTGGTTTGATTTACACATATTTTACTCTCGATTTACCTGTGAATCTGTGAATTTAGGTTTTTTGAAAGTGTTAAAATCTCCAGAAAGATGTTACTGAAACACAAGGTGCATTCAGTGTTTTCATAGGCTTCCCTGCTTCCAGGTGAATGTAATTCCTTTTAGTGCTATCAGTTAAAAATAAGAAAAATAGAGTCAATCATTTCAACAGTAATTAAAAACATACAAATTTAGACAGAGACAACAACGAAGAAATAAAGGGCAAGGGAGAGATTCAAAACCTGGCATTAGTATAATGCATTTAGTACACTGTAAATGCTTTGCTGCCTCTGAAATTCTCTAACAAGGTGAGTGAAGCTATTCTAAGAACACCATTATCAAGAGACACCTTTGAACTGATCTATCCTGAAGAATAACCCCCAGAAAGATAAGGTGAGGAGGAAGGGAAGGAAAAAAAAAAAAACCCACAACAAAA
>VXBZ01005814.1:140528-157495 GCA_013399135.1 Heliornis fulica
AAAAAAAAAAAAGAAAAAAAAAACCCAACCAACTTTCATATGGTTGTTGGCCACACAGCCCAGCTCTGACTTCTGAGCATTTTTCCCCAATTATTTTTGTAAAGTATTGATCGCAATTTAATTTTGCAGTCCCAACATGAGAGGAGCTTCGTGCTGCAGTGTCTCACAGGAGATTGTAATCAGGGTCTAGCCTGAAGGTGAAGCACTAGTACATAGGTTTTACTCTATTCCTCCACTCTTCATCAGTTCTGGGATTGGAGCAGAGGGCATTCTCAGGCAGATTAATTTTTGACGATGGGATCGATGGAAGATGTTTTTTTCCTCCTGACATTGAGTCATCTAATTTGCTGTTTATCTTTGGCTTATTGAGTTTCGAGCATTGTTAAATCATACCTTTCAGCTGTTTAATTTCAGCTGTGGATTTTGCATTCCCCTCTTGTGCTTTGGCATAACTCTTTTACCTAAAATGAGCAGGGTGATGGGCCTTTTTTGACACCAGGTTACTGCTTTCGAGTCTGTTAAGTACTCCAAGGTAATGTTATAGTACTTTCTAGCCTTTTTTCTTTGCTTGTGGCCATAGATCAGATCATCTCTAGGGAAATCATTACTTGCCATCATTATTATCCCTAGCACCTTCATCTATTCTCCCTTGTTTCCTGACTCCATTGCTTGATGAAGTGCCTACTTGTGAGGACACCTTTAACTCAGGTCTAACAATTAACCCCTTCATTGCTCAGGCTGGCTCATTTTTTGTTCCCTTCCTCAATAAGTTGTGATCTATGAGTTTAGCTTTTGGAGCAGCTCGTAATAACAGCACTCTGGAGTTGCCTGTAAAGAGCTTTTCTTGGGGAGGCTCTGGGGTTTTTGCCCCTTATTTTTGTTCTAGTAGCAAAGTAAACATTCTGCCAAATGTTTTGCTAATCATAAATAAAGTGTTTTCACTCAAATGAAAATTGGCTTTGTTAACCTTTGCTGAAAGGTTATACATTATTGCTTTACATTTCATGGGGAATCTTCTGACCTTGGACCAACTGCAAACAGTCCATGAAATACTCTTGCAGTTATTATTTTTTACTGACTCAGCATGTATGCATATATTATAAATATTTGTATACTATACTGACCAGTAAAAGGTGGCTAGAAGCAGTAAGCTATCATTGGAAGTTGCTGAACTATTATACATCACACTGACTTCAAATAGCCCATTTGTAACAACCAGAAATATTTTCAGTTTATATTATTATCTGAGACTCAAGGCCAGGAAGGGATAGCTTGTGTGATGGATCAGGGAGACATTATGAGGAGTCTATTCATCCTGTTTAGAAGCTCAACTTGATCAGTGTTTTCATTCCTTTCCTGCATGCACGGAGTGTCTTTCACAATCACAGTGACCCTATGGATTCCATAGGATACCAAGGGCTGAGTTGTGCCAGTTCTTATTCCTGCCCCAACCTGGGAAATGACATAACCTTCCAGCTTGCAGCGTGCCTGCTGGGTTCTGCTATGGCAACACACCACCACACTCTCCTCTTGTGGTCTGTGACCACAAGATGTAAATATACTATAGGGATGGTGTATGAGGGCTGTCTCAGGGGTGGATGTTGCAATTCAGAGCTCCTGTATGGAAATCTTAGCTCCCAAAGAAATGTACCAGCTCTTTGCTCATGGCCTGCTAATCTAACCCACAGGAGACCTGGAGGAGAAGGGAGTCTAACTTCCAGTAGCCTCAACGGTTCCTTTGCCTGTAGAAAGAGGGGTCATAGAATCAGAGAATCATAGAACAGTTAGAGTTGGAAGGGCCTCCCAGAGGTCATCTAGTCCAACCCCCCTGCAAGAAGCAGGGACACCCCCAACTCCATCAGGTTGCTCAGGGCCTCATCCAACCTGGCCTTGAACGTCTCCAGGGATCCAGGGGCATCCACCACCTCCCTGGGCAACCTGTTCCATAGTGCTCAGCATCTCCTTTGGCCTCTTGATCCTTCCTTTTGATCCATCCTGTAGTCCTTCACAGTAGGTGCCCCCACTGAAGCAGCAGCAGGAATAAATCTCTGGCAGAGAGGAATGTGTCTGCCCCTCAGTGCACATCCCAGCCATCAGGAACCAGATGGAGATGTGACAGTTGTGTCATGGACAAAGGACCCCACAGGTACTATTGGCATGCACTATTTGCATGCACAACAACATACATGCCTATACATGAATAAATATATATACATATTATTCATAATGGCCCCTATACCTTAAGTAAGATCTTCTCTCCTGTGTGTTCTGGCTGTTTCCTTCTGCCCATTTTAATTCAAAGCACTTTCAGAAGTTTTCACCTTTGAAAGATGAAAACCTCTGTAGGAAAGGACTGAAGATTGAGTAGAAAATATTTTCGGCCAATTGATGTGAGAAAAAGTTTCAATATAATTTCATTTTTCACAATTAACTGGCATTTCCTTACTCCAAGGCACTTAAAAATTTAAGACAAAGGGTTAACTGGAGCATGGTGTTTGCCATATAGTAACAAGGAAAGGGTGATGAAAGCAAAAAATGGTAATTTAACTGATATAAAGTTAAATAGAAAATCTCATAAATGTAGTATTATAACTTCACTTATATTTTATTTTTATGGTGAAAAAAGAAAATATTAGTTTGCATGGAAGCTTTTAATAAAAATGTAATATTGGAGGTTTTTAATCACAGAATCTCCTGAGTAGGAAAGGACCCATCGAGTCCAACTCCTGGCTCCACACAGGGCCAGAGCAGGGGACTGAGAGCGTTTTCCAGATGCTTCTTGAACTCAGCCAAGCTCGGTGCAGTGACCACATCCCTGGGGAAGCCTGTTCCAGGCTCCTGTTACATCAAACTTAATGGTTTCAGCCAGCCTTTTACCTTCAGAGGCCTAGACAAGACTTTAAGGTGAGGCATGTACCCTCTACTTTGGTGCACCTACATCATTCCCATGTTTTTAAAGCAGTGCATCCCAACCTCTCCCAACTGCTCACCACCACCACCAGCAGCTCCATCCCTTCCTGGCAGGGGACTGAGAGTAGCTGTAATTACTGGCTGCAGGTGTAAATTCTTGCTCCCTTGCCCTGAGGGAACTGAACCATAGCCATGATTAAAGGTAGTTAGCAATCCCTAACGACTACAAACATGCCGTGCTGATAATTACAACCACTTTTCATTCCACCACCCGTGAGGACTGACCTACTGCCAGCAATAAACTTCCTTAAGTTTTATCCTTCCCTTCTCTTTTCAGAATTCAGTTTTCTAATTATTTAATTAATATGGGGGTGTGTGGATTTTTCTAATCCTTCTTGAACCTTCTTTGGATTAGTGGCCAACAGTATGAGAAAGCCTGCTGTAAAGGATCCAGTAGTAGCTGGAAAGGGGAGAGTACTGGGTAGAAAGGAAAACTGAGCCAATTCTACATTCCATTTTGCTCAGGGCCTCATCCAACCTGGCCTTGAACTTCTCCAGGGATGGGGCATCCACCACCTCCCTGGGCAACCTGTTCCAGTGCTCCACCACTCTCACAGGAAAGAACTTTTTTCTAATATCCAATCTAAATCTCCCTCCCTCTATTTTGAAACCATCCCCCCTTGTCCTGTCACAACAGGCCCTACTGAACAGCCTCTCCCCATCTTTCTTGTAGGCCTCCTTGAGGTACTGGCAGAGCGCTAGAAGGTCTCCCCGGAGCCTCCTCTTCTCCAGGCTGAACAGCCCCAACTCTCTCAGCCTGTCCTCGTAGGAAAGGTGCTCCAGCCCCTTTATCATCTTTGTGGCCTCCTCTGGACCCTCTCCAACTGGTCCATGTCCTTCTCATGTTGGGGGTTCCAGCACTGGACACAGTACTCCTGGTGAGGTCTCCCGAGGGCAAAGTAGAGGGGGAGAATCCCCTCCCTCGCCCTGCTGGCCACGCTCCTCTGGATGCAGCCCAGGATGCGGTTGGCTGCTGGGCCGCCAGAGCACATTGTCGGCCATGTTGAGCCTCTAATCCACCAGCACTCCCAAGTCCTTCTCCTCAGGGCTGCTCTGGAGCCACTCTCCACCCAGTCTGTAATAGATACCAGATACCTCTGCCCAAATCCACAAGAAATAGTTTCTGGCACTATAACCACTACTTACTGTCCCAGAGGACACATCTGTTCAGAGGGTCTACTGTCACCTATGTAATACCCCTTCATGACTGTTGCCACAGAAATGCCGTTTTTCAAAATTCACTGAAGTTTTTCCTCTCTGCCTTAACAGAAAGTTAAAAGGCTAATTAAGGGAAATGCAAACAGGAGCTTCTTCTGAGCCTTGAGTAATGGCATAACAGGTTGGAATATGAGGAGCTGGAGAAGTGAACATGCATATAGTCCCTCTGGCAAAGGAAAACCTAACAAATAGCATTGTGATCATTTTGGTATTAAAAAAATATTCTTTCTTCCTTTCTATATTGTAACATATAAACTCCAAAATCAATAATGCAGAGCCACTGTTTAAATTAAAAAAAAATAATAATAAAAACAAAAGTTACTGCAAGATGCTACAGTCAAAATATCTCTTAACTTGCTCCAGAGGGACAGAGTCACCCCTTGTCCTCTTCATCTGGAGCTATTCTGACCAAGAGGTGATGTGTCATATATGGTAGAGAGAAAAAGCCAGGAAAAAATGGAGTGGGAAGGGGATTTCAAGGGTGAAACTTCTGTAGAGCAGACTCCTTCGAGGCAGGCATAAAACAACCAGTCAGAAACCTTTGTATGACTCGTGTTTTTGACAGAATAGAACTGATTTCTGTAATATTCTGATTTTTTTCTGTAATAGTCTGAAGATTTCCTCTGCAAATAATTATTGTCTATGATCCCACTGTTGGGGAATTTCTATAATGATAGATTGTGGGATAATCCTGTGTATTTGAGGACAATTGTGTGCAGTCTGACAGAGGTTAGGGTTAATTAGGGTTGAGGTTATTAGGGTTAGGGTTTTCAGGGTTAGGGTTAAGTTTATGGTTAGGGCTGTTTATTAGTGTTAAGGTTAGGATTATTATCGTTAGGTTTACAGTTCAGTTTAGGGTTATGGTTTTTAGGGTTAGGGTTAAGGTTGGGATAAGGGTGAGGATTATTAGGGTTAGAGTTAGGATATGAGTTATTAGGGTTATGGTTATTAGGGTTATGTTTAGGGGTATTAGGATTAGGGTTAGGAGTTAGGGTTAGAGTTTGAGCTAGGTTTAGGATTATGGCTTAGGTTAGGGTTATTCAGGATAGGTGTTAGGTTTAGGGGTGATGTTTAGGGTTAGTGTTATTGGAGTTAGGATGAGTTTTGGGGTTATAGTTAGGATTAGGGGTTAGGATTAGTAAGGTTAAATTTAGGGTTAGGTGTAGGTTTAGTGTTAGGTAGTGTTAGGGTTAGGACCAGGATTATTATGGTGCAGTTAGGGTTAGTGTTAGTTTAGGGTCAAAATTAGGATTAGAGTTAGGGATAGGGATTATTAGGATTAGGATTAGGTTTATTATTGTTAGGTTTTGGGTTAGGTTTATTAGGTTTAGTGTTGGGATTGTGATTATTTGTGTTAGGTTTTTTTGATAGAATAGATCTGTTTTCATTACTGATCTAAATATTTTCTCTCACATGCAAGAAATAATTATTGTATATTATTCCACTGTTGCAAATTACCTTCTTTAATGATAGATCATTTGGTAGTCCTGAATATTTGAGGACAATTCTATGCAGTGTGACCCTGGAAGCAGCAGGACTTTCACCATGGTCTGTATAAGGGATTCCCATGAGTTCTGTTTTCATGGGTACTAATTTATGTAATTTATAGAATTCCATTTCACCCCCTTGGTGATGATCATTCCTCCCTCACCTTTCCTCCCTGGTCTTTCTTCTGTTAACTCTTTGTGCCTGGAGCTTTTTTTATTGATGACTAAATAATGCAAAACCACACTTTTGTGTTGGTCTTATTACTACCAGTAAATAGTAGAAATATTAAAGTCTAGGAAAATAAACAGAACAGCAACCAACCCCACATACTCCATTAGCTAATTTAGCTGCAGTTTAGGTAAATTTGACAATATGAGACTTTGTTTTTCTGACTGGAAATAAATTCAGAACAGGACTGCACAGCCTGAGTTTTTAAATGTGAAAATTATGATCATTAAATCTTTGATTTGAAAATATGTCAGGAGAAAGCCGAGAACCATACCTAGACATTCTGAGGGTTACTGCCTTAGGGCCAATTCAAACACGGAAATCTGTGGGGCATAGCAGTGGAAGGAGCAATCAATTGCAGGTGTAAATATGCCTGGGGCTTGTCTAACTTCCATTAAAATAAAAAGTTTGATAGTGCTAATCATTTCTGTCCCTTTACATTTTAAACAACTACTGGCATTGCCCAAGCAGTTTGGCTGCGTGCTGGCAGAATCGTGGCCTTGCTAGGAGTAGCCATCAAGAAGGGTGATAAAACATAGAAGGAAGCAGAGGTACAAACCTGCTTTTTGGGGAGAAAGGATCCAAATGAATATCCAGAGGTCAAAAACTGGAACCATTACAAGTCCTTGAGTTTGCACCAGTAACAAATACCTGTCTCCCAGAATTTAAATGATTGGGAATGCAACTGTGAGATGCAGGTGTGTGCCTGTCTGGGATGAAAGGGTCAAAACCTCATCCAAGAACCCATGAGGCATGTAAGTAGACTCTGGTAGATGAGCAAAGCTGGACATAGTGCTGCATTTTACCCCTTTCTCCCCAGCAGCCTGCCCCTGGTCTCTGCCTTAAGTTACCACAGCAGTGGACAGGTACAGCCCTGCACCTCAGTAGCCCCATTCACGCTGCCAGGCTTTAGTGTCAACCCACTGTCACCTATGGCTTAAACTACTGTGCTGTCCATGCCATCCTTTGGGGCACAGAACTGCAGAATAAAGGCAGAGGAGTTTTCTAGGGACAAAAATAGTCTTGAACTGCTACAGAAAAGTCTGTCAGAGGTTGGTTTTGCAAGGCCTTCTTTGCACTGACTTGCTTGCCTAAAGGGCAGGATGCTCTAAGACTAATAGTCAAATAACCTGTTTTTGTGTTAATCTGATTGTGTTCAGTTTCTGAATGTGAGTTCTTGCTGCTTGTAAAAATAGATTATTTTGCAGTTCACAGATGTGTGTGGATTAGTAATACCTAATGGACTGAACCCTAATTGGAGAGTGTGCATACAGGAGAGAAGCCTTGAGGAAGACCATTTTTCAGTGTCTTTAAGTGAGATCAGGGACCATGATAACTTATCAAAGCAAGTTTTCAACTCTGAAAAATCTACATTTGAATTTTGGATAAGGTGTTTAGGGAAAGTCAGTTTTCCATTGTTTGAGCTGGCTTCCAGTTGAGTTATTCAGAGACCTTCTGTAACACACCATATGCTTTCAGTAGCTGAAAAGATTAACCAGGGCTGTGGCAAGCAACTGATGGAGAATGGCAGAGGGCTGCCTCCTGCTATCTGTTATTCTTCCCAGAGGTAAAATCCTATTGCTGCTGCTATCACCAGCAGCACCTCTGATGTTAGTGAGAATTAATCTGATTTATATGGGTCTTCTGTAGGATCAGAGATGCAGCAGAATCAAGTCTCTGTAACTGATTTTTGGTCTGATTTACTTAACTAATTGTGAACAATAAAAAAAGAATGAGCAAATGTCAAAGTTCAGATTTTCCAGCTTGGGACTGCCATGAGAACATAGTGCATATGCATGAGGAAAAATTGAATTTAAACAAGCTTTTGTGTCTTCAAGGAGATAGCAGAAGAAGCTACTTCTATGGGAGATGCTACATAGTGGGCAATAGTGTTCTAACAAAACTGAATCATCTCATTGGTGAAGGTAGGGCTGGGCAAGAAAGCAGGCCACTCTTAAGTACTCCAACAGAGCCAAACCATGTTTGTTCCCAGTGCTCTTTGTTCATAGTGGGTTGGATGTAGAGGACCCACCAAGGATGTGGTACAGGTTCCATTTTGTTAGGTTTTTATATTTGCTAGGAACCATAAGAAAACACAGCCATGGTAGGTCTTAAGATCTTTTTCAGTGACAGCTGCAACAACTTCTTCTGTGAATTTAGCCTCAAGGATCTGATTCACCCTTAGATCTTTCAGACCACATCTCAGCTGCTTCTGCTTTGTGTAATCAACCAATTAATAATGTCTTGAGAAGCAGGCAGGGATAATTGGCATAAACTTTGTGGAAGAATAATCGTGAATGTGAAAATAAATTGTACAGATTGTAACTGTTTTCCTTGCCTCTGATTCTTTTGCACCATATCAGCCCTTGTAGTACCTCAGGGAAGAATATAATGTAAGATGGCCATTCTGGCTCAGACCAAAGCTCTCATCTAACCAAGTGTCTGTCTTTGGCAGGGACTATCAAAAGACATGGTTTGGAACTGTGATAAGAAAAAGCAAGGGCAGAAAAATCCTTTTCCTGGTACTTTTTTAGCATCCAGCAATTAGTGTTTTAGAGAATTCCTATGCTAGAATTTGTATATATTGCTGTCATTCTGCTTAGGTATTCTATATGCTTAGCTGATGCTGTTGCCCAATCCCACAATTACTCCCCTCCTGGATCCTGAGAGGTAGAAAAGCAGTATATTATCTCCCCATTATGGATTTTGAACTGAGGAGCAGAAACTTGAAATGCCACCACCTAAAAATAGATTAGAGCTGTTACAGTTCATTAGCACAATAAAAACTTTGGAACAAATTGATACCCAGCCTGTCCTTAAAAACCCAACCTCTCTTATAAACTTCCTAGTACAATACTACGTGATGAGACGAGGGTGACTGCAACCCTGAAATTTTATGATGGTTCTGTGTTACCTCACCCTCCCAGTAAATGCCAGCAACACCATCCCATACAGTATGACTTCAGTTACCCAGAGCCACTTCCAGATGACTTTCAGACTCCAAGATCAGATACCACCAATTAAACAAGGAAAGGTGTACAGACATGTGGGATGTTAATCAGAAATTTGTAGATAGTTTAAAGGAATTTTCAGGTTGTTGAAAATGTCAATAGCTTGTGACACTATGACATCATACTACTAAAATAAGTGGCTTGTAGTTTAGAAGGACTCTGGAAAATATGTCCCAGGAGCTCTAAACTGATGGTAAGCAATAAGCAGGAGGGCAGGGACTACATTGCCTTAGAGCAGTCCTGCTACTCTCTCTGTAGGAAGTTTTCAATGCTTAGTTACTAATACTTAGTTAGTAATTCCTGCTTAGTTACCTTGTGCCCAAGTCTATCACTGATATTTCAGCATCTCAAAATGGCTAATATATTTATCTTCTTACCACTTTGAATATGTAGCAAGGAGCTGAGCACCACTTTTTTAATGGACAGAAAGATTCAGAACATAAAATGTGTACCTTGTATCCTGCCCATTCCCCAAGCTTGCATCCCTGTCTCCACTTNAAAATATGTCCCAGGAGCTCTAAACTGATGGTAAGCAATAAGCAGGAGGGCAGGGACTACATTGCCTTAGAGCAGTCCTGCTACTCTCTCTGTAGGAAGTTTTCAATGCTTAGTTACTAATNACTTTACTTTCATCCCACGGATACCTTAACTCTGTGTAGATCTTCCAACTGGCCATAGAGCACACAGCAAGGAGATCCCTTTTTTTAAAGAGAACTTTGAGGAGGAGAAAGCAAAAAGGGTTGAGGCTTTGCATAGTGAATTTCTGGTGTAGAGGAGTGGCTATAGGGGCAGCTTCTGCAAGAAGCAGCTGGAAACTTCTCTGAGGTCCCACAGAATAAATACCAGCTGGGCTTTCAAGCCCAAACTCTGTTGCTGAGAGGGCTGGGCCAATCAGCACCNTGGGGAACCAGGCTGGAGCAGTCTGGGCCTGAGAGACATTCTGTGACTTTATGACTGGACCCTTGAGAAGTGACCCACACTGGAGGAGTTGGGGAAGAGCTGAAGCCCTGTGGGAAAGGACAAGTTTGGAGAAGATTGTGGAGGACTTTCCTGTGGGTGGGACCACACACTGGGCAGGGGAAGAGTGTGAGGAATGCCCCCATCCCCTGCCCTCAAGAAGGAAAATGGCTCGTGAGGAACTGATCAAAGCCTCTACTCTTCATTCCCCCTTCCCTTACTTTTCCCTTGTGCCATACTGGGAAGGAGAAAACCCTGAATAAAGTTAAGCCTGTAAAGGAGGGAGGAGCAGGGGGTGGTGTTTTAAGAGCTGTTTGTACTTCTCATTATCTGACTCTGGCTTCTCTGTGTGTGTAGTGTCATAAATTAGAGAGTTTTCTTGCCTTTCTTCTGTGGTCAGTTTGTTTTGCCCGTGCTGCTAATTGCAGATTGATCTCTCCATGTCCTTATCTTGACTCCAAAGCCTCTCAATAGATATTTTCTCCCCTGTCCAGCTAAGAGGGGAGTGATAGAACAGCTTTGGTGGGAGTCTGGCCTCCAGCCAGGGTCAAACCACCACAAAAGGTCTGTTAAAATGCTCACAAAATAAACTGGTATGAGAGGCCAAAGCAGAACTTTTCTTAGCTGCTGCAGACTTAGCAGTGATTTTTTATCACTTAAAAGATGATTGAGAGACTGTAGGAACAAATGTGAGGCTGTAATTCTAAATTAAAAACATTTGTTAGGCATTTATCTTGCTTTATTTTTTTTAATTAATTTGCACTCATTGTCACAAGGTTACTGTACTCCAGAAAGGCATTTTGTACAATGAGTACTGAAATGCTCTGCTTCAGCTTCAACAAGAAACATCAAAATACTTTTATAGCTATTGCTACATGATTATTGTTCACAGCTCATATGTTTGGTTAACTGTGTGCCATCTGGTTTAGATACTTGGACGTTATCTTGCAGTCAGCAATGGCTAATAAAACTATGGAGTAGGCACCTAAAAGTTCTAATGTAGCTATAAGAGTTAAAAGTCCTATATTGGTTTTTTTCTTATTCTATTCACCTAGGAAGCTGGTTACAATACTAGCAGTGTATTGGTTGGATGCAACTGATACAAGTTTTAATGACTCTGATATAAAGAAAGGTTTAAACAAGCTTCAAATATTTTGAAGAAGAAAGATGCTTGGAAATATTTCTGGATAACAGGCTAAACCCCCAAGTGTTCTGAAAGCAGGAAAATGCATAAAATCTAGTCTTTCTTTACAGATCTATGCATTCAGAGAGGTGAGCCAAATATGTATGGATTTTTCTTTTTAATTTGGTGTAACTGTCTACTGGTAGTGTTTTTCATACCCATTATTTTATATATGTGTCTCCTCATAAAAAAACACAGTTGAGAAGAACATAAAGAAAATCTAATTTATATGATTTTGTGATATTGCTGCAGACTATTCTGCAATAGTGTTTAGAGATGCTCTTGTGAAAGGAACCACGGCTTGTACATGACAAACCAGCACAACCTGGATCTCAGCTTGATGCAAAAAAAAAAATAAAAAAATCCATAGATTATATTAATGTTAGTGTTTCTTCCTCTTTTCCCTGCCATCTAGTTTGCTTATGCATTTTATATAAAAGGAAAGTCAAAGTTTATGGTAAGAATTAAATCCTGATGTGTCTGATACTCTTATCCTGGCATCTGTGGAAAGATAGCATCGGGACAAGGATAAAGAACTGTCATCTCATTATCTTTTAATTTGGATTAAACCCACCAGTAAGTAGTTGGCCTTCCAATGTGTCTGTCTCTTGTCGTTTCTCAATGGCAGAGCGTGTCACATTGCTAAATGTAAATAGCTCTTGGTTAGTTTTCCGAAGTAATTTGACCACATAGTTTGATCTTGCTTTAACATAATCTAAAAATAGTTTCCCAGTAGTAGGACAAAGGGAAGGTGAAGAAAGGATTGTACAGAATTCCTTGCAGTTTTTACCCTTTCTTGCAATACCTGTCATATTTTGCTTGACTATAGCAATCTTCCTAGGTTCTAACACTCTTCTTGGTGTATTCAGTGATTGCATGAGCTGTATGGATTTCATACATTAGATGAGACTGCTTAGAATACTAATGTTACCTGCTTCACAATAACACCACAGATCCCAATTTGGGTTTGATTGCAATAATCTGGATTCATATGTGCAAACCCTTGCTAATTTAAGTTGATTTTACCTTTATCGTTTTGCATATTACATGATCTAGAGCCACACAAACAAAAGCTTGTTTGGACTTACTGTGCTTTCCTTTTCTGAAAACAGAATTCTTTTTAATTAAAAACACTTTAAAAAAATCAGTATGTGTAATTGCTAACACCTGCTATGTGTTACTAACAGATGTTTCTTACTTACCTAAGGGAACTGTTATAATTACACTATAAGCTTATTGGAATGGCATTTAACCAAGATAGTTTAGGAACTTTAGGTGGTGACTTTGTGTTCTTTTATTCATCTTCCCTCTAAAAACCTTTGGAAAAAAAACCTGGACAAAACCAAAGCCCACAACAACCAGCCCTCCTCACTCTCATGTTCCCCAGCTCATGTGAACATGAGCTGGGGAACATGAGAGTGAGGAGGGCTGGTTGGACATTCCCTTTGGCCCTCGGTCCATCCTCAGGTACCAAGGAGGAATTTGCATGTGTCACTCCACTCATAGCACAGGAGTTTGTCTCAGTAAGGTGGAGGACAGGCAGGTGACCAAAGTCATGCAAGATAATGCCAACATCGAGGTTTGAGGGATGCAGACTTGCTGCCTGCCCTCGGGCAGCTCACTTAGTCCCCCTGCCCCTGTCTTCTCCATGAAATGCCAGCAGTGTGGCCTGTTAGGAGGCCTACATCTGAAGTGTTTGCCCTGAGCTTTGAGACCTTTGGGTTAAAGTAGTGGTCAACTACTAGTACTACTAGTCCCAAGTGTTCTCCTGTCACCTGCCTGGCTCCCAGGCACTGCAGAGGGTTGCTGGTTGCAGCAGGTATGGTGGATTCCTGCACCTTCAGACTCCACTGCAGAGCAAGACACTCTGCAATCTCCCTCTGCATCTTCATTTATGAAACTAATCACACAATTACCTGCAGGCATGTGTTAAATATGACACCGGTCTCTGCAAAATAATAGGCCAATTGCAAACAATGAATAAAGAGAGGCAGCTCCATTTATAACTGCTGTTTCAACAGAGCTGTGTTGTAATCAAAGTGATCTGAGGGTGACTCATTAATTAATTGATGTTCTTTTTTATTATGTGCTATTGAGTTAATGAGTAATTTGTGCTAGATAACTCTCTGAACACACTGATTACGTGAGATATTTTCTGGGGCTTTCATACCAATGACATGCTGAATAGGTGGAAGATGGTATTTGCTTATGTATACTCATTATTAGCAGGTTCAGGATGAATATAAATCAGCAGAAGGGCATTTTAAGAGGTATTAGATACATTCAACCCTTACTTTAAAGCTTTGAACAGATACTGGTCAGCTTTTAATGCCTTAAATAGTAATAAAATAATTTCTTTTATAATACTTCTATCACCCACAACTGGCAGCTTCTAGAAAGGATGCCCACACAAAAGATTTTTACTGGGAGCATGTTTGTGCTAATGGCCTATTACCTTGCACATATTGTATTTTGGTTTCCTTTTGCAAGGTACTGAAGTGAACAGTAAACAGGTTTTGTCTGCATCTCATTGGCCTGAAGTAGAAGAAATGAAAGTACAAGTGAATATGTAATTGTTTCTTTTTTTTTTTTTAAATCTAAAGTGGTATTTAAAAGAATAAAAACACTGTTCTTATATACAGTACACACTTTACTTTCTGTAGTTTGAGTTGTTAAAGCTTTTGCTTTATTGAAACCACAATATCTCCAATGCCATAGGAGTTTTTTATTCATTAAACAACAAATGGCTAAATTGATAATTTAGTCTGACAACAGCAGCACAGTGGAAGCTTTCAGAAGAATCAGCTAAATGTATAAAATTATACCCAGCAATCACTACAGACCTTCATTTTTGACAAGATTTGTTCTAGGTACAGATGACTGTAAACTACCTACTGCTGAGAAAATTATAAGAAGCTGCTGTATATTACGTTGAAAAAAGCCTTAAAGTACTTTGTCTGTACAGGCGAAACCGTGCCACAGTCTCTGTTTGTTTCTTCTCCCCGCAGTCTCCCTTCCTTACTGACCACTTTTCAGTCTATTTTCCTCAAGTCATTTTATATGTAGGCAAGTAGGAGCATTTGAGGGGTTGCTGGAGGAGGTTTTTTTTTTCTTTATTTACATTACATGAGCAGAAATTTGAGCATTTTGGGAAGGTAGGAAGAGGTAAGAAGGTGTGCTAGAAAAAAAAACCAAAACAAAACCAACCCAGAAATCCTTTTGAGCAAGACAAGAATACAGGTATGAAACAGATCAACTTTTAGCCCTGGTCACTGCTTCTGCAGAATCCAGGCTGTCTTCATCCCTCATCAGGTCGTGACAGGTAACAGACACAGCAGTTATGGCTGGCAGAGGAGCTTTCTACAGTTGAAAAGCAAGGTCTAACAATTTGTACTTTTTTTTCATGTGGCTTTAAAAAAACATCAACCCAAGAATAACAGATGCTTAAAAAATGTTGTTGTTATTACTTCTGTCTGGCTAAACTTAAGAGGTTTGTACAGATAGAGATAAAATACCCTAAAGGTAAGAAGACACAAGTTGAAGTGTTCCTGCCTGGCAAACGAGCACACACTGAGCAATGGGCACTAACAGAATATTTTGCTGTATGCAGACACTCACACCAAGGGATGGAGAAGGAAACTGAAGGTAGATAACTAAAAACAACCCAAAAGAACAGTCTAGGCCATTGTCAAAAAGATCAATAAAGCAGCCTGGCAGATAATCTCTCTTCAATATTGTCTTATGATATTATACTTTACTGGAGTTGTAAATATTTCCATTAAATATTTCAACTCCCAGTTATTATTTTAACAGCCAGGCAAGATGGAAATCTGAAACACAGGAAGATGTGTAATCGATCTTTGACCTACCTCAAATTTAAGTTGATGTTGTATCCTCTGCATACAGATTTTAGATATGTATGTGAATAAGTTATATGAGCTTAAAGTGCTCTCAAAGCAATGCCATACCATTGCAGCTCTTCAAACAGGCATTTATTTATCCTTACATCAATTAGGGTTGATAGAATGGTGAGACTATTTTTTTTCTCCATAGCAGGACCACTGTTCTCTTCCCCAGCTCGAGCTTATGCCACAAAACATACACATCTGAGTAACGTGGCATGTAACAATAAACCACTATTTTCCCATTCCACTCTCATCATTTACCCCACAGAGAGCAGAGCAGTGGCACTTTGTGGCAGTGAGAGAGTGCTTTCCCATTTACAGCACTATTACTGTGTAGTTGCCTACATCCCCAACAAGACCTCCATGGGCTCAGCTGGTTTTGGTGCCCTCCTGCCTCAGATCCGTGGTTCCCTACAGCACTTTTCCCCCCAGAATGTCCTAATGCTACTGGTAACATTTGCATGCATAGCTCTTGGTTTTCTGAAGAGCCAAAAGTGCTTTACAAAAGCAGTGTTTGTATTTGCCCCACTTGGCAGTTGGGGGCAACTGAGGCACAGAGAAGTTGTGTAACTTGCCCAAGCTTACAGCAAGTCAAAGACAGAACCAAGGTCCATTCTTTCCTGGCCCCCAGTCCCCCAGTTCTGAGCCAGGGATTTCTGTCCAGTCCATAGGCCATTAGTGGAAAGCAGGAGAGAGATCTTTCTGGCTTTTAGCTGAAAGACACAGAAGGGGCTGGAGGAGAAAATTGAAACTGGAATCAAAAGAAGATAGTTCTCCCCTTTCTGGCCATCCTCACCTTCACAGAATAGACAACTGGTTTATTGCACTTGAAGTAGATCTGGAAGAGCCTACTAGTACCTCTGACATCAACTGCTTCGTCATTCCAAAGGCATTAAGGGACTGGGAGTGAGGGGAAGAGAGGCTTGTGCTCCAAGTTAGGAGGGAAGATAGTGCACAAAACAGGGCTAAGTTTCAGTTGAACAACTATGTGGAGTTATTTCTTGTAATCATCCAGAGCAGCCTGAGGAGTCATTGTGCTCCTTACTGGTTGTGTAAGAGTCAAAGTCAAGTTTTGTGAGCTTATTTGGAAAAGGGGTCAAGGCCAGAAACAAAGCTACACTGTAACAACAGTCATTAGCTTAAACACCCATTTCTACACCAAGCCACTGTGTGGTGTCCTCCCAGAGGATTTACCCCACCACATTACTGTTTCTTTCCCCATCCCTAGAAAAGACATGTGGAAACTTCACAACGGGACAGGAGGAGCAGGGAAGGAGAGCACTTCACTTGAGCAGGGGTGGGGGTTCTTAGTCTAAATAAAAACAACAGCTCAGCTTCAAAGCATAGTGGGTTTCTTTTCTTTTTTCTTTTTTTTTATCCCCTCAGTGTTGCTGACTGGTTTTTTGGGGTATTTTTTTCCAATGCAGGCTGTTTTCCCAGCGAGCTAGATTACAGCAGCAAAGAGAAAAGAACTGAATATGCATTTAACAACATTTTAAACGTTTATCCTGCTTTCTTTTGCCAAACACCTGTAAGCTCTGTCAGGGGCATGAGCACTTAGGGACATCCTGCTGATGCAGTAGCTTCATGGCTTTAAAAAACAGGCGTCCACCTCTCCCAGAAACCGGACTGACTGCCAAGAGTAGCTGTCAGCAGTGACTCCACCTCTGTCGAAAGGACTTTAGTTGCCAGTATTGTCGGGACAAACCTGTAGGATATTGTCACGGACAGCAGAGTACCTGTGTAATCAGTTGAGTGTAGTAGCTCTCCCTTTCTGAATCGGCATTTCAAAGTTTTGTCCCGTCTACATCAGCACTTAAATTGCCTTCAGCATCCACCGAGGTGGGTAATTAGTAACCAGCCACTCATCTAGCGCCAGCTCAGGGTCATTTGTTTCATGTAAATAGACCCTCAGAGGGGGCTGTTTACAGTGCCTTCCAGTTTCACTTTTTTCCCAGGGTTTGTTGAGGACACAGACCCAGAAAACTTTAGGGTTAAGCCCCGATT
>VXBZ01005814.1:158514-171014 GCA_013399135.1 Heliornis fulica
GGTGGGGGGAAGAGGTGGGATCGGGGTGAATGATCACGTGGAAGGCGGTTTGTACAACAAGTGTTCGCGATTTCGGTGCTGTGGCCGCGCGTCTCGCACCTCTGCCGTCTGTCACAGCCTGTGTGTTAAAGCCCAGCGGAGGAATTGCTCTGTCATCAGAATGAATCCTGTGCTTTCAACACAATCTAGTGCATTCAAGCCATTTTTTACTCCCCTGGCCAAAAAAANAAAAGACCCCAGCTGTATGTACAGTACCTTTTTCATTAACATTCAACTCTGAACTGGAGAAATTGTCACTACATACAGATGCAGTCCAGCCTTTTATTTCAAGCAACCACGCTGCCTTCCTATACCTATGCTATTCAGTAGGTTCCTGTGTCATTTCTTATATACATGTTGAGCAAAAAAAGAAAAAAAAAAAGATAAAAGAACATAGTGCTTTGTATTCTTAACGACGTGGCATCGGATCAGCGAACCTGGGGCGCGTAACCTTCTTTCATTAAACCTTCCTCATAGTCTGTCTGGCACAGGATCATGTTGTTCTTCAGGAAAAATTTGTCTCCGACACAAAATCTGAAAGCACAATAGTAAAGGGGGGGGTGGGGGTGGGGGGAAGAGGTGGGATCGGGGTGAACGATCACGTGGAAGGCGGTTTGTACAACAAGTGTTCGCGATTTCGGTGCTGTGGCCGCGCGTCTCGCACCTCTGCCGTCTGTCACAGCCTGTGTGTTAAAGNTGTGTGTTAAAGCCCAGCGGAGGAATTGCTCTGTCATCAGAATGAATCCTGTGCTTTCAACACAATCTAGTGCATTCAAGCCATTTTTTACTCCCCTGGCCAAAAAAAAACTTCATTCAAAGCCCACTGAGGACTGTAGGTCACTAGCACACAGGAAAGCAACCCACCAGAATGATTATCTTGAGCTACTGGAAAGTCAATGACCTGCTTCCACGCAAATCAGAAGGGCAACAAAGTGACTGTGTGCAGTAGGAGGCTCATCCCAGGTAGGTTACATTCACACTGGCAGGAATTCCTTGCTATATTCCAGAACTGATTCAAACCCATGGTTCTGAGCACCGTTTCTAGCACACAGACAACTTTACAGATACTGTGGTGCAAACTGGAAGCACACAGGCAGGAATGCAGAGAAACCTCTTTCTTTTCTCCTGTAGGAGCTGATGGTACGTTTATTCTCTCAGCTAACTGCTCCCTCTCTCGTGGTATCAGCATCCCTACCCCTATTACACTAGTACATGCATCAGAACGAGCTGATTGCTACAAAACACTACTGAGATATTTCATTTGATTTTCTCTGATGAGTAGCAAAATCACTTAACGGGAGTGCTGCTGGCTGGCTGCAAACTCTGAGTGAGTAGGATTTCCCAGCTCAGCAGTGTGCTTGAATGGAAGAAGGCTCTTCAGTGACACCCCCCCAACCCTTCCCCCCACCCCACAAAGCCAATCTTCTTGAAGATACTCAGGGAACAAGTGAATAGGGCCAATGCATAGAAAAAGAGTTTCCCTAGTGACTGCCTTGGCAGGGTTAGGTGCCTTTGTTTATAGTGAACTCTCCAGCTATAAAATATATTGGGAGGCACTGCTCACATTATTCCAATTAAAATGAAAGAAAGTAACCTAAATGAACCCCTTAACACTGATGTGAATAAATGAAACCAGTTTCTACCAGCTAATTATGGATCTCCCTCCATAAAGTATTGTTTAATGTGTAACGGATTATAATGTCCTTTATTTTTTTTGTATAATTTCCAAATGGTGACATCCTGGACACAATTAGGGTCAGATATAAATGCCTGTGTTGTTTACGGTAGATTTAACAACAGAGTAGCTGTGGGAATAGCTGTATATGTATTTAATTGTAACAATTTAACCTTCACGTAGCGGTGCCTGCTGTAGTTGACCCAGTAAAAACTACGTAAATGACACAGGTTGACCCCCCCTGACCTCTGATAGTGGTCTCTCTTTATCAGATAGTCAATTTCTAATGATGTCCAAGCAGAAATCGTGGTGAATTGTCACAGATTAAACTGTGTATTGAAAGCAGTCCTTTTAATGTTTTGTGAAGTTGAAGGTTTAAATGAGTAGCAGTTGGACTGATTTACATTTGTGAAGATTGGAATGCTAGACAAACAGTGAACCCATTTATTTTCCAACTGGGTAGCTTTGGAAATTTATCCTTATGCTAGCTAAATAGATAGAGGGAAAATAGTGTAATAAAAAAGTGGATTGAAAAGAATTAGCTCTGCTCTTAAAGGAAAATTGGTTTGTTTATTTGTGGACTTTTTTTTTTTTCTGTAGGATTACTGCCTGCTGCTGCTGATGATTGAAAATAGAGATTATGGAATGATCCTGAAATCTTGAAGTTATTTATGGTCAAGACTCTTTTATAGAATTTACAGGTTCCTGTTATCCTTCCCACCCCAACCCTGGCATACCAGGCTACTAGTAACACAGAAGTACTTTAAGTAGCTGTGTTGAAAAGCAGAATTCTTGAAGGACAGAAGTTCTTTGGCAGTTCCTCTAGTTTCCATCTTTTGTATTTTTGTCCATTGATAACAGTACTGACACAAATTCTTTTGTGTGTCTTACCAGATTAGGTAAAGGAGTTTTAACTAGCAGGAATATGTAAAAGTGCTTTTCCCACAGAAGTCACATTTAAAAAAAGAAAAAAATAAGAATAGAAAGGACCTTCTTGGTTTCTCTTACATGTATTTATGGATCAACATTGTCTAGACCAGGAGAAATTAGGTGTTGTGAAAAATCAGGCACTCCATTAGACTACCAGTGGGGACTGCTGGGGGGATGCCCAGCCAGCAGTGCCCACCTCACAAGGGGTTACTGAGCAGCAAGGCAGCTCTCCCCGTGGGTCAGGCACCAGTGGGAAACACAACCAACCTCCACTCACCCAGCTGAAAGCACCCACTCTGAACGGTGAGTGGGATTCAGCCACATATTCCTTTGTCTTCCAGTGCAACACAAGGCTTAGAGGACTAATTTGTTTAAAGTATTTAGCAAATGGGAACTACACCACTGACAGGCAATTCACATGTGGCCCCTTGCATCACAATTCTGGCTGAAGGAATTGGGTCCTCAGCCCCCAGAGAAGCACCACAATCTGAATTAAACTGCACGGGCTACAGGATGCCTTTCCCAATAAAATGTGTCAATGCCTTTTGCTTTTGCTATGTTAATATGTCGAGCCAGAAATGCTCTACCTATGTCTACATGGCATTTGACAGCTTTATGCATGAGTGGCCTTAAACACACAGTTCCACAAATCATTTACCTTCCAAGTGTACAGCTGTCTTGTGGAGAGGCTGCCAGTGGCCCTTCTAGACACACTCAGCTGTTTGATAACCTGTGGGGTGGGGGTGGGGTGGCTGTCTGGTAAGACACCCTCTGGGTTCATCTGGGGCTGCGTTTGCATGCTGGGGGGTGATCAATACCTTGAGGGAAACCTGTTACTTGCTATACTTAAGGGCCAAATTCTACAACCTTTTTCATATGGTGCAAGTTCAGCGACTGAAACACACTGACAAAGAAAGACTGAGGGTGAGGCTTGCATGTGCCCCTGGGGATTAGATGTGTGAATTATGCACTAAGTTAGGTGACAAAGAGGTGAAACACACATAAATGTGGCACACTACCTCCCATGCACAAGGAGACAAGGCACATAGATGATTATGACAAATTCTGTCCATCCACACTTAGAATGTTATTTGGCTCTCAGAAGCAGATTCAGCTGCCTCTGAAGTCAAGAGTGCTAAATCTTGCAACTACTTCAGACTGGTTGCACACATTGCAGGGTTCATTTAAACCTGGTTCAGCTTTAAAGTGGAAAGGTGAATTCAAGGCCAGCCTTCTACCTCCGGGATGTGTTTGCTATTTTTTTAAGGAATTGGCATAGGATGTAAATCAGGGCACAATTTGGGCACATATATCAAATGGAGTCAAGGAGCATATTGAGATGCCACTGGGCTAGGAGTATATAATGAGGCAAGACTATTACTCTTCTAGCAAGCAGATGGTAGTCTTCAGCCTTCCCTAAAACCCTCACCCAATTTATTTAATAGGCATGCAAGATGAACAGAGAAAAAAAAAATCTACAACAGGCTGCATTAACATGCCAGATTGGACTTACCACCATAAATTGATAATACTACCTTTGACACGACTGTGACATTAGCAGAATGACCATTATAATTAACCTATATCCTAGAACTCCTGTCATATTTTACAATGGCAAAAGGAAGGCCATTTATATTACAAAATGACCTCTGTTATCACCTTGTTTGGAAGGGGAAGGTGTGCCTGGGCTAATCGCAAGAAGTATAAAAGTTCCATTTTGGGAAACAGCTATTTCATTGTTCAGAACAGATATTTAAGGAGATCTCAGTGCTGTCTGTCACTTTTTCTGATGTACAGGACGTGTGTCAAGGTACTGAAGACTTCTTAAGAAAGCGAGAGAAATATTGCTGTGAAGAAAGATGGCTGTGTGTGAAGTGACTTCCCTGGCAATGTCAGCTCTTTGTTGTAGAAAGAAACAAAATATGGAAGCATTTAATTGACTTCCTCTAGAATAAAGAAAGCTCAGATTTACCACACCCTTCCCTTCTGCTTTGTGCACTCAATGATATAACTTGTCCTCTACTTTTCCTCCTTTCCTCTTTTTTTTTTTTTTAAAGCTCCTTTGAGTTGCCAGTATAACTCAAACTCATGTTAATCTGTGTGCTGCACTGAGAGAACAAAGCCACTCTTTTACATCACAGTTCATCAGTCCACACCTACGGTATATTAATTCTGGGCTTCTGTCAAAGTCTCCATTTATTGTCAAAGGCTGGAAAGTGGGAGATGTGCTGGGGTCTGCACATTCTTACTGGTATGATGTACACACAGAATCTGAGTTCATCTTACAAAGACAAACCTCAAATTGGTGTGCTTTTCATTTACTTTTTGTTTGTTTGTTTAAAGCAGGTATGGAAAATGTATTAATTTTTATTCTAAATTTAGAGCCACCCAATGTAAAACAAGCAGCATTCAGGTCATCACAATTTATAAAACGACCACTCATGCAAAAATCTAATGTTGGTGTTTGAAATAAGGATGTTCCTGGAATTGCTTTCCCTCCCCCTGGCTTGCCAGAGAACAAAGGCAGCACTGTGTGGGCACTTCACCGTTTATACTGGAGGTGAGTGTTTACACCTCCACCAGAACAGAGGTTTGAATGAGCCTGTAACCACTTTCAGCCCAGCTCCCATTAACAGAAAGATGGGATGGAACAGTTGATTTAAACACCCCTCAGCGCTAGCAGATGGGGGGGGAGTTTAAACCATACCCTGACTTGACTTCAAATGGCAGAGACAAAATATCACACAAGGATGGAACAAGCTGCCAAAGCAGCCGACAGAGTGAAAGGAAGGACTCAGAAGCTCCAGCAAGTGGGAAAGCCCAAGGCAGGCTGACATCACCGCTGCAGTCAAGAGTGTCAAGCCGAGATACAGCTGAGCCCACTCGCAACATTCTCACTCCATTCTGCTAGTCACACTCATGCAACTTGACAAAGTGTGAAAGGCAGTGTCTGTTTACAAGTTTAGCTTTCCAGTGGTTACCATTTCTTTTTTTTCCCTTTAAATTTTCTGCAAAAAATTAACTGTATTGAGGCTACTGCCAACGTGAGGTGAAGTGCTTCTGAGGAGGAGTTTAATGTGTTTACAGAGAAGAAAGAGGAGCACTCATACCATTAAGATGACTGTCACTAAGCTCTGTGGGTATTTAGGAGATGGAAAAACTTCAAATTAGCAGTGAGCTGTACAGAGACATGAAAGATAAGGGGATGCTAAAACCTTTAGGCTAGGAGCAGAGCTTAATATTCACAAAATCCCTACAGCTTTAAGCATCAGTATGAAGAAAAAAAGGGGAAAAGATGTCAAAAACTGCCTGGGTGGAGCAATTAGATTCTAGAGCTGAATAGCTTTATGAAAGAGAAAATATGAGACAGTGACTATTTGACACCAGGGATGAGGCTTGGTAGCTCAGGAGATCTCTTTCAGTCCTGTCTATGCCTAGAGTCCTACCTACAGTCTGTCTTCCTAGAATACAGTAGATGAGACAATGCCTTTTTCTTCTCACTCTGCAAATGTGGCCTTCAGGAGGCCCATAAAAGCAGGCAGGTGCATTCTGAGGAGTTTATGGCCCAAAGAAAATCCCCCTGAAATCAAGGGAGTCTAACTACCACTGACACTGAGACTTGAGCTGGGTGGTGAGTTGTAGATACTAAAAAATAATAAACAAACAGTGAAGCTGTAGGTAAAAGCAGAAAAAATCACAATGTCTTTCACACAAAGAGCTAGGCTAAAACAGGCAGACCTCTCTGTCTCTCTCACTGGGTAGGATCAACCATTTAAAGTGTAGGACTATGAGGGTCATGCAATAACAAGCCTGAAGAACGCTCTGCCACAAGGATTGGTGAGATATGACATGATTATTAGGTAGCATGGAAGGCAGAAAGGACTGGAAGGAGAGACCAGGAACAGAACACAAGAAGAAACTGAGTGTTGGAAAAGACAAAGTAGTTCAAAGTGGAGAAACTATTTAGTCTACTAATGAACATTGCATATATTATATTATCAGAAAAACCCTAAATGGTAGATGGTAACTGAAAATCTGAAATACATAACCAGAGAGCATTGATACTCTGGGGTAGTACTCAAGGTACATTGTATTTTTGTTGCTATAAAAAATGACCCAAAGGATTAAAAATTTTACAGGAGAAGAGAATGTGGAGATTGGGAATGAGGTCAAATACACAAGTCTTGCAATAAGTGGTGATCTCTGCATCTCTGAACCTTTAGCTGGGAACTGGGGGAGTAATTTCTCCCCCACTGTAAGGGCAGAGCAAGTCCAAAACGGCCTCATGGGACTCAGTACCTACAAGTCTATGGGGCTGGGTGACATGCATCCCAGAGGCCTGAAGGAGCTGGCTGACAGGGCTCCAGAGCCACTCTCCTTCATATCTGAAAACTCATGGCTGTCAGACGAGGTCCCCAGGGACAGGAAAAATTATTCCTATCGTTCCTATTTATAAGAAAGAGAGCAAGGAGGACCCAGGGAACTACAGGCCGATGAGCCTCACCTCTGTGCCTGAGAAGATCATGGGACAGATCCTCCTGGATGACATGTTAGAGCACATGAGAGCGTGTGATCTGGAACAGCCAGCACGGCTTCACCAAGGGAAGGCTGTGCCTCACCAGTCTGGTGACCTAGGATGGAGCGACAGCATCGGTGGATAAAGGGAAGGTGACCGATGTCATCTACCTGGACATGTGCAAGGCCTTTGAGAGTAGCCCTGCTGAAAAGGACCTGGGGGTCCTGGTGGATGAGAAACTGAACATGAGCCAGCAGTGAGCTCTGGCAGCTCAGAAGGGCAATGGTATCCTGGGCTCCATCAGAAGAGGGGTGTCCAGCAGGGACAGGGAGGTGATTGTCCCTCTCTACTCTGCCCTCATGAGGCCCCATCTGCAGTGCTGCATCCAGACCTGCAGCCCCCAATCCAAGAAGGGCATGGAGCTGTTGGAGAGGGGTCAGNTGGATTGAAGCTGGAAGGGGGAAGGTTTAGGTTAGATATTCAGGGGGAAGCTCTTCATGGAGAGAGTGGTGAGGTGCTGGAATGCACTGCCCAGAGAGGTGGGGGATGCCCCAGCCCTGGGGTGTTCAAGGCCAGGTTGGATGGGGCCCTGGGCAACCTTGTCTAGCTGCAGGCCTGGAGGTTGGTGGCCCTGCCTGTGGCAGGGGGGTTGGAACTCGATGGGTCCCTTTCAACCCAAACCATTCTGTGATTCTGTGATTCTGTGATTCTTGCTACCTCTGTTGGTGATTTTTAGATATCACCTATGTGTTTGTAAATAAAAATGTTCTGTTAGATAAATAAATTCCACATCAGGCATAGTGGCTGGAGTGAGCAGATCTAAGAAATCTCAATATCATTATTTTGCACACAAAGGGGCAGCATGGAACAAAGAATGAAAATTAAACTGCTATCTTATAAACACATCCTCACTCAGAATCTGCTGTTTGGTTTTGATCAGTTTAACTAGAGGAAGAAAAAAGAATCCTGAGAAGGGCAACAAAAAGTATTAGCAGCATGGTGACTAACAAGATTATTCAGTTTAAAAGGTTTCATAGCTGGTACAACAAAAAAACCCTCCCAAACTGGTAATGGGTGAGGTGTCTGACATTTTGGGGTTTTATTGTTATACAAGTAGAGAAAACCAAAATATTTAAAGCTAATTATTATTGAGAGAATGTAGTCAGTGGGATGCTTTCCCATAGGAACCACCAAAGACCTACACTGGAGTGTCCATGAAATAGGATTTATTATAAAAAACAACAAAATTATTTCTTCAGAGTGCCACTAGCCCCAAATTGTGAGGAAGAAAGGTACCCTCCAGGCAGCCTGTTTTATTAAGCTCTGGGAGAGCTGTTGCAATATAATCAGGATTAGGGCCACTTTTGAGAATTTCTGAAATTCTTTGAAACTGGAACTGCTCCCTGTTTTGACTAGATGGACTAGACTGTGTTTCAGGTAAATCGATTCTTTTGCTCCCAGACTAAGACTCCTGTCAGACTATTTCAGCAACCCTTTTGCCCAAACTACATGCAAAGTGAAAATCAAATAAAAGACTAGATTGAAGGCTCAGGAAAGACAAGGCTAAGAATTATTAAATATCCCAGGAAAGCTCCATTTCAGAAACACCTTACAGCGCTTTTCCAGGGGGATCACTGGCCCCAGGGCACATATGATGAATATTAGCTGCAAAGTGAAACTGTGTATAAGTTCACACTTGTAATGGTAAAAGCAGAATATTAAAAATAATCAGAATGTCTTTGCTGTCGTGGGGAGAGAAGAAGAAAGTTCACTTCCCGAGATCCAAGAGCGCTAACTATGATGAAAATCTTTTGCACTCAGGGTAACAAACATTGTCTGCTTTGCTTGACTGATGAAGATTAGCTGACTTCTTACATTAAAGAAGTTTGTCTTGTATGGGCTGAAGTGACAAGACAATAACTAAGTGCTAATTGTGCATAACCAACACTAAAGATATGCAGCCCCATTATGGCATGTAATAAATGAAGCGAACAACAGAAATATATTAGGCACTTTAATAATGATACTAGAACCATGGCTGGAAAAAAAAACAGGGATGTGAAGGGTTTAAGAAACAGAATCTAGGAGCGTGTCTGCATGTGCCTGCCTTAGGCTGGCACTACTAGAGGCTCTGCCTGCCTTCCTGAGAATGCAGTCTCTTAGTTCTGTGGCAAGACAAAATTGATACAGGACTTTAAATAGCATTAGAACCTATAATTACTTTGCATTATTATATAGTTTAAGCAGTGGTTATTACTTGCCTGGTATTTTAATTTCCCATGCAACATGATGAAAAAGGTCAATTTGGCTTTTTTAAAAGAGCGTAATTGTAGCGTGCTAGACTTATTAGCAGCCGTACATTTTATGGTTCTTTAGGGATGTTTGATTTTGAAATGACTACAGTGTTACAAAATAATACACTGCAGGACAAAGTGAGTTAGCAAAGCTTATTTAGAGATGTATCTAACTTTGTTGTGTTGGACTATTATCTTCTTCAGGTTTTGTTACTCCCCTAGAAATGTACATCTTGTCTTTCTTCCCACCCGAAAATTAAAAAAAAAACACTATAAAACTCTGAATAGGATCATGTAATAACTGAAAAATAACTAAAAAGAATAGGTGCATTAAGGACATAATTAGTTCTTTCATTTCCTCAACCTCTCAGAAGTCACCGGCAAAGCTGCTTGCAGCTCTTGAGGAGTCAGAAATGGAGCTCTTGGTGAAACCCCTGACAGGATTTGGCCACCACTCTGAATGTAGTTGCTGTAGGTTCAGCTGTATTCACCTCTAAAAAATTAATTTGTTTCAATGCCACCATTTTGGGCATTTGTTCTGGGTTTCACTTTGGAACAAAGTATCAGGTTCAGATCCTCGGGATTTTTATAACCTACTATTTGAATATGGAATTTTTAAAATGTTGCATATGAAGGCCAACGATGCTACAGAAAAAAAATGGTGTGAACAACATCTTTTAAATGTAAATGATTACCAGTCCTGGCAACAGGAAGAAACAACATGTACTTTGAAAGAAATACATGTGATAAAAATGAAGAATTAAAGTCAAATTAACGTAGTAATGACAAATGGTACTGCTATGATCTTCTGCAGAAAAGGATCTCAAAGTCCTTTATAAATATTAATTAATTAAACTTGACAGACAGCTTTTTGAAGGCAAGGCAGTAACATTATTCTTTTTTATTGATGCAGGATTTGAGGCAGAAAAAGTTTTCTGGCCAAGGTCATGAAAGCTCTTCTCTATCAGTTCCGGTAAAAGTCTCCAGGTCTCAGTCTTGGGTTTCCACTACTGGTAGGTGTTTCCTCTCTACTCGAACGTGTGCCCGCACCGGTGACGAATTAGCACTCAGCTTATGGAACAGACCCAAGAAACTCTCTTACCTCTGATTACAAAGTTGACATGCAAAACAGTCCAGGTGATAAACATTGTCCTTTGCTCTCATCACCATCTCAAAAGCAGGTATGAGCTTACTGCAGGCAGCACAGTTTCCTGTAACGCCAAATAACCTGGAGATACAGAAAGAAATATAGTCCTGAAAATGCTTAACTGAAAACCACACTATCTCTATTATTTTTTTTATTTTTTTCCCCAGCAGTCGCCAGTCCTTTGACTGACTTCCCAGAACACCTCCCTTTGCAAAGCCTGGTCTTTGGTGGTAGGAGTCTGCCCAATTTACAATACAAAGGCACAGTCCTTTCGCTGGAGAGAAAGCTTTATGAAGCAGTGACAGACTAATATTGCACCTATTGTGATGTGGGTTTTTTTTTTTCCTGCAGGTTATACCGACCTTTCTTGATAAAAGAAACATCTTGTTAAACTAAACAAAGAAATTGTAAACACATTAGGGATGTTACATAACTGCGCAGACAGGGGTCAAGCTGTTTGCATACGCGGGAAGAGTCTTCTCCTTGGATCTCGGCGGTGCAGACGAGAGTCACATAACCTTGGCTTTGGTGCTATTTATTATTAAAACACACTTTAGCTAGAAAAGAAATAACACTTGAAAAAGCCGATGTTCTTCGCATTTTTGACATCTAGTGCTAAAAGCTTTACCACTATTATTAAAAGAACATTTTATGAACAAGTCATTTATATCGTCAGAAAGCATTAGCGGTTCATGCACCTTACAACCCTATACCGTAGTTATTGCTATGATTATGTTATTCAGGTAGCACATTAAAGTAAATGAGGCTGTAAACTATATATAGTCACATCAGGAGTAGAAGTATAAAATACTGTAAGAACAATATGAAATGCTGTTTTTGCTAGACACCTATATAAATTTATTTTTTTTAAAAATTCTCTTTGTTAAAGATTTTTCAATAGTTTTCAAGTGGGTGTATTAAACTAAAAAAAAAAAAAATCACACATGCATCCTTTTGTAACATGGAAGGATTGTAATGAACAAGAAAAAAATACCTTAGCTCTACATGGCAGCAATCTTTGAAACTAAGTTTATTTAAACTACTTAATACTTGTGATGGGTTATTAAAAGTAATGCTCTGCTTGTGTATAGCAGTTAATGCTGTTTTTAACTATGAAGCACGTTAGATGAAAACGCCACATCTGCCAGTTTTCTTTTTTTCCTCAACATCAGGCTGACAGCAGAAAAATATAATGGCTCTCAAGGGAAACACCAAATTAAAAGCAGTTCTAAACTAATGAATTCAAAGGTGCTCTGTAGAAAATTCAGTTTGGTAACATAAAAATGAAGGCAGTTTTTTAATCACATCCCTACATTTTACTGAATTTCCTGGGTTACCAACAAGACTACTTAATTCCAAATCCTTTTACTTTCTCCTTCTACTTAAGGTGTGCTGCCTACATAATATGTGCCTGTTTATTTTCCAAGTTGCAGCCTTTTTTCCCCTGTCTGAGCTGCTGGTTACCGTGATCACCGAGAGAAGTGCTGGGACAAGGCCACCGTCACCAGCTCTTGCTAGAACGTCTCAAGTCAACCTCCATTTCAGCTAAGTCTGATTACTAAGTTTATAGACTATTTAAGCAAATTATAAATATTCTTTTTGCAACACATTCTGTTCCAGTTCTATCTCCATCATGTGTGAGTTTTGCCAAGGTTATCTAAATCGCATTCAGACTTCCATTCCTCACCTCTAGAGACACAAGACCTTCCATAGTTGTCAGCTGGCTTTGAGTTAGGAAAGACTAAACCCACCAGCTGAAGGCCCAGCTCTGTTACCCTTCACATCTATGCTGTGAAGGTGATGGTAGCTTAGTTGCATGAGGAAAGCAGATTGGGCTGCAAGAGGTACTCATTATGGGCTGTATTCTTCATGGTTACAGTGAAAAGAAGATCTGTCCTT
>VXBZ01005814.1:173514-215223 GCA_013399135.1 Heliornis fulica
ACAGGCTTCCTCCTTTTTTTTGCTATTCTTGTTTGACAACTGTCCTCTGTAAGATCCATTGATTCACTACCAACAGCACTCTTTTGTCTACTTTCATTTTATATGAAAATGTTGCTGGATTTGCATAAGACGTCTGGGTTTCCAGTAGGAGTACGAAATGTCTGTTTGCACAATGGAAAACGAGGGAGAAAAAACATCTTGAGATTCAGGAATGACAAAGCAGACATTAAATGGAATTTCTCCTGTGGCTCAGTAATTACGGATAGTTTCACATGGTTTCAAATTATTTTTTCTCCTCATTCTCACTACTGGGTTAACTAGGTTCATTAGGGAAAAAAATATATATGGGAGCCGAGTTCTAAACCTGCCTCCACCACTAACTGAGTGGGTGACCCTGGCAACTCACTTAATTTTGGTCTCAATTTATTCGTTCCAAGGAGGTGAGACCTAATCTTCACGTTGTAATATCCCTGCTAGATACTGTTTCTATAAAAAAAAATGAAATGCTACTTTCAAACCTCCTGTTCTTTACAGTGCAAGAGGGATCAAAATAATACACACACACACCGTTTGAAATGTAATCAGACATTTACCGAAATAGACAATCGCCTTTTTTCTCCTAGTAGGTTTGTGTATTATTCAGGATTTCAATTCAAGCTCTATGCACTGAAAGGCAGAATTTGGCCCTCAGCAAATATTTCAGACAGCATAAGATGCTATTCGGAGAAGCATAAAACCACATAAAGGAACCTAAAAGTTAATGAGAAAGAAAAAAAAAATTATCTAAGGATCTAGATTACAAAGCCCATTGAAAAGCGTAGTTTTAGGGAGCATGCTGACTATTATTTAGATTATTAGGTAGAGATTTCCTAGATGTTTCTAAGTGACTTAGGGATACAAGTACTACAGGCCTTATTCTATGTTCTCCTACTTCCCACAAGGTATTTTTGAAAATCCTCCCTGCCAAACTGTAGAGAAAAGCAAGCGGGTAAATCTGTCCCACATACATTTTTATGAATGCCTGGAAAACTTATTTCATTCCCACCCATCCTCCATTCCCTGGAACGGCTTTCTAAATGCTCCTTGAAAATGAAACATGCTTCCAGCCAAGGGGAGAGAAAAAGCTGTCCCACTTTGCCTTACTGGAGTTAAATCACACAAGCTCAGGAAAAACAAGAGCAGGGAGCACCCATTCACCCTGCTCATCCACAGACCTCCTGAATATAAAAGTCACCCAGTAAAAATCTGTTGGTGACTCTGCTTGTACTAACACTGGTCTAGTAATAAGCCAGGGCCAGTAAAATGGAGACTCCTTAGAAAGGAAAAAGGCGGGAAACAAACTGAACGCATGAGAAAATGGCCGCTTCTGAAGCGGTTCTGGATTCTCTCCCGTATCCTGATCGCTGCTTACACGTCGTTCTCTAAGTCCCTCTCTTTGAAAGTCTTTTCTTGACAAAACTGGGGTGTGAAAATGAAGCTGCAGACCGGGATGCTGAACAGATCGAAGCTCTGAGCTTTGAACACTCCCCAGCTGCAGGTGAGGTAGACAGATTTCCACGGGAGCTCGGCTCTCTGCGTCCTGAGTTATTTTTGAAAATATGAAATCGCGAGTGTCATAAATGGGAGCAGTTAGGTGACACGGCTTGCACACATATCCAAATTAGCATAAATCTTTCCCCTGATTTTAGATACTGCAATAAAGATGAAAAAGACAAACAGTCCAGTCATTTAATGTGTGTTAATGGAAGCATTCAAACACAATTGCTGAAGCATGCTTAAACACCTACTAAAATCAAAAGCTGGATTCAGTGTTTGCCTTGTTTGGTAATGCCGTGAAAAAAAGGTTAGTTTTGCCAAACCAGAGCAGAGAAACCTTTTCACCTCAGTACCCTTAATTCTTTAAAAGCAAACTCAGACACTGGAGAATTAACTTGACGTTGGAAGTATGCCAACATTCGTAACACTGTTTGTAAGGGTACCCAGCGAGTGCCACCCAGAAACGCAGCTCCCCTCTGCTGAGGGCGAGCTGCGGTACGTCCCTTTGCTACTAGAAGTTGGATGTGGGAGGCTGGATGGTGGGCAGATGGAAATGTGACGGTAAAGCGGGGCTGTAGCCTCACAGCACAGGAACACGCTATTCTGTCTGAGTGTTTTGCTTTCATGTTTAGCTAACCTGGGTGTGCGAGTAATGCCATCTGGGCTCGGCCGGCTGCGTGCGATGTTTAGCACTTGTGTCTCTGCAGCGTGATCCACACGCTGGAGATGGGAGGTGCAAACCTCTCTCAGGTGAAGATGCTATTTCTCACACCATTCCGCTGTATACAGCTGTCATGGTAGGAAATAATTGCATGTAACCTGAAGTCTGGTAGTCAGTGCAGGGAGGGCGTGTGTGTGTGTATCTATTCTGCACCTCGGTTTTATGTGTTGCCCTCATCGCTGTAATTCATAACTTACTGTAGCTGAGCCTTTCCCCTCAGTGCAGACTTCCAGCTTGTTCCATCTGTAGAGAGCAAACTATTTGCCAAACTGTCCCGTGTGTGCTGGAGTTTGTGAAACCAGGCCTTTTATTCTCTGCAGACCGCATGAAAGAATTCCTTATGTAAAGTTAACATGGATGAATTCCATTTCAAAACCTCAGAACCTGACATTCGAAACAAAATATAGATTTACTTGTATATGCTTCCCTAATTAGGTTATTTGTGCTTTCTGTGAAACAATCTAAGCTTTCATTCCAAGTAAGTATTACCAGCCTTAATTTTGACTTGAAAAATTTGAAGCATGACCAGACATAATGACCGTAATACCACTTTTCTAAATCAACAGTTTGAAAAAGTTCTGGGAGGTGGGAATTTTGTTGTTTAGTCAAAGGACTGTTAACTCTGAAGTCTAAATTGGACAACTTTAAAAACCCCTCGTTCACGCTAGGATCAAATACAGCTGCATCGTTTATGTCACAGGCTGCTACCCTTTCCCTTCAGTCATGCTGTCAGATCATCAAACTTCCAGTTTAAAGCTAAAATGAATTTTAAGGAGTATTCTGGTCTAATTTACTGTCTGCTTTTAATCAAGTTAGAATTTTCTTTCATTTTAAATTTTCTTTGACCACCCTCATTGACTCAGATTAAAAGCAAGGATGATTGTGAGCCGTGTAGAATGATCTATGGCTGATACTGTAGAAATAAATTCAAGTTAAAAATGACCTCCCAATGCACTCAGGGCTCTGCTTTGCACCACCACTCATGCATCGTGTCATCCTTAAACTTCTACCAGTAAAGTCAACATCAATATTACATCCATTTCTACAAAGCAACCATATAAACTTCATCTCTCTACACATGCTTTACTTTAAATCATGCACATAAATCCATCTACATGCACAGGCCAAATCTAAAAATTTACAGATACTCAGCTGACTTATTTTCATTGTCAAACTCAAGCAACTTAAAAACATATTTAATTCCCCAACTGAAGGAAGAATAAGAATGCAATAGCCCAAGCTGGTTCCCAGTCTGGGGGTAGATCTAACTGGCACAGCAGAGTGACACAGTTCAGGGTCGACTAAGTGCTGCAACTGTGTCTGTGCAGCACTCCACTGGGGCTAATTAGGTTCATGTCCCAGCTAACTAACTGCTGGCACTGCCACTTAGATGTGTCTACACTGTTTCTGGATCTGTAAGCTAGCTTAGGGCTTTGTGCCATGTGCTGCATGACACTGATATCACTCAAGGCTCTACCTGTACCTTTCAGTTGTGACAAGGCATTGCTGAGCTCTGTTTGCCACCTGCCCTCCCTTCTCCTCAGCTGAAGGTATGATCTCAAAGACAACTCAGGGATAAGTCGATGACATTGTCAGAAACAGGCTGGGGGTGAGGGACTCCCGGCGATGACGTTCGCTATGGTGGTGCCTACGGAAGAATCACGCTCACCTCCCGCACAGATGCTGCTCCATGCAGTAGCCATCTGTCCCTGTTGCAACACCATGCAGCTGATGTCAGGTGGTGCAGATGACCTACAGTCCCTCTTAGGAAGGAACCAGTGTCACCCACAACATGGATGTGGGGAGTTTCTCAGTTGCCCTACAACTGAGTGTAGCTCCACATCACTGCAGAGGAAGTGAAACCCAACAGCGATGCTTCTGAGGTGCATTTCAGATTCATGCCCTCCCCCCATGTGCTAAACAGGGAAGGAGGGATCTGGGAAGAAAAGGACTCAAATGAAGAGAAAGGCTCCCTGATGAGCAGTGGCCAAAGTCCTGCCATTTCCCAACAACTCTGCTGTTTCTGCAGTGGCGAGGGAGAAAAGGTCTGTGTGGTGCATAGGAGTTTGCCCCTGGAGATGGGAGAAGGGAAGGAAATTAAGATACAAATATATAATTAGCTGCCTAATGTGAGGGACATAAAACAGGCATTTTTCATTTTGCCCTAGAGGTGACTGAGAATGTAGAACCTCTGGGTAAGAAATCAATGCACTGACTCTCAGGTAAATACATACTGAAATAGAAGTGGGGGGTAAGTTAATAGTTCTATGAGGTCATATAATAAAGTCTGTAGTTCTTTCATCAGCGCTGTGAACAATGCAGTTACTGTGTTTGTCCCCTGGTGTAATAGCAAAGACGGTTGCTAGACTCTGAAAATAAATTATGCCATGCTTTATTAAATGGTAAACAGCTGTTCCAGCCACAATACAGCACATGCTAATTGAAGAATGCCTTAAGCAGTCCTATAATAAAAGGCTTTTAAGAGTCAGAGAGAAAAAAAAAAAAAAGCCAGCATCATGACAGACTTACTATCATGGGTTCCCTTAGTTAAAATTCAACACATGGGTCATTCAAGGTGAGAAGTATATTCTGGGAGAAGATCTACAGTAATGAACATTTAAGAATCATTAGCAGGCTCTTTCATGCCATGAAGCTGTAGGCAAAGACGTGCTTAGGTAGGAAGTACAGCCACAAGGTTCTCATCGTACTTCCATGTCTTGTTTTGCTAGGAGATATATATCCAGGAACACAACAAACTTGCAGGAAAAATTGCTTTTTCCAAGGTGGTGATCCCCAGCCCCAAAACCTCACTGCTTGTGGGAATCACCCTGGTGATTTTGGCAGAGAATGAGAGCTACGGCGCAAGCCGTAGAATAACACACATATAACAGGCAGAAGATGCTACTTTGCAACATGAGCCCCAAACCAGCAAGGTTTCCCAAGCAACCATATCATTGTATCTTTGCAGAGCCCTGACTCCTTGTGCCAGCCTGGGTCTGTTGAGCTGAGGAGGTGTGCTTTGACCGGTGGCTATCGAAGGAGCTACTTGGAACGTCGAGGTACAGTCATTATTTTCACACTAAGAGGTTCATGGTCAAAGTTGGGAGGAAACATAAGTCAGAGTTTAGAATGGGGAAAGGAGGTCTCCACACCTTGTCACTGCGCTACCCTAGGTGGCCTTGTGTAATTATCCCCCCATTTACTACTCCATTTTCCTATCTTTACTTTGCATTAAAAGGCCACCAGGTAACCTGGCGTGCAAAAGGCCCTTAAGAGCCCCAAATGATAGCTACTATGAAAAGTAAAAATATATTTACAGCAGCTACTGACATAAGAATTTGCCTGAGAAGGACATCCAGATATATGGTACTCACACTACCAGACACCTGCTTTCTGGAAAATTGCTCGCAGAGCAAAATTAGGCTCTCGCACATGTGCATGCGTGTAAGCATGTGTGTAAAATAAAAACCAGCAAAATAGACTCATAAGGAGAATCAGAAGGAAGTGTTTTCTCTGCTATACCACACAATTATTGTCCTGCAACTCTTCTTTCTATAAACCACTGTAAGATGAGTGCTGCATGTTGAGCAAGATTTTTGTAAAATGTTTGCAGCAATCAAAATTCTTAGAAATTAGGAAAAAGAGGCTGTGTGTCAATCCATTAGGTGGCATGCAAATATTTCGTTCTGCTCATACAAATCATATGATGCACTTGCAAATTCATGCAACAAAGTGATGGTTTTATAGAACTGCTCTCCCTATAGAAAGGGAAACTGGTGAAGTTTCCTTCATTGGACTATGTGAGCATTTCCTTTATAAATAAAAGCTGCTGTATCTAAGGTATTTCCTTTGTTGTGTCACCTTTAGGACTTACTATTTGAAGTATTCCATTGAAATGGCTATGCTCTGTGCAGTGTTCAGAATTTTAAGTAAAACCTTAAACAGTTACAAATCAAAGCATCAGGGTACTTTGAAGAAGCACATACACTATATACATCGCATTCTGCATGCATATGCATTGCTGATATCTATATATCATTGACACGTTCGCAAAAACATTACAGCTTTGGGAAAAAAAATATTTCAAGCAAAATATAAACATTAAAATGATGGTTTAAAAATAATATAGTTTTCAAAAACTCAGACTTCAGCATATTTAGGGCTGGTTCTACAAGTATGTTTTCAAAATGTGTCGGGTTATCAGAAAATGGCCATGACATTTTTCTGGCATTAACTCAATATTCAATAAATACTTCACTAAAATAAGAAGATGCATTAATTAAATAATTGCAAGTAATTGATTTTTTTTTTCTCTCAGGTACTTATTAAATTCTTTAGATTTTAAGGTACCGCTATTTTTACACCTGCATCTGGCTCTGTGGTTTCTTCCCCACTGTCTGTGATTTTTGTTCCTCTTCTAAAAAGAATGCTTGAGGAAATTCTGTGGAAATGTCTCACTCAAATTTATAATTAATGTAGCAGAAAATTATATTTCTAATTAAATAAAACTGAGCATGAATTGAGGCAAATGCTAGAAGCATTATAAACATTATAAAGTTAAGAGAGGAACAAAATCACAAACAATGAGCAGGTAATGTAACTGCATATATTAGAAACATCTCAATTATTACATCCACAAAGGCAGAACCTAAAAAGCTGCTTTCATAAGAAGGTGTCATGTTGACATATATTGCTCATTAAAAAAGGTGCCGTTTGTATATGGGTTACTGTTCTTCATATGCATGAATACTGGTAACACGTTGTGGGAAAGGAAAGCCCTTGAGATTTTGTGTAGTTTGAATATTTAATGCAACAATAGTTTGCTCCCTAATAAAGAAAAGGAAGAAATTTGGGAGAGGAGGACATAAATTTGCCTATTTATTATTTTACGCTGACTGCAGCTGGGGATCGGCACCCCCGTATACCTCTCCGGATCTGCCGTTCAAATTAACGGCTGCTCACGGTGGCTGCTCTTTAACCAAAACTGTAGAGACTACAGACAAAAAGCTCCCCTTGTCCCCCTTTTAAGCAGAAAAACGCCAAGCAGCGTATGTAATATTTGTATATTATATATATATACGTGCGTGTGTACTAACCTACTAGTTATCTCTGCTTACACGCCGGCTGTCAGGAAACTGTCAGCTGTGAAGGCGATAAGGTGGGCAGTTTAAAGAAGATACCGAAGCCTTAAGCTTCTTAATGTGCCACAAATCAATCCCATGAAAGCAAACAACTTGAAAAAGGGTTATATGTATTTAGGAAATCTCTCAGCTCCCCTCGCCTTCGCCGCCAGAGCTCACGCTGGAGTTTTCTCACCCTAATGACCCCTGAAGCGGCCCGGAGGGATTGTGAAACAAGGCGGTTACAGGAGGCAGCTTGCTAATTGAGAAGTTGATCAGGGGGAGAGGGATCCCGCTTTACCGCGTTAAGTGTCCAAATCAAGCATGACTAGATTGACGTTGCCAAATCGCTGTCTGGAGGCCACTCCAAGCCAGGAGCAGCAGGGCTTTTCACACCTGATAGGCCCCTGGCTCTATCTCCATCAAGTCGCATTAAGAAAGGGATGTATTACAGGCGCGCAGCCTGCACCCCTTAAGAGCGCTGCCCGTGCCGGCTAATTGCTGCTCCCCAGCTTCCCTAGAAGTAGCAAACATTCCCCGGGTGGGTGCTGGAGGCACAGGGTGCCGGCTGCCGTTTTGTGGCCCATCCCTCCCCTCCCTCCCAAAATAATCAGAGAGACACTCTCTCCGTTCAAAGGGAGCAACTGGAAGAATTAATTCTTTGTTCAGTGCTGAACAGTTACGCACAGAAGTGCTCTGGAAAGGGAACATTCGGGGACTATGTGTTGTGTAGGGACTACGTGTTGTAAGGGAGAGCTGTAGGCCGCGCTTCGGTCTCCATCTGTGAAGTCCCACATGCTGCCGGCCATCCTGTGGGATGGGGAGGGCACGAGCCTCCACCACAGAGAAAGACGCACTGGGGCAGCACAAAGGACCACAGAACAGTGAACTCCCAGGCTTTTCAGTCACAGGTGGGGTGGGGTTGGAGGGGATATGTCCAACTGCCCTTTACATCCCTGAAAATCCCCTTCATCAGCAGTTTAATCAAGGTGACAGAGAGAGACTAGTCTCTCTCTGTCACCCGTCTAGGATTAAAACTCAACAGTTTCCTCCACACAGTCCTCAGCCTGCATCTACTTTAAATGAAGGCAGTTCTTATTTTCCCATACCATCAGGAGATGTGGCCACAACATGGTCAAAGCTGTCATAATTTGTCTGTTATTTATATAGAGCAGGGGACTTCCTGAACTGTACCGACATATTATTTAAACTGAGGGGGAAATATATCAGGGTAGTGATATACATACCCCTTTTCCCCCTGAAACTTAGGAAACCTCCTATGAAAAAAAATTAAAATCTATCTATGGCTTTAATATGGCTTTTTGATAAAACTATGAAGAGACAATAGTAGAGAAAAAATAGCAGAAGCACTGGTAAAAATTTTAACACTAGAAATGGCATCTAGCTGTAGAACACGCGTGCCGTATATATTGTATTACACACTGACTATCACAAATTTTTTAATGGGGGTCATCAAATTACATCTCTGGCATGACAACAGATAACCACAGAGATCAGGATGAAATCCTCCTCCACCCACAACATCCCAGCAAACCCCCAAAAGCTCAGCAAATGTTGGCCTGCTCTATTTGCCCCCCCTCCTTCTCTGAAACCGGCTCCCCCACGCCTGTTGCCGGATACCAGACATGTCAGATTAAAACAGTATGGCAAATCCAGTGTTCCCAGGCATCACTGTGGAGAAGGGGAAATGGGAATTTTGTTTGGTTTCTAGCGCTGTTGCGACTCTGAGCCACTGAAGATGAGCTGATATTACAGCTTATCCCTTGCCTGCCTGTTGCGGCGGTCAGCAGCGGCAGACGGTGCGGCAGGCACTGCTGCAAGCACAGGCTTAAGCAATGGGGAGTGATAAGAGAGCAGGAAAAAGTGTGAATGAAGTGATCCTGCTCCGGGTAGGTGTGGGAGTAAATTTATCCTGCACTGGACTATTTCTGTGATATTTTAGGGCTGCCTCAGTTTAGGGGTGATGCAAAGATAACGAGAAGCTGATGAAGTTAAGGAGTGTTACTGCAAAGCTTTGAGGGAGGGACAAGTGATTCTGAAGAGGTCTCTGCTCTCGTGAGACCTCACCTGGAGTACTGTGTCCAGTTCTGGAACCCCCAACACAGGAAGGACATGGACCACTTGGAGAGGGTCCAGAGGAGGCCACAAAGATGATAAAGGGGCTGGAGCACCTTTCCTACGAGGACAGGCTGAGAGAGTTGGGGCTGTTCAGCCTGGAGAAGAGGAGTCTCCGGGGAGACCTTCTAGCGGTCTGCCAGGACCTCAAGGGGGCCTACAGGAAAGATGGGGAGAGGCTGTTCAGTAGGGCTTGTTGTGACAGGACAAGGGGTAATGGTTTTAAAATAGAGGGAGATTTAGATTGGATATTAGGAAAAAGTTCTTTCCTGTGAGAGTGGTGGAGCACTGGAACAGGTTGCCCAGGGAGGTGGTGGATGCCCCTGGATCCCTGGAGACATTCAAGGCCAGGTTGGATGAGGCCCTGAGCAACGTGATCTAGTTGGGGGTGTCCCTGCTTCTTGCAGGGGGGTTGGACTAGACGACCTCTGGAAGTCCCTTCCAATTCTAGCTATTCTATGATTCTATGAATCGATTCCCGTATTTTCTGTCCTCTGCTCAGTACCTCAGACCCTTTGCTCTCCCTGTTGCACTGCACATATGTGGCTAGTGCACATATATCCACGTGCTTCTGGAGGAGAGTAAACACACTGCCATGCAAACAGTGGGGGGTTCATTTTTAAAATCTAAAGCGCTGGTCAAGCACTTTAAACAAACAAGCAATGTGGGAGAAGGTACCCTTGGGAGAAGAGACATGGTTGGCTGTAGGCATTTTCATGCCCTTCCTTTCAAAACCGAGGTCATCCTGAGTCTGTGAGTGCATCTCCCCCTCCCTGGGGAAACATCCACCTGCTGCAGGAGTGGCAAAGCCCAGTCAGATCTAACCTGGCACCTGAAACAGGTGCTGTTGCTCCAAAAGGTATCCAAATAATATTGGACAGACACACTCTCACATGTCCTCACCCACCCATAACCTTAAAAGAGGTGAAGTCTGGCAACACTGAGTGAGTATTCTCTATTTTCCTGTACCTTTTGAAGGCCTTTGTGTCAGTGTAGTAAAGGTTTTAGACACTGACCAGCCACTGCTGGTGACTACACTGAAGCAAGGTTAAGCAGAAGATTGCATCTTCTATATCCCTGCACCAATACTGTAAAGTACAAGCTCCAAAATAAAGCAACTAAGAAAAAAGGAGATAGTAAAAATAACAGAGTTGCCTTTTTCATCTTGTTTCTACCAGCAAAAGACAGGCCAATAGATAAAATGCTAACCTGGACTGCAGGCCTTTTGTATCTTCCTCCTTAAACTGTTCATTCCTTTGTCTTCCTGTAGTTCTACCTCAATATATTAATTTTCCTTCATTCTTAATTATTTTTGTTGTTACCTTTCTCTATAACCCCAGGCTTTCTCTTTTTCTACCAGGTCCACCCTTTGCTGTATATCCTTACTTGTTCTTGCTTGATATACTATATTTTTGTGTAGACCCTGACCCAACTCATCATTCCACTCAGGTTTTAAGTTTCATCTTCCACTGGAGTTTGTTTGCCTTCTAGATCCCATTACGTTTCAGAAATGAAACTTTTTGTAAACTGTAGTGTGGGTTTCCCATGCACTGAGTCAGCTTGTTACTGTCATTTGTGAGGATTTAAAGAAATATTTTGCATGCAAAATTCAGGGCATCTTCCACTGATGCATGGTTTACTCTGCTTTTCCCATCACTTGTGAAGTTAGATGGGAAGAGTTTTCATGCAAATATAAATGTACTTCAGTTAAGGCTAAATGTCTAATCCAGAGAAGAGAACCATACTGCTAGTATGATTATCACAGCATCACAGAGTCACTATGTGTCCCTGGGCAGGGCTAATGAGGAAGAATATGCAACAGGAGTCGATATCCGAGATCACTCCTTCCATCTGGTACCTAGAGAAGGCAACAGGAAGTGATGTTGCCATCACAGTAGCTTCTTGGTATCTTAAGATGTCTATAAAGTCCCTACTAAGGATCATGCAATGGTAGATGAAGCAATGGTGGAGTCTTTCAATCTCTTCATACCCAGTTACTGGTTTTAAGGGCTGTAAGGGAGGGGATGAGGACAAGACCCCTTAGAAAGGAGCCCACCAAGAGCATGAATGCAGTAAGAATGGTTACATGAAATATTTGCTGTTTGTGTTTACTGGTGTAACTGGCNTACCGAGAGCAGGAATGCAGTAAGAATAGTTACAAGAAATATTTACTTTTTGTTTGTGTTTACTGGTGTAACTGGCTACCCTGCTGGGGCCAGTTACATACACACAGACCCAGGCAGTACACAACCAACTAGAGAAAGCCCAAGCTGCAGCACTGCCTACCCCTCCACCACAGCAGCAGTTATTCCTCACCTCTTGAATAAAAAAATTGTTGTATAAGTTCACTTTATGACTTTTGTGGTATTACTTAGGATTTTGAGAAATAGCCAAAATTCTGAGAGGTTTCCTGTGTCCAAATTCTTTGGCAATCTAGCTCTGAGCTCTTCAGATTGATATGGTTCATTTTAGTATGAGTGGGTAAGTTGAGTTGATTTTGATTAAAAAAAAAAAGAAAATTATCCTCCTTACAGACACGCACGGAAAGGAGAAAATAATAAGGCCAAAACCCTTCATGCTACATTTTAATTGAAGCTGGAGAAGTATTAATCAGAGTGCAGGGAGATGCTTCAGAACAATCAGTTACAGCACCAGACAGGAAGTACAGCCAGGGCCAGCTCTGTGTGGTGGGACAGATGGCACGCCGTACAAATGGCTGCCGTGGCAGAAGCCATGCAGAAGTCCAATCTACCTGCTAGACCCACACACAAAAGTCAAAGCCACTTTTTCTTTATGGCTCTGCCAGAAAGTTCCACTAAGGTATTTTCCCTTATTGTGGAAGTTTCCCACTAAGTTTACAAGTATATGACTTGAAATTTTTGAGGTATTGCTCATACAGATAAAGGCCCCAAATCTTATGATGTATAACCCATGTATCTGTTAGCAGACCAACAGGGATAAGAGGTGCTATTTCTGACTGAGCTGACCAAAAAAGCTGCTAGGATAAAGGGAGTAATACTTTCAAACCCCATGCTGGTACAAATATGGGTTTTCCGCTCATGGGAGACTGTTTTATGATACTGATTCAGTATATTCCTATTAAGAGTATTTTGCCAATATTGTATGTCAATATTCCTAGACGTGCAAGTTTTCATAGCGTTGAATATTCCTTAATTTTATGAGGAAAAGATTGCAGATTTCAAAGAGATGAATCATATCCACATCGATTTCCTGGATTGAACCATGTGTTACCACACTGTAAGAGTCTGTCTAGAAAAAAAGCTACTGTGTAAAAATACAACAAATGCCTGATACCACCAAGAAGTGGGTTTTTTTCCTAATGAAAAAGCCTGCTTGTTAGCTAGCCTTTACTTAGCATCTTTTATTTTTATTTAGAGTGTTCCCACAGGCCTATTAAATTCTCCTACTCTTAAAAATAATTAAAGGGTACGTTAATTATCTAAGATATCTCAATTCATAGATTCTAAAATGTAGGAAGAAAAAAACCCAACATAGTCTGGAGTAATAATATGCAGCATATTGCAGCTACAGATATTTCCTGTAGATCATTGCTGTACAGTTCCACAGTCTTCCATATTTTCTATTTATTTCCAAAACAGATGCTTCTTTTCAGCTTATTTTGCTTCCAAATGGCTGTCCAACAAAGAAGGTTTTCATATGAGACCAAATAATATTTTACTTTATTTACATAATCATACCATCTATGAGCAGCCTTAAAATTCAAGGATCAGTGAATACTTCAGAAAGTGCAGGACAGAAACTCACATTTACAGCTGAATTTGTTTCAATAGTGTAAATGTCTGTTTTTTGAGTCCCTGAATATTTGCAGACTCTTCAACTAAAACAATTCCTAACATTGGCTGAAATTAAATACTGCACAATAACCTTAGAATTATGGGTTTTTTCTTACCAAGAACTCAGGCATGGAAAACTATAGGTGCCACTAGTAAGTCATCTTTATAGTAAAAAAAAATAAAAATAGAAAAATAAACTAAAAATAGTTTGGACAAAAGATTTTAAATTAAATTGCTGTATTTCTCCTATTTCACAGAATCACAAACTTGGAAAAGACCTTTGAGATCATTGAGTCCAACCTGACCTCTCCTCTACAAAATCATACCCCTAAGCACCTCATCTATCCGTCTTTTAAACACAGCCAGGGATGGTGACTCAACCACCTCCCTGGGCAGCCTGTTCCAATGCCTGAAATCACCTAATCACACATAGACTGGGCACTGGAACACATCTGACTTATCTGTGAAATTCATCATCTACCAAGACCAGTGGAAAAAGAAAGGGAAGAAGGAGAATCACAGATCAAGCTTATTGTATGCTTACTGATGTTATAGAAGGGGATCTAAGCCCCACAGATTTGAACAGCAGGAAAAAAACATTATTTTTTTTAAACTTTTATTCCTAGGGTGATTTTTTTTTTTAATCCCCCAGGCATCTGCATCATTATTAAGTTTCAGTGAGAAGGTATGGCATTTACAGTTAGACAAAATGGGAGCAAACCATCCTGGGTGTCATCATGAGGTGTGTGCAGGAAAAACAAGTGATCAGGCCCAGTCAGCAAGGGTTCATGAAAATGCAGGATCCTTCCTGTCCAACCCCTACCCCTGAATTGAGTCTTTTCAAGGAAGAGGTGGAAAACCATCTTCCAGAAGAGCAGGAGGTGTGGCAATAACCCTCTAAGCGATCACTTACAGTGAGAAACAAACAGAGAGAAGTCATTCCAGAGCACTGGAACAGGTTGCCCAGAGAGGTGGTGGATGCCACATCCCTGGAGACCTTCAAGGCCAGGTTGGATGAGGCCCTGAGCAACCTGATCTAGTTGGGGGTGTCCCTGCTTCTTGCAGGGGGGTTGGACTGGATGACCTCTGGGAGTCCCATTCCATCATTCTATGAATCTATGATTCAGTAAATCCTTTCATTTAAGGAGCTGTGGCAGGAGTTACACAGGCCTTGAGCGCTAATGATGGTCAGCAGAAGCATTTCCTGAAGGGCCACCATTACATCACAGATGGAAACACACACCAGCCTCTGCAATACCACCTCCATACAAGTACGAGTTCTGGTATATAAAGCAGATTCTCAGTAAAGAGCTCCCTGTTTTATGAGAGGAAAAGCTTGTATTGCTATGTCATATCACTACATCATAAGCATTTCTCCAATAAGTTGTATAAATTTTTAATCAAGCAAATACTCTTATTGAGCCCAGTAGGTTCACTTGTACTAGAACTGGCACCAAATGAACAATAGTCATAATCCTCTCTCTCTTTTTCATTTGCACATCTGTATGTAGAGGAAGAGCATATCTACATTCTAGAGAAGAGGAAACATAAAACCACATCTAAAATAACTTTGAAATTTGGTTTTTTTTGATGAGTGTACAACAGATCATCATCTTCCACCGGTTCTGTTCTTGCTATTATAACCATGGTTCTTCTCCAGTGACTTGCCTGGCACTACCACATCTTCCAACAGAACCAGTTGTGTAGCTTTTTGCAGTTCCTGCACAACTTCAGGCACTGCCATCACTTGCTATATCTCCTGTGGAGGCACGGTGAGGGTCCCACACAGGTCTCAGCAACAGCCTGGCACTAGTCAGGCACAGCACCATTGCTGAGAATTTGTAATTAAGTCCCAGGATAATCACAAATGTAATGAACTAAAACGAGGGAAACACAAGACAGAGATTTAAAAAGCCCCAACCCTGTTCTGATTGGGATAATAAGCACCGTGCACAGCCCACCCACAGTTTAACCCTATGTAAGTTGTAGGGGGGTTTCTACAGCTCTCTATCATGGTGGCTGTTAGCCAACCTCTGTATTTCCACCCTCCCAGCAACTCCTCAGTCTGTGAAGTTAAAGATGTTGAAATATGTCAGGGATATATGTTCACATGTTCTCCTCAGCTGTGGGTTCCAAGTGCATATCCAGTTTCCCAGGGAATCTTTTCCTCCCCTCGGTGCTTATTTGGGCCATTTTCCAACAGTGACCAGCAACCTTTCTCCATGGCAGAGTAGTGGCCAGATGTGAGGCTGTTCGAAAGTTTACTTGCTATTTTTAGTGATGGAGCAGCTATTTTAAGTCAGACAGGCAGCTTTCCCAGCTCAAGGAAGAGAAGGTGGCCATCAGCCTATTATCTGTTGTTTTAAAGATGATTTCAGCCCAGAGCAAGTTCATTCTGAAACTGATCACTGGGCTGGGAAAAAGGCAGCCAACCTAATGGAACAATGTAATTTTTTTAAAATGTAATTTAGGCATTTTATCTGTATCACAAAATGTGTTGTCTTATTGCCAGCTGAGCTTGAAAACCTGTCCCATCTACATTTTAGAAGAACATTATGCATGCTCAAATAAATAGTTCTCTTTAATTTATCTTTATTTGGCTTTTTATGTAAGAACACTGGTACTTTGTGACTATACTCTAACCAGTACTTCTCTTGCACTGATCACTACTAAAAAGGAAACTTTTCATAAAGAGAGACCAATCACTATTCATCCAAATATGTACACTTTCTTTAAAAAAAAATAATTGTAAAAGTAAAAAAAAAAATCACTGTTTGCACAGCCTATGTGCATCTAAGAGAGAATCAAAAACCTATGGTTAAATTATATTGAAATACAGAGTAATTATAATGCAGAGAGGAACACCCACACACACTGCAGAAATCAGAACCTGCAAGTAAAATTGTCTCCAAAACCAAAATTAGCTTTGTTGACTTTTATCGCCCTAATCTGTGAGAAATGTAAAAAGCAAACAAAGGGAAAATGTAGTAATAGAGAAAGAAAACTGGATCCGAGATTTATGTTTGTAATAAACATATCACTTGCCACAGAAATATTTCTTTAGTGTGCAGCACAACTGAAATTTGGCACCACCTCATTCACACTTGTGTAAAGTGAATGTTAACCTTCAATAATAATAATGTATTCAATTGAAGGTTTAATCAGTTTTTAGGCCTTGATACCATAAAAATATGAGTGATGCCCACCCATTGCCATCACTTAATAAGATTACATATGTAGAACCATCTCGAGGCTCAGAGTCCAGAATTCAGAAATCTTCAAAGGACAACTTCTATACATGACTTAAAGGGTAGATATGGGCTTCTGGGGGAAAATGTGAACAATTAACTCATATCAACAATAAATGTTACATTATTGGCAATCTTCAGGAATATGAGTCTGTTATTGGATGATTATTTCACCGCAATGTGGTAAATATATTAGTCTTACCATTAGCATGGTAAAATGTTCTTTTAGTAGATTACATAAGGCTATTATATGGGTGATGGGGAACAAGTGAGGAGTAACAAAAACAACAACAAAAAATTTCTCATTACTTTGATGGGAAAAAAGTTACTTTCTTCCTACACTATTATCACCATTTATTATTTGTGATTTACCTGATGATCAAACACAGTTAATGAAAAATACAGTATCTTCCTAGGTGGTATCAGGTAATTTTCCTCATGCTTTTCCATTTAAAATAAGAAGCATCTGAATTCACGTTTTAAAAACCAACTTAACATACACATTTAACAGCTTTTTCATTTAAACCCCTCAATTTTTCTCGTCCCTGGGGAAGATTTTGGTTTAATGAACACAGAAATAGCACGACATACTGAAGAAATAAGGATTGGTCCCCAAAAAGACCCTATTTCTTATTTTAAGTGTATAAAACAAGTGGCCATATCATCCAGAGAGCTGGCCAGATATTTCCAAAAGCCTCCAAATAAGGAGCTTGCCCTGGAACATGCTGCCTGTTAAATCTGAGGGCTCTGGGTGCATTAACTCAATCTGAAAGCAGCATTTTGTACCAACAGCATACCCACTCTGGTGCCACATTTACTAAACCATCCATGTAGCCCAACATCACCACACACCCAAACTCAAACCCTGCTGGGGAGTGCTCTTTCAAGCTCCAAGGGGCTCAGACACACACATTTGTATGCTTTAGGGAATCTATTGGTTACTGATACAATACCATTTGTCTTCTAATCATTCTATGATTCTATGATTCTGTGCCAGCCAAGTGTTTTCCATTTACCTTCTAGTGTTTGAAAAGTTAGAGCTCCTCCACCGAGGATCAGAAGTTGTGATTTTGGTAATTAGTTGGTCAGAGCAGAAACAAAAAAAAGGCTTATTGGTACCCTGACAGGCATCATGAATTAGCAATTTGCAATTAGAAGTTTGTGATGAAGAAATGAGAGCAAATAAATTCTAGCTCAACAGTAGCAACTCACAATTTGACCACTGTTACCTTAAAGCAAACATCTGATGCTTTACCTGTACGAGGTTAGCCAGCCAAACACAATACAGTGTCTGACCACACCAGCAAACTCTTCATCTCAATATGCTTCAAAACCCAAAGAAAAATATGGAGAGACACACAAACTGATTCAAATGAACCAGGTCCCACCATTCATTTTTTAGCAAGCACTGGGTGTGCCTTGCATCCAAAAGCAACAATTTGTTATGCGCTGTAGCGCGACAGTAAGCAACTGTTTAAAAATCCGAGGCGATTCTAAAACATTTTACTTAAACATTTATGCAATAGAATCTTATTGAACTGTTGCTTTTATTAATTTTTTACACACTAGAGACCAAGGGAGAAAAGTTTGATTTTTTTTTTTCCTTTTCTCACCCTTTTTTTTTTTTTTTAAGCTTTACCTACTAGTAGCAAATAAACTATCTCTCTTTTTAATAAAACGATGGCCTTGAGTTTTGGCCCCTTAATAGTAGCCTACATGGTCGACTACCCTTGGTGTTAAATTTTCTTAAATTGTATTTCTGTCAGTATATCATTTTTTTAAGCAATGGACCCTATAATAGCAAGCTCTGTTCTGTCAGGAGTACATTTTAACAGCATGACACAAGTATTTTTCACTACAGGAGACAAACAATGATATGTATTACATGCAGTAAACATTGCCTTCGGTACATAGGGTTCTCTTAGCATTCATCTGTCTAAAATTTCATTGTGTCCTGCATGGGGAAAAAAAAAAACCCTGCCTCTCATTAACCATTGCCGAGGGCTGTAGGTTTGTAAAGCGCCAACAATGCATTGTGACATTTCTCACAAAACAAGGGTTTGATTGAATATTACAAGAACGGTAGAAACCCAGCAAGGTGGATTAGGGGATATTTTAATAGTGAAAACAAAATAACAAGCCTTTCATTGGGCTGCTTAACTAACAATCTTGTAACAGGTTTGGGTTTGGGGTTTTTTTTTTTCCTTAAAACAAGCCTGCTCTCCCCCAAAACAAGCAGGAACAAGAACTTTAGAAAATAAAGATGTTTTGCACTTAAAATAATAGGGTCCTGGCAAGTGGAGAAGAAAAATGGCAATTTTGCTGTGTGAAATGCACCCAACCCTGCAATTTTACAGCATGAGGGCTGCAATGGCAACAGCTCCAAAATTCACAGTAAATTTAAATAGGGGCTGCAGTTCAATAGTTAATCATACTATTATACTCTGAGTTCCTTGGAAAAACAAGATTTCCAGTGCTGATGCACATGAAGTGCCCTTTAGCTGCAAGGGACCAACTCCAGGAATCTCTCTCTTCTGCAACATCTTTGCCATATACATTATGTGGGTGTATATGACCTCATGTGAGCCACCTGCAGCGGGTTCAACATCTCTCAGCCAGAGCACAGAGGTCATTCAGAAACCACACTGGCTTTGCTGGGACTTTCATCCAGCACCCTGAGCTACGAGCACTGTACACAGTGTGCAACAAATTACTCACAAGATTAAAAACTAAGTATACAAAATTACTCAGATGCAATATTTACTTGTTAACTACTCCTTTACAGAAATAAGACTGTCTTTTCCCCTTTGAGAGAGAATCATCATGGTCAGGAAAGAAAACAAATAGAACTGACTTGGTTTTGTAGGGAGTTTGGGTAAATTCACTGCTCCACAAGTGAGCTGTGGTAGGCAAATCTCTCCCAAGACCTTAGCTGTGTCTACTGTAGAAACCAGAACAGGACATTTCCTCAGTCTCAAGGGAACAGACATCTTGGGCAACAATATAGAAATAATGCAGTCTGAGATCCAAATTTCAGGCAACACTTCCTCCCTCAAAACAAGAAAAAGCTTTTTTAGCTTCTGAGAATTATTGGAAAGGGATTAATACAAGCACTGATTTAAAGTAAGCCAAAAATATCTTGGTTACATCTTCTAGGCCCAAAGCAGAGCGGAACGCGGCACGAGGTACAGCGTCTGTCTGTACACAGGGGATAAGGTTAAAACAAACAACGAAGGAGCTGAGGAGGGACAGGGAGAAAAGGGGAAGCAAGTATCTTTTGAAAAAAGTCACAAGACTTCTTAAAAGGCCATTGCAGAAATTAGGAGGGTTTTCTACTTCTTGGGAATATTTTAAGTTAAAGCGCTGGCATGCAAAGCATCCAGCGGATCGATGAGGAGAGGCAGATACACAACTCTTCATCCAAGGCACATAGTCCTTCTTGCATCTGATGACTGTTGGCTGTTGTCAGGGTTGTATAACGGGTGGGGGGTTTTACAGGAAGAGAAATTTACAGCTGTTTCACCGAGACAGAGAAGAGATCATTTGCTCTACACAGAATTAAAAAAGAAATATAGAGAGTAGCTGGCATTGGTAAATGCTGAGTTTCCTTGCCAAAGCCTGGAGCCTTATGAGATTCTCTATGCATCTCCTCAGCAGAGCTGAAGAAGGTTTGGCTGGAACAAAACTGCTTCTCACCAGCAACATCTGCTGCAAGATCTGGAGATCTCTGTCATAACAAAGCCTGTTTTCAGATTCCTGCCCTCCTGTAGATGCCGAGTGCCAGATGAAGGTGCTGGAATGGGATAAATGGGCTCCACAGGCCCTGTGTCCAACTGGGGAGGAATTGCCATGTGAATAGGGGAACCTGACCATAAACTCCTCTCCAAGGGCCCACAAACTCTGCTTTGGCAGAACCAAAGGAAGGTTCGCAGCAGATGTTCTGGATAGACCTGTCAATATTATGCTGAGCTCCTTTGGCAGCTGAAGCAGCAATGGGCTGTAAGGGTATAAAAATAACTTCAAGAATCTTGGGTTTAAATTTTGGCACTGGATGGGATCACAATTGCTGGGCTTTTAACCGTTTGCCTGCCCAGCCTCCAGTAGGACCTCTCTGGGGATGTTCATACCAGGGCTTCCTTCATCCTGAAAGGAGCTGTGTAACTGGTAAACCTTGGCTGGGAATGAATGGAAAGGGCATGGAGCAGAACACTACAGGGCTATGGGAGACCACCAGAAAAAAAACACTGCAGAGGCCAAAGGAGAATTCGGTATGTTGTCACATTTGCATTGATTGCTCAGAGAGCAGTTGCCCAGAGCCTTCCTGGTGCAGAGCTTGTCTTTGCCCAACTCACCCATTTGCATTCCTTCATTTCTAAAGACTGCCATGTTGGGGCATCAGTAACAGCTCTGTGTTTAAGACAGCTGATCCCAGATAACTGGGTTACTGGCTCTCTTGAGACTACAGGGAAAACCCCAAAATCCCAGGTGATCACAGGGATGGTAACTGTCACATAACTCTGTAAAATAAGATGCTTGTCCATCTGTCCTGAGCCTTGTGCATTCATTCTGACTCTGCTGACAGATGCAGAAGGCCAGTCTAACTTCAGCACTCATAGGCAACAATGCTAGAAAACATTTTCCCCCACACCCACTGTTTTTTAGCATAGCAATTTCAGGTTCATGCATTTGCTACAAAGCCTCTAAAGAGATGAAAAACGCTTCCAAAACCAGATTTAAACCACCTCACCTTTAGCATGTCTTCCCAGAACCTTCAAGATAGCTGGAAAAGGTGTTGACTAATCCCAAACAATTGCATGCGAGGGTAAAAATAGAGACCAACTTCACACGCTGCTCACAGCTCTCTACCAGTGCAACAGCCTAGTGTACTAAAACAAAATCCTCAGCTAGTGCTGCCAGTTGGCTTTAGTAAGACAGCTAAAGATAAAGCTGGGGACTTGACCACCTTCCTCTTGCATCAGTCTAACATCAACAGGTGAACAAGGAAGGGACGGAAAAAAACCTTGCTGGATCTTGCCATAGTCATTACTGCGTATGCTCCAGTGTCCTCAGACACGTTACTCCTTTTCTCTAAGACCTTAACACCATGCTGAAAATTTTGGGTGAAGCCTTAGTAGATCCCTGGCATCCACTGCTAAAACTCACAAACTAAAGGTCTGTGATTTGGTGCAAGCAACAACTCAGCTTGTGTGACTTTTTTGGAATCTCTGCAGCAAGCCGTGAATGATGTATGAAATGAAAAATCCCTGCTCACTGCACACAATTCAGATAGTAAAATCTCCCTGGAGCATTAAAAAAAGCACTTAAATATGTCATTTTATTTTTGTCATGTGCCCAGAAGACTCCCTCATCTCTCCCCAACAACACGCAGATACCTCAGCTATCGCCAGAGAACGTGAAAGCACACTCAGAAGTAAAGTAGATCAGTTCAGTTCACACTGTGTTTCCAGGAAAAGATACAGGAACCTGGAGCAAACCAGACAGAATTATATTGGAGATGTGTTCAGGCCCCTCTCCAAACACACTTTTTTTGTCATTTTTTAAAGTAATATCTAATCTCATCAGCCTGACTCTTTAACTTGATTGACCTTTGGTGATTGCATTAAGGAAGCATCAGCAGCATCCTTAATACAGTTAGTGCCCATGAGAAGAAACATTTGATATAAATACCATGTGTGTGACTAGACATTATTTATGTTGGGACAAACATAGCAACATGCTTTGACTTCAACCCTTTATTCTTTCTTGTACTTTTACTGGAACTCTTTTCCCAGCCTGCCTTTTGGTGCTGGCCTTTTAAATCTGGCAGAACCAAACATCTGCTTCCATAATGTAGCCATCCTCTGACTTGCTGGATGCACTGCTTTCACTGGTTTTCTAGTGAGCACCTGTTAATATTATTCACAGCCTTAGCATGGAGGAGCTAGTAGAACATGATAAGACCTCTTGGGAAGGTGAGAGGTTTGGCAACAGTGATGCAGGATGCATGGAAAGGTTGGGTTAGCCCAAACAGGGATTTCTTCCTCACCAAAACTTCTGCATGGTATGGGCAGCCTCCATTCACACACACCCCATTCCACCATCCAGAATGACAGAGGATCCCCAGAATTAATCTTGCAGCAAAGCTGCTTAGGTTGGAGGACATAAACTGTCACTCTTTCCCAATGACTAAAAAGTGGGGAGTTGCCTGATTTGATGGTGATCCCTTTGAGCACAAGGAGGATGGAAAATTGACAGCAAGTCTATGGAAGAGTGATCTGCCCAGATGCAGCTGTCTTGGTGACTGCCTTTAGTTTTAGGAACAGAAAGCAGAGGTTCCATCTAATGACAACTGATGTTTTCTTCTCTTGACAAGTTTTCTAAACTTTGCATTTTCATAATTTTTCCTCCCCAAGTATTACTGATGGGGGAAGGACAGTTGTCTACACCAGCATCACGGTTCTGTCATCTTTGGCATTCTGAAATTTTTCAGGCAAAGCAGAGAAAAAGATGCAGCTGTTAACCCTCTTGCATTTGCTTCAGTAGCTTCCTCATATAAAACCTAGAGCCATATCTACTTCTGCCCCTCATACACAGCAGAAAAAGGACAGACTGCAGTGTTCACCAGCCCCATTGCCACTGAAGCAGGGGCAGACACAAGAACTTCACAGCACATCCCTAGGCCTGCAGCAGGCCACACTAGAGCAAGGCCAAATTAGCTGTAACTGCATTATGGTGGGTTCTGTTGTTTCCCATGACAAACCTAGAGGCAGACAGCAAATGACACTGGTAGTAACTGGTTTGTTCTTATCAGGAAAATGCTGGATACCACTACCCAACCTGAAATGTAAGGTCCTACTGGAAGCTGATATAGCAAACAGGCTATGGAGCACCAGGTTTAGGTTAGACTTGGTTCCACTGAAGATCAGCTTAAGTACTCAAAGAGGCAGTGCTTAAAAGTACTGTGTCCAGTTCCCTCAACATAAGAAGGACATGGACCAGTTGGAGAGGGGCCAGAGGAGGCCACAAAGATGATAAAGAGGCTGGAGCACCTTTCCTACGAGGACAGGCTGAGAGAGTTGGGGCTGTTCAGCCTGGAGAAGAGGAGGCTCCGGGGAGACCTTCTAGCGCTCTGCCAGGACCTCAAGGGGGCCTACAAGAAAGATGGGGAGAGGCTGTTCAGTAGGGCCTGTTGTGACAGCACAAGGGGTGATGGTTTTAAAATAGAGGGAGGGAGATTTAGATTGGATATTAGGAAAAAGTTCTTTACTGTAAGAGTGGTGGAGCACTGGAACAGGTTGCCCAGAGGTGGTGGATGCCCCTGGATCCCTGGAGACGTTCAAGGCCAGGTTGGATGAGGCCCTGAGCGCCCTGATGTAGTTGGGGTGACCCTGCTTCTTGCAGGGGGGTTGGACTAGATGACCTCTGGGAGTCTAATCATTCTATGATTCTAAAAGCACGCATAAAGCAGTCCTTCGAAGTCTGGGAGGTGAGAGAGTTGGTTCTCAAGTTTGTTGCAGGGATAATGGTTCCTAGGCTTACAGAGACAAAGACCTCATCTTTCCTCTTGTGCAACTAAACATGCTTTGCAATCAATTCTTAAATCTGTTTCCCTCTTCATTCTAATTAAAAAGAATACTTGTCCCTATACTGGCTTTTTGATACTCTGATAAATGCAGCACTATAGTATTTATATAATATTAACAGTATTGCACAAATAAGCCAAACATGAGGCACATTGGAGTTGGTGGCAAGTACAAACTTTTCCAAAAAACATACCTTAAAAAGAGAATGATCAGCTCATGTGGAGAAAGAACTGGGCTTTAAAAATGGAAAATGATTTTTTCCACACAACAAAAAATGTATAGAGTGATTGCACATTTTCTAAAATAACCTCACACATATATTTATACATGTTCATATATAAAATAGATAAAACTTACTTTTTAAGATATAGACAAAATAGATAAAACTTACTTTTTCAACAGGCCACGTTGAAAACTGTTTATCTGCCAACACTTAAGACTACGTGGTTAATAATAAGATTACTTGGGATAGTTGGCTCCAAAGTTATTTGTTTGGACACAGTACATTCCTATCAAGACTGATAATCTGAAAAATTACCATAAATTTTGCAGATATATATATATTAGCTTCTATTCAGAATAAACCTCAATGGTCTTTAATCAGAGAAGGTAATTTTGTATAAGGTGGAAAAAACCCCTACAATCATCTGCTTACCACAGCAGGTTACTAGCATTCACCTTCAAACTATTCAATGGCCAGAACATGGTCACAGAACAGGTTCTGGTAACAGAACCTGCAACAGGCACTAAAACTTACCCTATGCATTTCAGATGTCCTCTTATAAAATCTATATGTATACTTTACCTATAATTGTCAGACAAGAACCTACTTAAAAGACGTGAGGAATGGTGAGAAGTAGTAAGTGATGGCTCTTACAGGAAAACTCACGGGCTGTGCTGCACCTGGAGACGGAGGGAGTAATTGGCACCCTGACAGGGAAACATCAGGGATGGTAATGAAAGGCCACTGAAGAGCACAGAAGACACCCATGGCTGTCTGTGTGTGCTCATGAAGAAGTTGTTTCACTCTGGTTTGCCCCTGACTCCTTTTACTAGTGGTTCACTCTGCATTAGGAGTGATTTAAGTAAGGAGGTGCTGTGGGAAGCGCTCTTGGCTAACTTCAGACTACAGCCAGGCTCGTTAAACCCAGCCCGTTCACTCCCATGTTTGCAGTGCTTCCTCTAGGTTTTGGGATTGGTTTAATAGGTGAAACTGTGAGCAGAAGGAATATATTTTAATGGACATTTTAGTGTTCCCTGTTATAACTATTCAATGTCAGACTGGGTGTATATATATATGTTTTTAATACTATATGGAGAATTAAAACCAAAATAATTTAGTATCTTAAAGCGAACAGCACTTTCTAGAAGCCTGAAGGTGCTAAGTACACAGGACAGGTTCATTAGCACAATTTTGGAGCATGAACAGAAAGAAAACTGAGAACCAAAGAGTCACAAACATCAACACAACATCCCAGGGCTTTTTATTAAAGTTTTGTCCCATTTCCTACTGCTTGTTTGCTGCCTCCCAGGAAAGCTCTCAGCTGCCAAGGGATTGTAGATACAAAGTAGAGTTAGATCCCTAACCCATCCACCAGCAGCTTGATTTGGGGGTGGTGGTATGTAGGATTAGCATACAAATAACCATCCTTTCCATCAGACAGAAACCAGGCAAGGTTGTTACAGGTGGCAGAAGTCTGACTGACACCCCAGACATGGCATCTAGTCACCTGGCCAGGAGCAGAGTTGTGGCTTTGAGCTTTTCCCAGACTGGGGAGGGGAGAGCTAGGGAGGGATGTCATGCTGTGGATAGGGGTAATCACAGTGCAGCACATAGCTCATGAAAACCAAGGACACAGTAATGGAGGATAGGTTTGCAGGCAAAGCCATTCCAGTTTTAAATATTTAGTTTTAACTAAGGCATGTTTCTAAATGAATAGGCCCTATAGCTTTCAATAGGATTATTAAGGGTACATCAAGTCAAGGATGTAGTACACACTTGTAGGATTAGAGTTAATGTTAGTTTAGTATAAAGTGTTCTTAAACGTATCAGATTACAAATTAAATAAGGAAGCCAGCAAAAACCAGTGCAGAACATCTCCTTATTGAGACTGCTCTCCCCCTCTTCCTGACACTGTCAATGAGGCAGACACATCATGCTAATAAAGATTTCTTTGAAAAGGTTTAAGGATTTTTTTAAACCCAGAATCTTGAATTATAGAAACTTCCTAATTCTGTCAAAAGTTTGTTTAACAAAGAAAGCAGATAAATGCAATTTGTTTCTTCATGGGAAGATAAATGTAAGTTTTTACTATCTGAAAGAAACAAAAAAAAAATCCTAATTTTTGACACAAATTTTAAGAAAGAGTACTAGCTCTAAAGGTAACATTCCTGTCTTCAGAAAGAAAAAACCAAGATTTCCATAGAAGCATCAATTGTGCCAGAAGATGAGTACTAGAACAATAATTCAGAGCGACTGCAATTGTTATTACCATCCCTAATCCATAGCCTGTAGCACACTTAAGCTGCCACTATCTAGAAATCCCCTTAAAAATTTATTCAAAAGATAAAGCCAAGTTCAGTGCTTGTTACTGGAACTTTTTAGAAGTTGATGAGCAATAATTGATTCATCTGTCTCTCAGAGCAGATGCATTTAAAGGGGGGTTCATTATCGCATCTGTATTTGCATCAACTTTCCTCCAACACATTTCTCTTTAAGGTATCTGCAAAGAAACAACATTATAAAATAAAAGTGATCTGTATTTCATCCCATGATGGAACAACAATACTGTTCAATACAGACTTATAGTAAAAGAAATACTATTTACTAAAGCTAGAACCTGAGACTGCGTATGCTGACACTTATGGCTTGGAAGCTTGTCTTGAACAAAATCGGGTTTGATTCACAAACATTTTTGAAATCAAGAGGGAAAAGTATACATAAAGCCCAAAGGGCTCTACATGAAACCCAAAGGTTCAACCTTTGTTCAAAATGAAGCTGTGCTATGAAAGCAGAGGTACAAGAGCAAGGAGATGTTTGCTACCTGGTGTAGTATAGTGTCTTGATTAATCGAATATATCACCACCTCCAGTACATCCAAATGAATAGCTTGATTTACTCTCACCTCCCCTAAAAGTATAAAAACACACTCACCCTCCCCCCAAAGCCAGTTTTATCTTTGCACATTGCACAGTTCTCCCTTTCATCCACTGCCTGCCAAAGTATGACACTATCATTTGTGCAAATTAGAAAGAAGAGCTTAAACTCCCGTCGGGCAGAATGCCCCTTCACTCAAGGCCTGCAGGAGAATTTCCCGAGGACCATCATCCCGGAGCTGAGCACGCTCTTCTCGCAGAAAAGTAGCGATTTTCTGCTGCTGAAAAGTTCCCCTGTGTTGTGTTTTGTTACAAACCAGATAAACGGGGTTCACTCTAATCCCAGAGGAAAATATTTTGCAGTTAATAATTGGGGCCATTGTGCTCTTTGAAAAATAGGTGCTAAATATTCTGCGTTTGCTGGCAGCTGCAGTTCTGAGCGAGGCTGGAGAGGGGCTCAATCCTGCACGTGTTACACTGACATCATGACATTTTAGCACATTAAATTAAACTCACAACAAGCCCTACCTCTTGCCATGGAGCCATCAAGATGCTCAGTTGGTAGCATACATTTCAAGTTTGTCCCCAGTGCTTTTAGAGAGGACAATACAGCGATCTTACCGCAAGTACCCGTATAACGTGGGGTGCAGAATTCCACCGTGATTTCTGCATAAATATATGTGTGTCACACCAAGGGGGTGTGCAGAGAGGACATGAGAAACCATTTAATCCTGGTTGAGCAATTTATATTTTCACTAGCGTGTGGTCAAGATCTGATACTACTTCTGTGATTGTCTGACCCAGTATATGGGGGGTGGCTTGTTTTATTACCTTTCTAAATATTAGAAAGAAGCAGTTCCAAAGTGTAGTTATTTCTAGCCTGTCACAGACTTTTTTTTTTTTCCTTTTCCCTGCTGACCAGGTACATTTTCCATCTGTCCTTTTTCAGGAGATGATAATTTGTTAAATTCCTACATATATCTAAAAAGGCAGCACTTTATGGCATGGAGTTAACAGCCTTTTCTTCTTTAAAATATGAACCTACTGCTATCCATAGCCATTTTAAAAAGTACCAATTACATTACAACGAGAGTCAAGTGTCCAAAGGCTAACTGACAGAGTATGCAAGAAGCAGCCTCGGGAAGGTGTAAGACAACAGTATCAGTGGGAGGTAAAACATGTAAAGCTTTTTGACGAGGTAGACCCTTTGCTTCAGATATTTGTGTCTGAAAAATATAAAAAAATCTAAAATATTTAGACCAGAAAAACTGTAACTTAAGTTTTATATTTGTGACCATAGCTCGATTTAAAAGGTCATGTTCCTATAATAAGGAATCCATTGGGAATTTAGTTATCAAAAAAACAACACATTTAGTAAGGATTCTTAAGGACAAAGGTAGTTAAAACCAATTTAATTTAAGAATCATTTGATACATCATACTGTGTATCTTGGTTTCCAAATCCACCATGAATACCTATTTAACTTCAGTGAGAAACTCATTCCTGAAGTCAGAGGACTGAAAGCATGTAACAATGTCATCCATGCTGATAATTTTTCAATCATTCATATCAAGAAGGAATGACACCAGTTACCTTGAACCTTTTAAGAACAACATAATGAAACTCAGTAAATTATTTGGTTTTGTTTTAATTTCATGGTAGAGATTTGGTTCTCAGATTGGGGTAATATATCCACCAAAAAATGTAAAGTTTCAAATAAATAAAACAATTTTGATTTCTTTCTTTTCTTTTTTAATAATCTGTCTTTTAAGAAGCAGCTACGTAGCAGAATTCAGAACTTCTTAAAGGCATGTCTCTGCTAGGCAATAAGAGCTAAACATTATTCTACTACATTATACATAGATGCATTTTTTCCCATATGCTTCTGGCCAAAAATGCAGAAAGTCTTCAATTAGACTTTTGATGTCAAATCATCACGTGTCATAATATAATTGATAATATTTACTCCTTAAATAACTAACTTTAATAGGATTATTATTGTAAACATATTTTCTAAAATCACTAACCAAAGTCACTTGTGAGGAAAAATTCAGCAGCAAAGAAATCAAAAAATCTGAATTTGTTTTAAAAGAGGTTACAGAAAATACCAAGCAGATCTACAGAACTGTTCTTTTCACCAAGGGCATCATCCCATCCTATGACACTACAGATTTACCTACGCTGCCCCAAATTCACCACTTTTATTAAGCTGCTATGTATTGGCAACATCTTTGTATTCAAATAATTTTCCATCAAAATAAATCATACCTTAGTAAGGCAATGAAGAACTGTAGGACAGGCTTTAAGAGGCACTGTACTTTCATCTGAAAAGTCTCCTGAAATTCTTTGAACGTTTCCAGGGGATTAATGAGGTATTTTGACAACACACCAGAAGCGTCTGGTTTTCAAGAAGCTTTATAAGAAGGAACATTCACATTCTTGAAATTAAACTGTGTATTTTAAGCCACTAAAAATAACACAATTATTAAAAATTTGGCAGCTCTTAGGGAAAAAAAAAACCCCCAACCCAGCAGATACAGGGAAACACATGGAACTACTGAAGAGCGTCAAACTTGAGTACACACATTTCACAGCATTTCAACATGACTTAAACACCAATTTTAACAGCTTAATTGAATGTTTTTTATTAAAAGCTATCAGAGATGAACTAAAATAAGAACAAGCTAAACTAGCCAGAGTGTAACTAAATCAAATGCATTACTCTTCACAACTTCGGTGGATTAATTGTGTGTACGTGCATTACTCTCCTTGTAGCACACCCTTATCCCTTCAAGAACTGTTAAGATGTTTGGAGGGTTTGAAAACCTTTGGCAATTAGTGGGAGAAACAGTATTACTGCCTTTTTTTTTAAGACATGCTAAATGATACAATTAATGTAAATTAAGAACATTCATCTCACACAGCAAAAATAGTATAAGCAGACCGCTACACCTCCCATTTTTATATAGATGTAAAAGTATTTTAGGGAATGTTCCTGCAAAGTATTAGTACTCCTGTGAATACTGCAATGCATCGTAACAAGGACATATATATTAGTGTGTAAGTAAAGGTTCAGTTTTACAAAGCTTTAGTGAGGAATGCTCTTAAGCCTGACTTCTGTAAACACCTCGATATTCCTGAAAACACAGAGCACTTGGTTGAAGGGAAATCTTTAAAGATTTTAAGTCGGACAAGAAGCATACTGAGGTGTCATTCTGAAGACACCTCATACCCAAAATATCCATAGAGCATATTTACACATACATTTAAGAGAGCTTATATCTCTTTTTTTGCAATACTTAGTGTGCACTTTCCACAACACTAGTAAAAAAAAACAGGATCTGCTTAACAGTACCAGACCACAAGATGCTTCAGGTCTAAGTAGTCCCATGCAATATATTTTTTAAAATAATAATTGCCTATGAAGTGTGAGCAGTTGTACAGGAAAGGCTGCTTCCTAAACTTTACTCAGTAGGCACCCTTTCATAAGTTAAATATTTTACAGAGGCAGCATCTTCACAATGCTTATGGTCGAACACTTTACTTGCTGTAGTCACGTCTCATTATTTACAAGATCTCCTCTGCTATATGCATTTTTAAAACTTGGCTTGTCTCGAGTCTTCAAAACAGCAAACAGAGGAGAAAAATAAAAAAATAAAAAAAAACCTCCTAGCACTCTTTCTTCAGGAATAGTGATCAACTAATCTTAATAACTATCCAGTAGTACTTCTAAAACCTGTAGTATATTTACAAGCGACATCAATACTAAGGTTGGAGCGGGGTGGGTGGAGGTTTAGACTTTTATATCACCACCACCCTCATCCCTGATAAGGTTCTAGATGTCTTTAAGGGCAAAAATTCCACCCCAATATATTAGGTTTGTTAATCCTTTCCCTGTGATCCGTTTGCCTGGCTAGGGAAATTATGCAAAAAGTAATAAAAGTTGTAATTCAATTTCCATGTTAAGAGATGGGTTTGGGGAAAAAAAAAAAAAAAATCAACCCAGAAACCATATTCTTTGTGTTTACTAAGAGATACACACTCCAACATTTAGTGTCATGGAGCTGGAGTTAAAACCAGAAACGGTGAAGATAATTTAGCTGCATGAATGCCTGCTCTTCAGTAAAATGCTGCCAAAATTAAATAGGAATGAAACAGCACTTTGTAGTCATTGGTAGCTCAGCGGGGTTTGCGTAGTTAAAAACCTAAGTGAAAAGGGTGATTGACCTACATTGCTACTAGCTTAGCACAGCTGTACTTTCATATTTTTGCTGCATCCGAGGAAGCTCATTATTTAATACAACTGAGTTACATGTAATTGTCGGTCTTTCATTTTACACTTTTAGGGGCCAGATATTAAGCTCCAATGTGCAGCAGGCATTGCCGTGCATCTGGAAACATCTGTGGCTGCCCATTTGCACACGAGGCTAAGAGTCAGGATCACACACACTTGCACCTGAATTTTAGGAGGTTGCCCAGGGGTAGGAGGAACTCACAAATATGCAGAAATCGAATGAGCAGATGGAATAGAAAGCAAATCCCTCGGCACCCCAAAGGCAAAGGCTCTGCTGTTTCCCTATTGTTTTGAGCAGAGGCAGCCCAGAACACACAACCAAAGTGCATTTCACACAACTCATACCTGGGGTTTAAATAAGTAATAACATTCCAGTTAACAACCAGCTTGACATGTTAACAGCCCAAGGGCTGTTAACATAACGACTGGTCATTAATGGCAGTAATGACAGATTTCAAAGGGAAAATTGTGCTTGCAAATGGACATGCTGCCAGTCAGAAGAGAGGACAGAGCAGGACAGGCTGATACATTAAGATGTCACTGTACAGTTCTGGAGGGAAAAAGGCAAAAAAATAATAAAATACCACAAAAAAAAAACCTTCTTGCATATTTCACTTACTGTAAATGGACTTGAAATATTGGCGTAAACCTAAGTTCCTTAAATTAAGTCTTCACTTTCTAACCCAAGAGTGTATAAGCAGGAGACAGAAGCCTGCAGGGGAATTATACTCTGCATATCATTTTCACTGAGTGTGTTATTTCTAACATTGAGCCCTTTCTTTACTCAAGTCAGTTCTCATCCTCGTTAACAAAACGGTTCGTTCCTACTGCGGCCACCCGAATACCCTCGGTGTCGTACGCCACATCTGAATCCACCATCTGAGTGTCTCAGGCGAACCAGATTGCAGGGTAAAGCCTCTCACACCCAAAGCACCTTCTGAGCTCATTACCTCATTAAAGGTTTCTTCCATCCCCTCCACACCCCCAACCCTCCCACACTAAGAAAAAGGGTTGAATATAGCAAAATTAGCTACATTTACAAAATGAGAGGGCTGAAGCAAAGCAAGTTTTGAAGTTGGTTTGTTTTTTTTAATACAAAGCTCCCCAGTGTGGGTCTCTCAGGGATCAACTGCAGAGCGTGCATCAGGGCTAAGGGAGTTTTCAGGTTTTCTGGCATGCATCTCTCAATGAGAGATGCTGGCACTATCTCTGCAAATAGCCAAAGACAAAAATCACACAGTTTGCAAATTTAAGCATGAATGTTAAAGCACCCAAACTGGCTACATTATTGCTTATAGCATCTGTGGAATGGCTGTCTTATTGAAAGACATAATGAACACAGAGAGACAAGTTAATAAGCAATTCCACTCTTTATAGTATCTTACAAGCCACATATCCTCTAGAGGGCACCACATAAATTAATAGGAAGCTACAACAGTTTTACATGTAGCAGACTCCCTTTATGGTTAAAAAGAAAGGAAAAAAAAAAAGAAAATAAAAGGGGTAGTTTGAAACTGTAATCGAACCCTAATCTGATCATTAGTACAAAGTAAATTGTTCTTTAAATTCATATGAAGCAGGTTGCTAAATATGAACTCTTATTTGACTACAGAGCTAAGAGAGCATTTAACTAGTTTCTACATTAGCATTAAAAAGATCACTTTTATAGGTTCACTGCATAACTAAGTAGGTAAGATGCAATGAGGCAAATGACTATCTGCAATTACCTTAAGTGCATCAGTTTGAGGTTTAGTGTAAATACCAAGTTTAAATCTATGCACTCACAAGAATCACCGAAAAAAAAAGGCTCGTGACAGGATTTCCTCATTAAGATGTGATAAACCCACAGAACAAAAAAAAAAATAAATCCACTCAGAAATGTCTTAAAGCCAATTGTAGGATTCCTCAACTGGTTTCACTGGTGCAAAAGTAAATATAGTTTATGAACAAATAACTGAAACACCCATTTTGCATATATTTACGACAGATTAAAAAAATACTGTCTCCTTTCACCGAACCACTTAGTATCTGCTAGCAAAATGTTTACTCCTGTTAGAGTTTCAAAGACCAGAGAGCAACAGTGCACGTGCATCCGTGCTGGCGAGATGCTTTGCTCACGTATTTTCTACTCATATATTTTCTACTCTCTATTTTTCTGCTAGATCACTTCTGGGTTTTATTTTAACCATTTGATTTTAGAACAGCGGATCTGCTGCACTAGCACTTAGATTCAGCATGTTCAAAGTCTCCAGTAAATTTGGAGCTTGGATTAAACAGCCACAACAGGGTTTTCTCACTCCTGCAGACACATCTTGTAGAAAGATTCTTAGAGGGCTTTAAAAATTAAGGTGTTACTGTCCCCCAGAAAGCATTCCAACCCCTCTCTATAGACACCTGCTTTAAGATCCCAGGTGACCCAAGTTCAAGTACAACAATCCCCTTCTTACTCAAACAGTTCCCTGACAGTTTCTAAAAGTCAGGTTTTATTGCCTGCTTCTTTGATAGTGTTAACACAATGGCTTTAAGATGCAGAATCTGTACTAAAATGCCAACACTACTCTGCATTCAGCTCCGAGTTCTAATGGGTAGAGGAGCACTTTTCCCACTAAGTAGTTCCAAGCCCACCCCTGAAGGACCTGATCTGCCTCACAGCCCCAGCTCAGCAAGCACATGACATGTTTGTGAAGGTTTTTCCTCTGCTCTAGAACAAACAGGTGGTGATGCAGAGAGCCAGAGTACCAGCAACGGTTAACGCTTTAGTCCTGGTTCCTGCTCCAACCTACCTGTGCTGCACAACTTGGGAACTGAGCAGCGTCTGGGAACCTCCTAGCTGGTACCTGTGCTTAAACTGAACTTGTAAGTTAATGCCTTTAAAGAGAATTTTAATTTTTCCCCAATGTATTACTGACTTGAATGTCCCTTTAAAAGGGAAAGGCTTCACTACATGGGCAGGGAAAATATTCCCAGGAGCTCACATTAGCCTAGAGCACCTAGTCTCATTAGGCCTCCTCTACAGGGAATGGAGGAAAGGTGCTCCTGCAGAAAACAGGGGCTCTGAATCACCCCCGAGGAGTCTTTTCTCTCTATTTACTATTGAGAGCCTAGGGACACTAAACTTCCCGATTAAACTTCGCTCCTGCACACTAGCCCTATGTATTCACAGACAACCTGTAGATAAAACTAGCCTGGTGCTGCTCACCAGCACTCTGCAATGAGTTATACCTCAAATACTTCTGGAGAAGGTAGGCCCACAAACAAACGAGACCACAGAAAATCAGGTGACAATTTGCTGTCTCTGAGAAGTGGCATCATGTTAGCCAGTGTCTCACCTCAGTCACCAAGTCAGGACCAGAGCAGATCTGAGCCTACACAGTTATTTAGCAAGAGGAAGACATTCAGCCAGCTTGGTCCAGCTTCTAACAGCTCAAAGGCAACATTCATAAAAGATTCCTGTGCCACAAATGAAATCCCTTGGCAAACTGAGAGGATGAAAACGGGGGAGCAAAGATGAGGGAAGCACGCCTCGCTTACATACAGAGTCCAAACTGTGCACTGGAGCCTCTGAAAACAATGTGCATGGTTTCAGACTGCTACACCTGGCCATCACCGTGGTGCTAGGAGGAAAAGGAGACCACCCAGAGAGCACGGTGTTGTGGGAAACATGGGGAGTTTATTCTCTTCCTCCTCTGAGCACAGGACCCCGGCATTAGCATCGGAAAACTGGCAACTGCCCACATGACCTGGTTACATGGGCCTTTTCATTCAGACTTTAGCTATACCTCCACAGTGTGGTATTTGTTTTCTCATCCTCCACATTTACTCAGCCTTGCAAGCCCTCAGGTGTCACTTATGCAACAGTGACTACACAGGAAAGTCTGGACAGAATTAGCAAGTTCGTCAGTGAACGCGCCAGGGACGTGGCCTACCTCAGATAGTCTCTGCGACAAAGGATAAGGTTGGCTTTGGTGTACAAGGTTGAGCCCACCTCCCCCAGGCGACAGTCACAGCAGGCACACTTCAGGCAGTCCTCATGCCAGTATTTGTCCAGGGCCTTTAGAAGATACCGGTCTTTAATCTTACGGTTGCAGCCAGCACAACCTTTCGGCTTGGTGTCTGGCTGGACTGAGAGCATTTGTATACCTGAAATAAAAACAAGACAAGAGTGAAAATAGGTATATTCTTGAGGACAAGCGTCACCCTTTTCTTCCTCTACCTCACTGCTCCCCACCCCATTCATGAGAAAGGCAGTCATGTAGATAGGATGAAGTATCCTAGGTAGTCCACAGGAAGCTGAAAACAATGTTACAAGAGCAATTTGAGAGCAGGAGCTTCTACTGCTCTAAATTCCACAGCTTCTCTCCAACACCTCATTTACCTGGTCTCTTTTGCTGAAAAGAAGTAAGATTACAAAAATAAAATGAAGAATTAAACCCCTTCAGCTGATGTCATCCACTTTCACCCACAGTATGCAATGCTTGGCAACCAAAAATTTAAGTAAACAGCGCATCTATGATGGCAAGCATGGCTAAATCTACATATTTGTACCTATTTGCATTATCTTTATAAAATACAGAAGAGCCCCAAATGCTAAAGAAGGTTATACACACATAAAGAAAAGACTGAAGCTATCAGAGGCACAGGGACAGAGTTTCAGGGAGCTTTGACACAGACATTTTGGTGCTGCTGGGATTTGTTTTGGTTTTTTAAGATTTCCGTTCCTGTTAGACACATGAATGAAGCAATCAGATTTCCAGAGACTTCAGTACCAGCATCTCTAGTTACAAGCTGCAGTGTAATGACCTTCTGAAAAAAAAAAACAACCCAAACTTGATTTTAAATAATGTGCACAAGGTCGGAGAGTTGCTAGTTTGTAAAAGAGGAAGGAAAAAAAACCCCACAACAAAAGCACTATTAAAAAGAACCCTCTGCTCCACTTTCCAATGCCAATTTTAGCCAAGAGTAACTCGGGACAAGGAGTACAGCAGTGTCCATTAAGTATATATACCATCTGATGTAACAGCAGAGAGCATTTAAATCACAATTTGAACACCTGAACTGCTGTTTAAAGGAAAGAACTGGTAAAAGTGGAGCACAGTGGAGCGATGGTACGCAGAGAGCCACGGCCAGCTTCCAGAGATCCATGCAAAAATCGATTGCCCTCAAGTTTTACAGCAAATGGGGAGAGAGAAGGTCACTGCCCCAAAGCGCTTACAGACCGGTCTCTCTCGGTTAATCGCGTCAACTGCCATCCCGTTACACTCAGAGGAGCTCTCTGCAAGTCTTCTCTTACAATAAGCAAAAATCACAGCACTGCAGATGCTTAGCTGGATTTCAAACAGGCACCAGAAAGAGAGAAGTGACACACAGTTTGATTATAAGGTTATTTTGCTGTTTTAAAACAAGAAAGGTAACTGACAAAAAAACCCCAAACATACAAAACCAAATTTCTCTTCGTTAATAGCATCCGAATATTATGAGGAGAATTTATCAAGACTGGGGAACAAATGCTGCTGCTAACAAGCAAATCCTACCCCAAAATTCAGGGTATGGCACCCTGTTATTATGCAAAGACTGGGAAAGGTCAAATAAAGTCTTGTAACAAAGAAAAGGAAATTCAAGAGCTCCTCATTGCAAATGGTCTACTACCTGCTGTTAAGAACGCCTTGCAGTCCCAGCTTCTATCAGATGATCTGAGCTGATGCTCTAACCCACCACCACAGACAGTCAGGCTTAGGGAGCTAGAACAGGAACAGGCTGGAGTTTGGGGTTTCTGTTTGTTTGGTTTATGTTTTGCTGTATTTTATTTTTAAAAAAGGTCTCATAAGGAAAACACCGAAGTTAGTAAAACCCTTGAAGCAATGGTATAATGTGCCTTTATGGACATTAGTGCTCCTAAGACAGGAGGCTAAATGCTATGCCAGCTGAGGTATCCCAGAGATCTATACAGATACATATACATGGAACATGTTGGATTTATGTGGACCACAATGACTGCAGAGTCGAGTGACTTTCCAGGTTTACCAAGCTGAACAGGTTTCTGCTGATCACTGAATTAGAAATAGTAAGTCTTATTGTGACATGTGATTGTAACGGCCCCTCTTCCCTCTTTGCAATATGCTCTATTACACACTTTGGAGCAATATATTTGCCTGTTAAATTAGCCATCCAGTTGTATGCAGACAGGACTAACGGGCACCCCGAAGTACGACTGCAGTACTGCTGTGTAACATCTACAGCTCATAACAAAAGTGTAAGACCCATATTTTTCTATCAGTAAGTATATATATAAAAAACCTAAAAATGGTGCTGCCTTCCCATTACTCCCCAATCAATGCTACTCTCATAGCTCCTACACCACTTACAGACTCGTAAGATCTGTTTGTCGTTTACAAGGGGGAAGGATAACATGGAGATCCAGCGACCTGCACAGGGCTCCACAGCAAGTCTGTGGCAGATGTGGGAACGAACACGCACATCTCATCTTGAGTAAGCACCGGGAGACAAAGGCAGAGCCTTTCCAGTATGTTCAATTGCCAGCAGACACCCTGAATCCACACACAAACAGCAAAATGCCACAGCTACAGGTAAATGACTAAAACCAGCAAAAAACACCAGAGGATTTCTGGTGAGGAACCCATACCAAACTGTAAATGGAAGTCCTGTCAGAACTCTGCTACCTTCCCCTGGTTGAAAAGCCTCGGTCTGTAAAGTTGCATGTCACAGTGGAGTATAAATATCTGCTAAGTGCCCACAGCAGGCTTATCCCCAGCCACTCTCTTCGGCCACAGAGAGGACAAATACGTAAAATCGGCCACAGTTCGTATCAACTTCTTGGAACTGAGTAAAAAGAAAAAAAAAAAACGTTCAGAAGCATGAAGATGTTCTAGAACTTTAATCTTTAACTTGAGGGAAACCAGGATAAACTAGGAGCTAACACAGTTAAAGGCTTTAAAGTTAAAAAAAAACCAAACCCAAAAACCTTAATGTAAAAAATTTTGTCACCTGATAAGGAATCAAGTTAGAGAGTGGAGGCTGACAGTGTCTGATCCAGGCTGATCTCCTGTCCTGCACTGCCCGTCTGAGGGGGACAAGGCGCCACAGAAACCAGGCTAAACAAGCCAACATCCGAGCTCATTGCAATAACCCAGCCTGATCATTCCTGAGGTACATGCTGCCGGTGTGAGGTTGTGGTACCACAAACATAACCACAGCCTGCACAATCCTGCATGTGTCTCTGCACTGGTTTTGAGACATTTGCTACGCGAGGAAAGTAGACAGAGCGCTGCCATTCGTGTCCGTTAGCCCAAAGCCTCCTCGTGGAGGTGAAAAGGGGCAGATACCCCACACTCCCCCCAGCATGCCAAAAGCATTAGCAGCCCTGCATGTCTTCCTGAGGTGGAGAGGGAAGGTGCTGCTGACATCCCACTGGCAGCATCTTCAGATTATGGATTCAATCTGCGGCAGCTTTTGGAGGGGAGGAATGCCTTTCGCCTCCGATAGATTCGATCTTTTCGCACTCTACTTGAGATGAAGCTGCTTCTATTTTAATGAAAGTTTTTAAAAAATAAAAATCCCCAAAGTACTACTTCATTATAAAACACAAGTTACTTTTTTTTTTTTTCCTGAAGTACAGAAAGATTCTAAACAAAACACAGCATAAACCCGCGCTCCAGTAAGTGTTTTACGTATCTCTAAATTCTTTGCGTGTGTCCTTTTCCTCATATACTCGGAATAAAATCACTTGATTCTGAAAACAGAACCTTAATTAGGTTATTTTTTCTGTAGAATATGAGGGAGCCACCTTAATGCAGATCACCTCACAGACCACCTCTCTTCAATGCCCTCCTAAGATCTCCAACGCAGTTATACTTTTCAGATACGTGCTTATGTATTTTTAGCGCGCTCTTAATCTGGCAAAAGGAATACCTGCAGCTTACTCCTAGCCAGCTTTACACAGGCTGCTGTTTAAGTACCCATTTATTCCTTAGGACACTGGAAGGACCCTTTCAGATGCTGACAGCACCCACTAAACCATCCAAACTGCTCACTGCTGAAATACCAGGGAGCAGCACACAGCACTGCTGCCTGCCTGCCCTACTCTTCTCCTCCCCCACAAAGGCAGAGGTTACAGACCACTTTAAAAAAAAACAACCTAGAAACAACCCTATACAGTTCCATAAGTGCTATGCCTAGGCTGTAAAAAGAAAAAAGAAATAATCAAACCCTACTTTCCCTTCACTTCTGCAGAGTCCTACCCATGCTCTGCATCACAGAGCAGATCTGTTCTCAGAACTGAGAGATTTCAGTCCCCAGTCTGTCACTGTCAAACCAGCCCTTTTTATTTCGCCTCGATATGCTTTCAAGGGCTTCCTCTACACTTCCCTCCATCCCCTCCCTCCTTCCACCCTCAATCCCCCAAGATATAGCACACAAACTGCAGATGTGTTAAGGAGTAAGACTTCTTCATCCCCATCCACCGCCTTTAGGATTTTTGAAGGGAAAACTTCATATCCCAGCTTAGAGGATTTTGGATTTCCTTCAGTCACCCAAAATAACTTTGATGCAACTGATTCCCATCCCTGGTTTATTGTTATTATCGTGCAATGAAACACTATCAACCAATTAGTAGCTAAATGTTTCAGGATAAAGAGGAAAGGGGTCTGGAAAAAGCTAAATTAGCCTCCTTTAGCAAGGCGGAAAACCCAAATCCCTTTCACTCCAATCATCACCCTTCTCAAAAATCAAAGGGAATGAAAATGTGACATAACGAACTGTATTTTGTTTGGGGTGTAGTAGCACCTGTAAGCAGGATTGGTCCCTGATGGTACTGAGTGCAGCACAAGACCCTCAGGACCCGGTTTCTGGTTTGCGGTACAGGCAGTCTTTGAAAAGCATGTTAAGAGAAGAAGAGTTGGATATTATTACGTACCAGATCGCTTTAAAAAACCCCAAACAAACCAACAAACCAACCCAAAACTTTTAAAGACCATTCTGCACCCTTCCTTCATAGGACTGTGTGTACACACCTTCACAAAAGGCAGTAGTAGGTACAGCAAGAAAGGGAAAACTCACCTCTACTTCAAAAAAAAAACCCACCCCAAAAATCAGTTTGGAACAAATGAGGTATCAGTACAGTGGTCTTTAAAAGGCAGCAACCTGACAGACAACATGCAGTCAACAAGAGAGTTAGAAATCTAATATAAGATAAAAATAATACTTTTCTGATGCTTTCCCGCTTTGTAGCTTCATCCTAAAAGCATTCAGAGCTCAAATTATTCAGGGACAATACACACAGAGAGTTATGAAAAAAAAATAATAAAAAAGTTAAGGTTTCAGAAGCTGAGAAACATCTCAGAACTCGCATGTAGCACATCAGGAGTCGGAACTAGTTTTAGATTGGCATGTAAATTGTTCTATGGAAAATTCTTATTGCCTCTGAGACCCTGCTATTCTGAGTTATTTGACAGTTTAAGGGAAATCATAATTAAAAAAAAAAAAAAAAAGAGAGACATAATTAATAGCCTGTGCAGTGTGGTGCACAGAAATAAGTAGAACCATTTCATTTAAACTCTGGTGAGCTTTTAATTGCCTGGATTGCATTGTGAACCAGCCTAACGGTTGATTGCCTCCATTATGCTCTCTTGTTCTGTGCCATTCATCCGCACAGTCTCAGCTTCTGTAGTTAACACAACAAAGTAACCGCAACTCCGTAACACTCAGATTTGGTTTGGGTTGGTTTGGGGATTGGGTTTGGTTTTTTTTTTTTTTAAGAAAAGGATTTTAGTACTCTGAATATAGTCTCTTCTGTATACTTCTGAGTTAATTTTCCATGGTATACAGCTAAACTTCATCTCCTGCCCCTTCTTCTACAGAGCAAACCGATTTTTTTTTTTAATAAAGGAGGTGGGTTTGAAAGTGGGAATTAAAAAAAAAAAAGCAGAGAGGTTAGGTAAAAACTAAAAATGGGAATTCAGTCCCACAGCTCGGAGCAGTGATACAGATTAAAAGAATTTGGCCAACATGGCTAGTCGACTGCCAAGAGACACCAAACAAAAGATTTCTCTTCTTCTTTCCCCTTCTCTTTTTGAAAGCTAGATTGGGCCTAAAAGCTTGTTTCTCTCTGTTCACTGGCCCAGAGCATCCCTGCAGGCTGTAGCCCC
>VXBZ01005814.1:223264-262867 GCA_013399135.1 Heliornis fulica
AGGACTGTGTATAAACTGCACAAGCTGAAGGACCTCTCCCAAACAGAGAATTTTAAAGAGCTCCAGTTTTGGCTGATTACATAGAATATGGCACAATCACGGCCCTCACAATACTAGCAATATTAGAAAAATCTATTTCTTTTCCAATAATATTTTTTTTAACAACTCAGCTGATAGAGGTTTTATTTGGCTCCTAAAAGGTTAAAATTTAGGTAGGGAAAAGAAGAAGAGAAAGGATAAGAGCCCATCTGGTCTTAAAAAGTGTACCAATTTTTAACCCAGATTTGAAAACTGCCAAGTTATAATAAACACCTGAAAACCTGGATTTATAATGGAAACTGCAAGTGACCCCTCTTTGCAATGCAGCCTGGACAATAACAATTTACAGAGCAGCTGAAAGTCATTCATAACCAACTGAATAAACTGCCTCTAAAGAAGGAGAAGCAACAGCATTGGTGAGAACACAGTTCAAAGACTAACACGGCCATTGGTGAGATTTGATAGGAAAAAAAAACCCCAAACAACGTGTTGCCAGTTTTCAAAATGGCTTTTTGAGGCACATTCCAGTCTTCTGTGACACCCCTTTCCCCCCCTTTGTGGGTGTCAGAATAGAGGCAGCTTTTTCTTTCTGAGGTTTAATTTCACAAACTACGGTTTCAATCTGAACAAAGTAATCGGTGTAATGGTACAAGGGGCCTCATCTGCACGGCCTGGCCAGTCTAGAGACCTGCATCAAGTTTCTCTTTCACAGTTTTCTTATATCCTTTGTCATGCTGTGCACTCTCTGCACATACTCTTTGAAAAACAAAACGGCATCCATAAATAAAAAGCGGATCGCTTATGTTCAAACTCTCACTGTCAACTCCTAAACAGGAGACGCGGCGTGTGAGGAGAAGGAGGCACGTAGCAAGAGACTTAAAACGCATCACAGCTCGTTGTTTCTACAAAAAACAACTCCAGGTAAAGTTTGCCAATGTACTTCAGAGGTTTAGGAATTAATCCTATTTTCAAAGGTCAGTTAAGAAATTATGGGTCTGTCCATACACTCTCGATGAAATCTAGGCTCTGGAGGTCAATGGAAATACACAGTTGATGTAGAGCTAAAAAGTGCCGTATGTCTCTGTGGTAGCTGGGTCTGGCTTGTCCCTTATTTCCAAAGTTTGGCTTTGTGTTCCACACCGTCTCCAACTTGTATTTCTTTCCAATGTGGAGTAAAGGGTATGTACCTTAAGCACCTGTTCTGTAACTACATCTCACCTTCAGCAACCTCCTTCCCTATGAACATGAAACCTTTCTGCCTTATATTTGCTTCAACCCGAGTCTTTCGGAGCCCTATCAGCAAGAGGAGCCCAGAGCTCCCAATTAAACAGTCAGCAAGCCCCTATCCTTCAGTAAATTCAGGCTGTATTCTGTGCAGGATCAAGACCAGGACTCCTTAGGTGAGAAGAGTTAGCTGCTAGCACCCAGTCTGACAGTTTTGTTAGAGATTAAGGATTGGCGCACACAAGCCACCACCTAGTACACAGGTACCAACCTGTGGAACTCTGGCAGACAGAAAACAGATTTGAGGAATCCCTTGGTGCTTAAGGTGTTGCAGTTTGGGTGCCTTCATCCCTCTGTGAGAGGTGGAGCACTGACTTTGGAGGAGCACTGAAATCAGCCCTCCATTGATGTCCTCTGTAGAGAGGAAACAGCATGGAATTGCTTGACCACCAGGGCAAAGGGCGGCCTGGGGCAAGGATGAAGATTATGCTTGGAAGTTGCTTTTATGAAATATCCAGTGAGGGCACTGACTTGGCACCATCTTTAGGGATATAATGCCACCTACTGAATAGCCACTAGTGCTGCCTGGAGCTCCCAAGCTTTTCCCAAGGGATTCATAGTTACATACGGATCCGAGGCCTACCCTGCCAAACACAGGAGGTAGGAGAAGATCAGAGTCCTAGAAAGTGGGATGGCTTTAGGCTATTTGCCAGTAATTAGCTATACTTATTAGTTCATTTCTGAAAGTTACCATTTTTCTGGGCACCTGGTACCTTAGCAGAGAAATAATTATGCCTAATTTTCATCTTATAGCAGGGAGTGACTCTGACAACTGCTTTGAAAGGTGGGCTATCCATCATCGTGTGTGATTTCTCCCTTGGACTCAAGATACTTTATGAAGAGTCAAGGACAAGATTCTCCAATAAGAGAACATGAAAAGGACCAGAGTGAAGAACTCAGAATTAGAAAACCCCAAGGTACCAGTTAAAGACAAATGAGATTTATGGAAGATTGATTTATACCCCTATAGAAACATGCTCTAGCATAGTTCTGAAGTAAGAACACTACTTGTACAACCACAGAACAAGATCTCATCCAGTTTCCAATTTCTTCAGTTTGAGGCCTTAAACATCATAGAACATACTGAGTTGGAANGTCTCATCCAGTTATTAAACTTCCAATTTCTTCAGTTTAAGGCCTTAAACATCATAAAATATACTGAGTCAGAAGGGACAAAAAAAGATCATCAAATAACACCTTCCACCCTTACAATTGGTGCTAAACCACATTTCCTTCCCCACCCCCACTGTATTTACCTAAGCATGCAAGTCAACCACAAAGAAAGATTAATTCAGGAGTTCAAAAACCTGGTGAGAAAGAAGGATTTGTCCCTTCCCAGAAAAGGAAGGCTAAAAGACTGACACTACAACTTTCAGCAAGGCCTATTGGGCACCTAACATCTCACAATTCCTCTTTAAGCATTTGGTTTCTTATGGTTCTTTATATGCTGAAAGCACAGCTCCCATTCATTTCAGGTGGGAGTAGTTGCTACCTTTGCCAACTTGACCCCAGGTGCCTTGCCTTAGGAATTCACAAACAAAGAGCAGTTAGTAACTATAAAAAGGACTAGAAGAGGTAGAATCCTGTTTATTTTTCAACTATAAAAATGGAGTACTTTGCTCAGAAGGCTATCCTTGCTTTTCTTTCTGGGATGCCTTGTGTTAATCTCTCATAAAGGATGAGGTCTGGATACTGTAGATGCAAGCCTTTTCCATGGTGTAACTCAATGTTTTTTTCCCCAGGTAGGTTTCTCTCATGCTGTGAATGACACATGTGATGGTGTTATTAAAAGCAGTATCATGATTTGTATTCTAAGGGAAGTGAATTGAAGTGGTGTGTAGATGCAATAATACTGGTATTTCCTGTATGGAATACCAGTATACTTGGCTTTTCATCACAAATGTAGTCTCTTAATTAAAAAATAAAAAAGGATAAAATTAAAAGGTTGAAAATAGAGAATCATGTGGCCTTCAAGATTGCTTAAACTGGAGTCTCTTTACCATAGGCTGGAGCAGCATCAGTGCATCTGGCAGGTATGAAGCCAGCAGTGTGATGCCTGCTTTCCTGATAGTTAACATTTGTTGACAACAACGTGGGACTCCTAAATTTTGTTTGTATCATTATCCTCACATTTCCCCTTGCACAGTCCTTTTCAGCTCCTCTTTGACTCCTATCTTCTACCTTAGCTCACCTAGCTGTCTCTTGGTGCTGATTTGCTATTTCACTTTCATGTCCCACAGCTCTTCTCTCCCTTTTACTTTATTGCCCCCCCCCTGCCCAAAATGCTGAGCTAAGGAGCATAGCAGAGCTTTGAAACCCCTCCTCTAAGAGTTTTTGGAGTGCCTAGGTGGGGGATAGGTGAGAAACCAAAACGAAATTGTGCTTTCAGGCCAAGGGCATGGCCACAGGGCAGCCCAGGCAGACAGGAGGAGGAGGAGGAACAGGGAAAGGATTAGAGCATTTAAGTGGCAGCTGAATCTTGGGAAAATATAAAAGTTAAGCTCTGAAGTCTCTACTGATACATATGAACCAGAATCCCTGGGAGGCTCTTAACTTTGCCAAATTTGGGCAGCTTTTCACAGGGATATAAGAATTCATATCACATGAGGGTGATTTTTTTTTTATGTGACCTTTTATATCCCAGTCAAAAGAAAGGAGATGGTAGAGATTCAAAGTCAGGATTATATATTTTTTTTAAACAATGGACAAAACAACATGTTTTTCTCCCAGTTCTTTGTTCTCAGAAATAGCTGAGCAGTTTTAACTGAAACTCAGAAAACAAAAGGGGAGGAAGGGAAGCCTGAGGCACACTTCTGCTGTAGAAAATTTCAGTGCAGATTGTGAGAGTCTGGCAAAACTAGAAACAACTGAAAACAGGACTTTATAATAGAGCACATTAAGTACCTTTAAATTATAGACACTCAGAAACTCGTGTGTAAAGCTGCAGCTGTTTCGTTGTCTCCAGCCCTGAATTGTGGATTTCAATCAGCATCTCAACCTCTTAGGAGATCTGCTGGGTTTATGGCACCTTTTTTGGTAATTTTTTTGAAAATCAAGCTGCTGACTAAGGCACTTAGATGTGAATCCATGTGTTGATTTTAGGCACACGTTAAAACAATAAATTGGCCTATGCACATTTAAATGGGCACCCAGGATGGGGTCTTCACCTAAACCACCACCATTACTGCCTGGAGCAGCCACGTGTGTATCTGCAAGACCTCCCATCTGCTTAATGTCCACCCCTTTGAGCAGCAGGAGAGGGTTTTGAGTGCTTACTGTCAGCGTCTGGTCTACTGGGCGGAGGTTGTGGAGTGTGCCCCTGCCACTGGATTTCAGAAGGTCTGTCTCCATTCAAACTTCTGAGAGGTGTATGGCCCTGGGTCCCACGACACACGATATCAGAGAAGCCTTTAGAAACCTGGGAGCTCTCTGGCAGCTGCATGTGAAGTTTGTGAAGCTACTCTGGAATTTTAAATGCCTTTTGCTCGGGAACAAATGGGACGAGTAAAACCGTGGAGTGATAATCAGAATAAGGTCACTGTATAAAGATCTGCTTGGAACATGAAATTTTAAGGAGAGCCTGTACGTGTTTATTTGAAGAAAGGCTTCAGAGCAAGAGGTGGACAAAGTATGGATTAAGGCCTATGTAAGGAAAAGGCTGTAATTCTAATATTAATTAGTTTCTGCATAATTAAATATTTCTCATTTTGAACAGTGGCTGTGAGCTCCCTCTGTCCTTGGCAAAGTTTGAAGTCTAATTTTATGGCTTTGACTCTTCTCCAGTGCACTGCAAGTACATATTAAGCAGTTTTCCTTTTTTTTTTTCTCTTTTTTTTTTACCTCAATGTGAAGTGTGCTCTGAAAGTGAGGCTGGTTATTCTGTTTATTGCAGGGTGTTGCATGGTGATTAGAGAAACAATTAATGCTTTTCATCACTAAAATATATAAGAGCAAAGAGTTGAAAACACTAAGAAATGTCCACCTTTCTTAGACTTTGATGTTTGGCATCTTGGCAGCCAAGGAAGGCTTCAGAGCAAGAGGTGGACAAAGTATGGATTAAGGCTACCAGGAGGTTATTAATAAAATTGGATCATTTCCAGAAGTTTATGAAAACTGATACATTCTCAATTGTCTAGACTTTCCTAGGCAACCTCAGGTTATGTTCTGATGGCAAATGGTGGATTTTGTAAGTCAGCTGAGCTACACCTAGGTGTGAAATATGTGTAGCCATGTTAACTTGCTGAACCTGAGGTAGATTGACCCAGGAAAGAGTAATTTGGTCTTTGCACCCACTTTTATTTGATATCATATGCAAAATCAGTTAGTGCAAGTGGCACAAACTCTGGTGACACCCATCTCTATCTACTTCACATGACCCTAGTGAGTGTTTGAGATAAGTGTGTGGGGAGCAGCAAAACAGTGAAGATTCAGCCCAGATGAGAGTGTTAGAGTTGAGAGTAAGGCTGGTAGAAAGAAGCAGAAGGTGTGTTGAGATGCCTCTTGGAATCAGGGAGTCCAAGTTGTGCCCCTTTTAATCTGGACCTTACAAAATGCTGTTGAGAGACTCCTGAAATACACTTTCACAGGATGTGGATTTGAACATTATACTGATTTTCTTTGACTCCTTGGAACACTGAAAAATTCTTACCTAGTGCCCATCTCTAGCTGAAAGGTTCTCTTTGTTCTTCTGTAGCTAAAAGGTGGCAGTTGTCTGAGACCTGTTGTAGGCATCCACACCTTCCCAACTTTGAGACTTAGATGTATGCCAGATGTGTATGACCTACACCTTAGTGTGTGTCAAACACCGATTCTGCTCTGGACTGTGACTGTCTGTAGGATGTTACCACGTTCCCCTCTGCTCTTTGTGAGATGCTTGCTGTTCAGAACTCAGTGAAAGTTACTGAAAATTATTTCAGCTGGCACTTTTAGGAGGCTATTTTTTTCGGTATCTGTGTATTACCATAGACATCATCTGCGGAGATGCATAAATGATCGAGCTTTTCTCCTAATAGAAAGGAAATGGTGATAGGGGGTTTCCATGAAGATTCTTTGATTTCAGAATTTATTCTCCCTAAGGTCCAAAATAGCCCAAATTTAACTTTCAGAACATGCTGCAGAGCTATTTTTTGCTGAGCTTTTGCTGAGGGTTGAAGAGCATGAGGCAAGCTGGGAATTTTTTTTTTTGTGTGTGTGTGTAATTCTGGGTTGATTTGATTTATGTGGGCAGGGAGTTATTTGGACTGAACAAGTAATTTTGATTGTTATGAATATTTTTAATTAGTCATAAACCCTGAAAATTTTGGGATGAAGATATTTTGTTTATACTTGGGGAAAAAAAAGAATGAAATAGATTATATATTTAAGCTCTTTTTTTTGGTAATGATTTACTCCTCCTTGTAATTGTATGTAGTGAACAGTTTATCTTTTATGATTCAGTTTTCCCTTATATGCTTCTACCACTTTGCTGGCACATCAGAGGGAATCTATGGAATTTAGGTGGGCTCTCCCTAGGCTCATGAACTCATTTGCCAGGTCAGTTTTATAAAATTCTCTTACCTTTTTCTGAAAAAAAAAAAAAAAAGGAAATAATTTGTGATTTTGGCTGAAATATTTCTGATCAGTCCTTCCAAATTCTGAGGGCTCCTCCTTGGCACAACAGCTTCATAGTTCTAAGAGATGCATCCCTTGGCAGGGAAGAGAGAAAGATGGATGCTCATATCCTGAGTGACAGATTTGGCATGTCCCATGGATTGCCACATTCCCCAGAGATTTCAGATTTATGAAATACTGAATCAGTGGCTGCTTAGTGGAAAATGATCACAAAGTGATCACAGTTAATTCCAACCCCACTTTTTTTTTAGAGAGAGGAAAATGAACAGATTAATGGAATATATGAAAGATATGGTGCTGTCCACCTGCCTCTTTTTGGAAACATGAGACTGTTCCCTACCAAGTGTAGTTCAGTGCTTTCTTTGATTTCATGAATCAGTGACACATCTGGCATGAATAAGTCTTATTGTCTCTTCCCCTGCCTCCATACAGTCAGCTTCTTCACTTCTACGTGTCCCACTTAAACCAAAACACATAGGAAAATATTTCCATTTCATTGGCATTTTTATTTAGCTTGCACTTCTTTCACCTTTCAGTTGTCATTAATGATAAAAACAGAAGAAAAGTTAATATTTGGGCTCACATGCCAACTTGTGTAACAGAGAAATTGCTGGGAATGATTAATAGCAGCCTGGTGAAGTGGGTGTATGTAGCATCCAGACTACAGGTGCTCATTTTTGTGTTTGTATATGTGGGTGGGCTTTCTTGAAGCACCTAAATGACTAAATAGAACTACAGTTCTTAAATTGGTTTGCTTGTTGGTTTTCTTTTTTTTTCCAGTTTTCTCACCCTACCTCTATATGGGCTGAACCCAAACCTCAGATGTTGGCATCCTTAAGCACTGGTGGTAGGGTGAGAAACTCAGTTTGCTGCTTTGTCAGTTCAACCATTACAGAAATTTAATGTACTTTTAAATTATATCTGTATTTGATATGTGACCTCAAACATTTAGGGCTTTTTAAAGTTTTTCTTTTATTCTACTTATTCTGTTCCTGGATTAACTTTATTTCACCTTTGCAGACATCTGTGGCTCAAATGAAAAAAGTCCCACAAATTGTCTGCGCACAAAAAAATAAGCACAGGGCAGTTAAATCAAAGAGAACTAATTTGCAGAGAATCAAATAGGGAAATTTATTCAGGTAAGCTGGCAAGACTTTACAAGTAAACTCCCCAAGAATGGTTCTCCCAGGCTCCATCCTTCAGGGTGAAATCCTCGTGGTTTAGGAAGCAGTTTAAAGAGGTACTGCTTTCTTTGAGGGGTGTTGGCAGAGGAAAAGAATATGAGAGTAAATATGAATTTACAGTGCAAGCTTATTCAGAAAAGTAATTTGCAGTTCTCTCACATTAAATTATATTGGTGTGGTGTATGTGGTCGATTCTCCCTTGTGATTCTGCAGGAATTTGGGAATTGTGGCTTTTGTTGTGCCCTCACAAGCAGGCTGGGCCAGAGCTCAAATATTTGAGTTTCAGCCTGTAGAGTTTTATTTATATTTGTGGGTTGGGTTTTTTTAATTTATTTTGTTTTGCTGGGTTTTGTTGCTGTTTTTTCTCCCCGGGTCATTTTATTTTTTCCTCGCTGGGTCATTGTTGTTTTGGGTTTTTTTTTCTCCCTGGGTCATTTCCTAAATGCTTCTGGATATTACAGAACTTGGATATAATCCTGAGGAGTTCCTATTTTGGATTATTTCATTCTCATAAAAACCTACAAAAAATATTACTGTGTGAACAAATATGCCATTACATTAAGTAGACACCTGTATAAAGTATGTAAGTACGTGATTTCAGGTATATCATATAAAACTTAATCTGATATTAGGGCAGATCCTGCTAATGAGAGAAATGCCTTTCTCCTTCCATTGAGAATAGGAACCTGATCTGGCACATTTATTTTTATTTTAAAACACCAGTTTCAATTTATTTCCTGTGACAGAAGAGAAGGGGACTCCATCAAATCAATCAGAATGAGCCATCTCTTAAGAACACGTTTAAGTAAATGGAGCCTGGATATTCTCTGAAAGTGGAAAAATGAGTGTGGAGAGAAAAAAAAAAGTGTGTGTGGGATGGTTCTAAAAGCATCTTATTATAGTTTTAATTTAGATGGGCTTTGGTGCTAATGATTCATTAGGTTATGCCCTTTAAATAGTCTTGTCTTGAAAATGCCAACTTTCTGAAGCAGACTTGAATATATTTCTCAGACATCAGATCTTGCACTTGTTATTAAAATGGCCTTTTTATTTTTTTTTTTTAATTTAGGAACATCTTGTAAATGACATACATCACAGAACTTTTGCAGTTTTGCTTTCTGCCTCTGGAGTGACTGAGGGAGGTAGTAACACACTGAATTAATGTCTGTGTTTCGTTACTTGGAGTAACTGTGGTGATGAGATATCTGCAAAGCTTGAAAAGATGAACACAAATTACCATTTCAAGTCCCAGCTTCTTGCAGAACACAGAGGAAGGCAGGAAAAGAGTGGGACATGAAGGACTTTGAGGCATACAGGTAGAGGCTGATTGGTTACTCTTCTTTTGTGAATTTCTGCTGTTTGCTTGACAGTTTAAGTTAGCATTTTTCCTTGTTGCCTTAATATCAAGTCTTGTAGCAGCGTGAGGAATGTGACTTAACATGGTTTGCTCCCTTGCCTTCACTCTCAGATAGATTTTACTTTTGCAAAGGAACTTTTCCAGTATCCTTGCAGCCCACAGGAGCTGTGGTCAGGGGACAGAACTGCCTGGCACAAGCCCATAGCAGATGTGGAGGTTGGCAAAGGGGAGATGACAAAGGGAAAACTCAAGAGAGAACATCTCTGCATGTGGTAGTTTAATGTTGAAGCATTTGATTTTTGGGGTGAATTGGGAAGAGTTGAAAAGAAGAGAAGTAACTGGCATGAGTTTGTAGTGTTTTCAGAGGGCTCTTTTGAAACCTATGGCATGCTATGAGAGAGAACACATTGGCAGTCTGGAAATGTGACAAGTGGCTTGTAAAGAATGACATTGTGACCTGGTGGTGAAAGAGAAATCATAGGGTAGGGGAAAACAAATATCTTGTGTCTGATGCAATAGAGAAAGGAGGAGGAACCAGAAAGCACAGTGAAAGAAATTACATAGGCTTGTCCTGCAGCAGTGGACTTCAGATAATGGACTTCACAGCAGTGTTTTTGCATGAAAGCAGGGGAATAAGGTTGCAGAAGTTCAAGGCCAGAGGAAAGGCAGTAGCTACAAATGTGAAGTAATTGTTATGAATATATAGAAAAGGGGATCTTGGGACTTGGAAAGAGTTTAAAAGGGAGGTCTAGAGGTCTGTGTAGAAGCTGACAATCAAGTTGTGCAGACTGACAGGACCGTGGTTGTGTTTGCAGTGACTGATGGTACAGAGGGGTGTCAGGCCTGCATTGGTGGCAGGACATCCATGAGGAGGAAACTGGCTCAGCTCCTAACTCAGATGTGAGGGGAAGAGTCTGGAAAGAAGAACCAATGCATTTGTGAACTGGTCTGGTGGCTATGTCTGTCTAGAAAGGAGGTTACTCAGAGGGAGAGCTTGCCTTCACTGGAATAAACCCAAAAAATATAGGGTGAGAGGTCATGTTTATTGGATATTGAGTGGAAAAAGATGTGACACGGAAAGGTCAAAGCTTTATAAAAATTTCAATAAAGGTTTGAATCTGGAAAAATAGTCTAAGCCTAAACTACTTGCTGAAAACACTTGCTGTTACAGTTCTCTAAATTCTCTGAATTCTGTAACTATGCAATCTGGGATATGGTCTCTTAAGTTGTCCTTCAGGAGCTTGTCTGCTGAGGCCAGCCATGAAACTGAGTGTAAATGGTATTGATAAAAAAATGAGACAGACAAAAAAATGCAATTCAGTTGTGATGTTAAACATTAAAAGACCAGCTGAGATTATTAAAACCTAAATCAAACATTTTACACATGAAGGATGAAATTAAAATTAATCATTGTAGAACTTAATCCAAAAGACTTTTCCAGAAGGGCATTGTTGACAGTCAGGGCTGAGTTTGCTGCAGTAAGTTATTTAAATTTAAGATTTTCTTCTGATTATTATTTGTGCATACTCCAAACATAATAATATCTTCACCATATACATCTGTGTCTCAGCATATGGAGAACCTGTGAATGGATGACCCTGAATTTGGTTTCAAATTTTGTTTTTGTTGGACAGGTGATTGTAATCTTTGAGTTCTTTAACTGGTTTAATTTAGTTTAGCTCTTTAATTTTTTAGTAAAAATTTTCAAGATTAAACATTCAGATTTTTTGCTGCGTTAATATTTTGTGAGCATTTATCTTTAAAATGTCTTGTTAAACTCCTTGTAGAAAGAGTTTATAAGGACTGGCTTTTCTGTCAAAGAGACACTAAGGAAGTTCAAACAGAAATTTCCAAATAGATTTATCCTTTACTTGTTCATCTTCTGCCCTTAGCATGACACTTACAAATCAGAAAGTACACATGAGTTAATATCTTTTAGTTCTCTCTTTCTTAAAGTGTAATACTAGGGTTGAATGCTAGAAACTGCATTAGCTGCCTTTTTCTTTTAATCTCTTAAAGTATAACATACAATCCCTTCACTTTTCCTTCTCCTTTAACTCTTTTCCTTCCTTTGTCCCTCCAAATCTTCCCACTGATCAGTCCTGCCCTTCTTTTCAGTGTTACTTTATCACTAAATAAGAGTAGATGCAGCAAGGCTGGTGAGGAGTGGGCCTGTTGGCTTCCTTCTCCAAATAATTATCCTTCTGTGTGCCTAATTATTCCGCATGTTATTCCACTTAAAGAGTAAATTTTAAAGCTTCTGCAGTGCTTAGACTTTGGGAAACATACCTTGAGAGAGTGTTTAGGAGACTCAGTAGAGGATAGCTGTTTCAAAAGGTGGAACAAAACTGGGTATAGCTAAAGATCAAATAGTGTTCTGCTGAATCAAGAGTACAGTAACCTTTAAAAAAATCCACATTAAAACATCATCCATAGGTTCCCACTGTGTTATGAGCAGCCTAGTTTCATTAAAGCAACAAGGTTGTTTCACTGACAACAAGCTCCCTCTTATGACATTATCAGACCTTTTGCATGGACTCTTGTTTTATTTGATATCTTGCTATGAAATGCAGGTATCTCATGTAAAACAAGATGCTCTGTGGTATTCCTGTGGGAAAGGCAACTGACTACCAAGTTGCATGAGATACTGGAGGTTTTATTATATTCAACAGCTACTTCACAGACCTCAAAAATGCATGAAATGTCCTCTGCATATATTTTACACTACTGGAAGCTGCATGTTTGGATCTTTAGGTACCATCAATTTATATGCTGTAATTCTAATGATTGCACAATATAGAATTGTGAAGTAACAGAATATTAGGAAAGAATGAGTCTACGAACACAGTTCTCAAAACAACTTGATAGATTTCAGAAACCTTAAAAATGGAAGTTTGTTGGGACTTCAGCTAGTGCTTGTTTAAAGACTGGTGGCCTATAAGAGTGTGAGAGTTCCAGTTAGTGATCCAAGTTGTATGAGGGATGAGAAATTCTCAGAAAGTGAATCCTTTGTGATCATCAGAGAGATATTTTTTTGAAAGCACGAAGTATTGACCTATTGTCACTGCTTTCAGTGGGAGCAGAGTTAGACTGCTTTTGAAAATCAACTCTGCATTTTAAAATGTATCAAGCAATCCAGAACTGGTGTCGTTTCAGTTGTAGCTGTTTCACACTTGGCTCTTACATTTCCATAATGCCCCTGTCAAGTACCGCGTGCGATGGAGCCGCTGCTAAGCAGTGGTTCCTAACATATGGCCAGTCTCAGGAGGTAACTCAAACATTAACAATTAGCATGTTTTGTCACAGTGCTATTTTCAGAGAGTACAGTTTAATTAAAATAGGTAGCAGTGAAAGACTGAGCTCTTTAATTATGAGAGAGACACCTCAGCATTTGAACTGGCTGGATCTCATAATGGCGTGCATTTTGACAAGTTTAGCTGGGAACTATTTCAGAAGCACTTAAGTTGCTGAGAAATGTAAGTGCCTGTGACTTTGAATTAATTAACTAGAGGGATTTTTAAAAAGTTGCCCAGCTACCAAAAGTATTATTGCATAACCCAGTAGTTGGGTATGTCGCTGTAATCTATCATGTATAGTTAACCTATAGCAAAATAAATTCATTATCATGTGATATTGCTAGGAGTTTAAATTGCTTTCTTCATCAATGAGAATGAATTGGTTTGTGACTGATCTTGGAAAGAGAGTCTGAGGAGTAGGGAACCTAAACCCATAGTTAGATAGCCAAATAAATGATGTGGGGTTTTGCTTCTGGTATCAACAGGAGCTGGACTTGGATAAACCTGAATGTCTCAATAGTATTAAGTTTTATTTCTGCACATAAAGTTCCACTTTATACATGATATACAGCCATAGATTTCTGTGCATACACCTGTACCTCTACATATATGAATGTGCTTATACATACAATTAATGAAACCTCATACATCAAAAAAGTGCATAGGAATTTTAAGTTTACAGTGGTTTGTGGTTTGGGTTTTGGTTTGTGGTTTGTTTTGGAGGTTTGTTTGGGTTTTTTTTTGTGGGAGGGAGTGTTGGGGAGAGTATTCTCAGTGGACTAGGATTTCCGATATGAAATTTACCAGCAGTGTAAATAACTATTCCCAGCACAACATTAGACCTAGAATTTAATGTCATAACACAAGTGCTTCTCCATTTTTTTGTGGACATTTTATTTTCCCATACCATGAACTTCTAAGGCTTGATTTTTTATTCTTTTTTTTTTTTTAGAAAAGAAGAGCACCCCCAGCTCTAAACAAAATCAGTAGGGTTATGGGGGCTCAGCATTTCTGAAAACAGGGCTCGTTTCTTTTCATAAAGTATTGGTTTCAAATAAATTTCTATTTTTTAATAATTGGGGCAGATTAAATTAAGGGTTTTCAGAATGTCTCTGTTAGGCAGTTGCAAACCTTTTAACAAAGAGAATGGAATCTGCTTGATATCTTCCCAATTTGAATTGTCACTTTCTTCCTCCCTATGCCTGATTATACAGCCGTAAATTGAGTAAAACTTCCCATTTACCTAATTGGGTTATTGAGTGTCAAGCCTGTTTGCTAAAGATTGTAAAAGATGAGGGTAATATTTGCATTAAAAAAATCCTCTCTCGCCTTCCCCTGGCTTTTTCCCTTCTGCATTTGACCGGCTTTGTGAAACAAGGGAGCAGATACCAGCATCCTTCTCAATTTTATTATTTTTTTTTACCATCAGTGAGTGTTTAACTGAATTTCCAAGAACAACTTTCACCAGTGACAGTCTCTTGCTGGAAGGAAAGTGTGGGTGGGTTAAGGAGAGCCTGGGGTTGCTTGTTGTGGGATGGGGAACTGCTGCTACCCCATTTTCTCTGTCTGAGTGTCCTGTTAAAGCTGAAGGATGGATCAGCTTTCCCTGATAAGCTCTTCTTGACTTTTTGCACGTCTTCAACTGACCCAGCACAGCAGCATGAAGAGTAGTTACCAAAATTAATAAAGCTGCTTCCTGAATGTCACCTACACTTCCTTTGCTTTCCCTGCTTCCTTACAACTCATAGAACAAGTATTCTCAAGCTCTGCTCAGCTGTGTCTCCTCAGTAAGGCTGAAGCAAGCCTGTAGCACAGGAAACATGAATCTTTACACATTTTGTTTTAATAGATGTGCTTTTTAACCTGGAGATTTCATAGTGCTGCATATCTGTATTTTCCTGGCATCCACATGACCTTTGAGATTAAAAGAGGTCTTTTAACTTCCAAGTTCACAACTGCTCTGATAGCTCCTTAGATAGAACAGAGATGACCATGGTGTAAATGCTGAGATAGTTGCTGTAGGTAGATAGATAGGGTCAAATTTAAAAATTCATCTCCTACCTGTCATCATAACCTATGCTGGTAAGGGAATACAGCATTTAGTATCACAATGTACTTACTTTTTAAATCCCTCAACTCAACCTTATTTGCCATTGTAGTATTTTAATCTGTTGAGTGTAAGTACTGCAGGAGAGCCTCGTTTGCCCCTGAAAGCTGGAGGCAGATGCTCCCTCTGAAAGCTGCCCTGCAGGGTGACTCCTGCCTTTTGCTGCTCCTCAGCAGCTCTGGTCTCCCTGTGGGCTGGGAGCAGATGCCAGGGAAGGGAGCTGCTGTCAGGCACTGTGCTCGTGTCACTGAACCACAAGAAGGGGTGGGAGTGCAGAGTGTGGTGGTATTGACACCCCTATGTAAGGGACATGGGCATATGTGGGGGCAGCACTGGTAGTTGTCCACATCCCTAAGGAGTAAACATTAATCACAGAGCCACAGAAGGATGAGGTTGGAAAAGACCACCAAGATCATAAAGTTGAGATGTACCTGTCCTCTCCTAAACCACATCCCTAAGCACCTCATCTCTCCATCTTTTAAATTAAGCAAGGTTACAGCTCCACCTGTCATCAAGCTGAAGAGCTCTCAGCTATGGTGGGAGAGAGATGCATGGAAATGGACATTCAAGTGTTTGAAAATAGAAGAAAAGTTTTATTTAAAATATATGCAAACAATAAAGCTGGCAAGAGTGGTTCAGCCTTTATGATGTGCTCTAGCAGTGACCAGGGAAAGAAATAGTTCTTAGAAATAGTCCTTAAAAGTAGTTCTTAAAAATAATTCTTGGATTTTTCATGCAGTTTGAAGAACTTAAAAGATATCTATGATAAAGGCTCCATGATAAATCTGATATTACTTGTACATAGAGATGGTAAGTCAAAACCTGATTGTATTAAGGTGAAAGTGTGAACATCGACTTTGAATTGGGCTTTTCTTAATGGTCTTTATTGGTATTTGAGTGAGCTGCTGTTCTAGCTGAGATGAGGTTTGATAAAAGCAAGTGTAGGGTCTTGCACCTGGGAAGGAACAACCACGGGTATCAGGACAGGCTGGGGGGTGACCTGCTGGAGAGGAGCTCTGTGGAGAAGTATCTGGGGGTCCTGGGGGATGACAGGTCGGCCATGAGCTCTGTGGAGAAGGATCTGGGGGTCCTGGNAAGGCTGAGGGAGCTGGGGCTGTTCAGCCTGGAGAAGACTGAGAGGGGATCTCATCAATGTTTGTCAATATCTCAAGTGTGGGAGACAAAGGGAGATGGCCCCAACCTCTTCTCAGTGGCCTGTGGGGACAGGACAAGGAGCGATGGTCACAAGTTGGACCACAGGAGGTTCTGCACTGATGTGAGAAAGAACTTCATGGTGAGTGTAACAGAGCACTGGAACAGGGGGGTTGTGGAGTCTCCTTCTCTGGAGATATTCAAGACCCATCTGGTCACCTACCTGTGTGACCTGGTCTAGGGAACCTGCTTTGGCAGGGAGATTGGACTCATTGGTCTCTCAAGGTCCTTTTCAACCCCTACAACTCTGAGATTGTCAGCTCTTTTTGCATGCACCCTTTTCCTGGTGTGAAGAAGTTCTCTCATTTAGAGGAGGACTTCAGTGTTTCAAAATCTGACTCTTCTCTTGAGCACTTTTGAATCTTTCATGTTAAGATTTGAAAGACCAACCATGTGTCATCCAGCCATGCTGGTCCATCCAGGTTAGACTGATGGATTCTGGAAAAGGCATCTGAGTGAAGTTTTACAGCCAAAACCTTCACAACTGAGAATGATCAAAATTACTGCAGTATGTGGTAGACAGCAAAATCTTACATGAATTAAAAAAATAGAGAAATTAATGGAAAAAATGTCCAAACCATCTATGAGTTGTGGATACACCATGTGTGTGTGGAAAGTGGGAGCTGGGACACTGTATCTAGGATATATCACAGTTTTTTTTCCTGTTTGATGGACTACTGGTGGACATGGAATACTGGACCAGATGGATACAGCCTGAAACAGCTTTTATTGTATTTTTCCTATATTTTTATGAAATGTTTATACTTTGCAGTAGTTGTTACAATGTGTCAGTGTGAGTGTATGGCATGTAGGGCATGAAGAGCAGCATTCTCACAAAAATTAGAACATCACATATAAATAAGTTTTGAATTAATAACTCTGAGATAAAATAATGAATCACTTCTTACCTTCCCTTATTTCACTGAAGAACACGCACAAAAGGATCAAGTTAAAGGTTTCAGTTCAGGTGGATTTCAAAAGCCATTATTTCTTCATTTTGGGGGGAAGATGCACATTGTAAAATATAGTTAATCACACGGTTTTCTTTGCTCCATGAAGACTTATTTGACTTAGAACTGTGGCACCAAACAGCCAAAGGTTCAGAGGGACTTTGAAGGTGAAAAAGGTCATCAGGGAAATGTTTCTTCCAGCAATGGGGCATTACCAAGGAAAGCTGGTAGGAGACATCCTTGCCATAAATTTGCCATAAAAAAACAAGACAAAACATTTCCATTTTTCCACACTGTTCCCACCATCTCTGCTGTAAGTGACCTTTTGGGTGGTTAAATTCAGAAAGCTAGAATTGTGCTGGACTTGAGGGTGTGCAATGTGTCGTCATGAGATGGGATGGGGGCTGTGGAGGGAGTCACAGTTTTCCCAAGGGTCAACTTTGCTATCAGCTTGCTGAGAAGGCAGGTGTGGATCTATACTCAGTATGTTTGTGTCTGTACTCTACCGAAGTCATAGTGCTTAATTTCCTTCTATTTCTCAATTACAAGAATTCACAGTATTTAACATAGATTTATGACACCCAATGACAGAAACAACCTCCCCACCTTCCTGTGTATTTGCATTTCTGTCATTATGTAAAAATAATTTTAGAAATATTTTCACAGATGAAAGCCACAGGTACTGACAAACCCCAAGTAGCTCCTCACAGCAGCTAACATGGATTTTTAAAGGGTAGCACTATGCTCACTGGTGGTCATGGCCATGCTCCTTCTACCAACACTTACTCTCTCATATTTTATCATAAACTTTTTTATCAAAGTCTGAGCTACTTTTTCCTGGAGAGAAGAGTATTCTGTTGTGTTCTAAGTGGAAATAATTTTGGCTGTAGTTCACTTGATTTTATTTTGTTTAGTTTGGAGAAGAGGAGACTGAGGGGAGACCTTATTGCTCTCTACAACTACCTGAAAGGAGGTCGCAGTGAGGTGGGGGTTGGTCTCTTCTCCCCAGTAACAGAACTCGAGGAAATGGCCTCAAGCTGCACCAGGGAAAATTTAGGTTGGATCTTAGGAAGAACTTCTGTCCTGAGAGAGTCCTCAAGCATTGGAACAGGCTGCCCAGGGAGGGGGTTGAGTCCCCATCCCTGGAGGGGTTTAACAGACGGGGAGATGCGGTGCTTGAGGACATGGTCTAAGGGTAGACTTGGTGGCGGTAGGTTAATGGTTGGACTGGATGATCTTAGGGGTCATTTCCAGCCTTAACAATTCTATGATTCTATGGTTTTGTTTTATTTACTTTTCTTGGGACACATCCAGACCTGGTGAGTTATTAAAGAACAGAGTTATACCCACAGCTTCCCAGATAAGTAGCAAATCATCCATGACAGGTGAATTAATATGTCAGAATTCCAATGGATCACCATGTAAATGAGATAACAGGGTCTTGCTGTAGACATATAACTCATTGGTGCATCATCTAGCCCAGGAAAAGGCTTCCTACCTCCTTTGCCTTCTCCCCTCTCCCCCTTTGTGGAACAGCAGTATAATGCAGGTTTCCTGAGCCACCAGGTTGGAGTGGTCACTTTTAATTTGCTTTAAGGCTTAGCTTTCAAAGCCCAGTGATGTGTCACAGGTAGTGGTACACTCCTGCCCTTACAGAGAGATTTTTGTCGAGATCAGATGGGAATGGCAATAATAGCAAATAAAAATCCAAATTAAGAAGGAGAGAGTAAATAAATTTTTAATCATACAAAATTTAATACTTATGTTAAGGAAAAGAATATTAAAAGTCATTTTATAGAGGGTGAATTTATATTGAAGCTGATTTTAAAGTTGTGCAGCTTTGAGTGATATGATAATCATGTATTTTTCTCCCCCCACAGCTGTACTAGGGGATTGAAATTTATATACTCAATAACTAGAAAAGAATCATAAAGGATCAGGCTGGAGGAATCTGTCTCACTCCATTTTTTCCTGTCACTCCCATAGAGATTTTAATATTTTTCTTATATCTCTGCTTATTTTCAGTGCCAAACATTGTTTTCAAATACAGTTGGCTTGGAAATGAGCACTTGAAGCTGCAAGCTTGTCGGCAAACTACCATGATTTCCAGGTACTACAATGAAATCTTTAGCTATAAAAAAATATAAAATAAAAATAGGATGCCAGAATCTCCTGCCAGCTGTAAATGCAACTAAATAGTCTTCTTGTGTGCTTTAATATTTTTAACTATTTTAAGCATTTGACTCTTGCTTTTTTTTTTCTTTTTTTTTTTTGTCTTGGTGCTAAGGGAAAATGGATTTGCAAAAGCTAACATAACAGCACATTTATTCCTTTCACCCTTTTCAGATAGGAATTAAAGACAGGATAGTCTATTGAATAGACTGCCAGACTGAGAGTCAGAAAATAAGTTTTATATTATCAATTCATTGAGAAAGTCTATTTGCTTTCCTATGCCTCAGTTTCCCATCTGTAAAATGAAGATAATGTAATTTATCATCCCATGCAACGTGCTTTGCAGTCTAGAGCTGCAAGATAGAGTGAAGTATTATGATGAAATATTTTGGGCAAAATACTGATGAGTTTTAATGATTTAATTTCTTGCTTGTTAATTTTTTTCATACTTGACTTTTGATGTCGAAGCTGCTCTTCAATCTTTTCTGGGAGCTGTGGCTGGAGATGGCTGATGTATTGAGCTCCACACAGAAAATGAGGTGGGTTTTATGTAAAAGCATTAAAGCCAAATGGTTACAGAGATTCACCTGAAAGTGTCAGTGAACCATTTCCAGCCACCAAGAGCAAAGGCAGGAAGGCAAACAGAGAATATCGATGTATTTTCAGAATGAGTTTGGAGCGAGTGGAGGGATGCTCTTTCCTATTGGAAAAAAATGAGATAACTGGGGGGAAAAAGAAAGAAAAAACCACCCTTTTCCAGTAGTAAATGCCTCCTACCTTTTTTTTTAAAAAAATCTCTGATTTGTGGGCATGTCCCCACTTTTTTCATGCCCTTCTTGTTGATGTCTTATGATGGCACATGTTCACTGTGGGCATTTGCTTGAAGAGGAGAGGTTTTTACCTTTGACATGGTGATGGACATTTCTAAAGTGTCTGAAAGATTATGAGGGCAGAGGTCAAAAATAACAAAGCCTCATGCTGTTGCTCATGCACTAACCACATATGCAGTCTCAGAGAGTTTTACCCCAATTCAGTTTGAGATAGCTCACAATAGTGACTATTTACCTGTGTATTTATCTCTCTCATCTTTGTTGTCTGACCTACACATCTAGAAGAAAATAGGGGTGAAGGTGAAGCTATGGCAACCTGGGTGAAGCTGGTATAGGTAGTCCATGTGTTACTGCTGGTTTGTGAAATGATGTGGATGATGTTTGATGTTGAAGTTTCAGCAACCAATTCATTGCCTGTGGGTGGTTTTTCTGTTCTGAATTACTATCCTTCCTGGACACCCTCCAGAACCAAGGAGCCCTGGAGGATCCACCAGTTTGAACTCCTTCTCTGACCCAGTCTCTGGGTACTGGCTCTAGAGGTTGCCTGCACAGTCAGATTTGTATCATGTGAACTTCAGTATCAACAATTATGTACTCACTGTCCAGCATGTGCAATTCTAATAAGTTTATTCATATTTTAGATAGAAACCACATAAGCTGAAAATGGTTTTGTAGTCAAAAGCCACTTTATAGGAAGTTAGAGGTGATGAAGTATAAAATTCAGCTGGAATATTCTGAGCTTCTCTGAATTCATAGAGGCTGTGATATCAATGCCTTAGAATGAAGGACCCACAGATTTTCAAAAATAGGTCTGGGCACTTACTGGACAGCACCAATAACTCTTTGTAGAGCAATGCATGATGTCTGCACAGGAAGGAATGGAAGGAAGGAAAAGGAAAAGGAATGGAAGGAAAAGGAAAAGGAATGGAAGGAAAAGGAAAAGGAATGGAAGGAAAAGGAATGGAAGGAAAAGGAATGGAAGGAAGGAAGGGGAATGGAAGGAAAGGAAGGAAGGGGAATGGAAGGAAAGGGAAGGAAAGGAAGGAAANGGAAGGAAAAGGAATGGAAGGAAGGAAAAGGAATGGAAGGAAGGAAAAGGAATGGAAGGAAGGAAAAGGAATGGAAGGAAGGAAAAGGAATGGAAGGAAGGAAAAGGAATGGAAGGAAGGAAAAGGAATGGAAGGAAGGAAAAGGAATGGAAGGAAGGAAAAGGAATGGAAGGAAGGAAAAGGAATGGAAGGAAGGAAAAGGAATGGAAGGAAGGAAAAGGAATGGAAGGAAGGAAAAGGAATGGAAGGAAGGAAAAGGAATGGAAGGGAGGAAAAGGAATGGAAGGGAGGAAGGAAAAGGAATGGAAGGGAGGAAGTAAAAGGAATGGAAGGGAAGGAAGGAAAAGGAATGGAAGGAAGGAAAGTAATGAAAAGAAGGGAGGGAATCACTGTCTGCTCTCTGGGGCTGCTGCCAACTCCTTTCCCTTTTTCCTAACCCTAGGGCTAGGGTTACTTTCCCCTTGCCCCTCCAGTGTTTTATGGCTCTTTTTCTGAGATGGTTGTATAAGCAGAGATCTGGCACGATTTATTGGCTTATACTTTGAACCTGGATTGTGCCTGGGCCTCACTCGTTAGGAACTCAGGTGCTCAAGCACTGCAGCACAAATGTACTGTTGAGATAGTGTGTTTGGATGTATGAAACAACAGAAAAGTTGAAAACTTATGCTACAAGGAGTAACAAAAGATTTATTATGTTACAGACTTGTTTAAAAGCTGTAGGGTTCATAGTACAATTTATTGTGCTTTTCAGTATGTACTGGTTTTGTACATGCATTCAGTTTTGCTCTGCTGAGACACAATTTGTCTTCCCTGTGAGTGGACTGCATGCTATTAATACCTACTCACCAGGTTTTTCATAGGCTAAGGCGAAGATTTTAGCTCCATGTAGCCTCTCTTTTGTAACATATCTCCCCCATAACCCCCCTAAACTCTGGCCTCTCTCCATGATACTCAGTATCATCCTCCTGAGCATCATCTCATCAGGAGATGATGAGAAGGACAAGTGCATGGTAGTTAACATGTTTGTCTTTTCATCTCCTAACTGTTACACAATCAAACCTGGTATTTTTAGAGAACAGCTTCTTAATAGCTGTTAAACATCTCAGGACAGTAGGAGGTGGTAAGTAGTAGCAGTCATAGACTGTAAGTAAGCAGTAGTAGTAGGATATGATCCATAGCCCAAAGAACTCATTTGCCACAGGAGTAGGAAGTGTGTTTTGGTATAGCCTTGCAGTCAGTCTCCCTTTTTCCCTGAATTAGCACAAGCTGGGAGAAACCTGAGAGTGGTAACATTGCAATGAGTTCTGTAAACAAGAAAACATACTTTTTTTTTTTTTCTTCCTCCTTCTTGAGAAAGAAGTGGTTCTCACACAGCTGCTTGTGCAGCAGATTGCAAAAACACTTCCTTTCACTGGGCATGAAGCATCCACCCTCCACACTGAACTTCCTCTCAAGGTTGCTCCTTGAGTCAAGGACTTGTCTTGTCCTCGACAGAGACATAGTCATCACGTTACTGTATCTGCAGTATAAAGTTGGGGGAAAAAGGGTTCTTATTTAGCAACAGGCAGAATGGACAAGTCCACATCTAACAAGATGAAAGCCTCCTGTGCTTAGATACTGTTCAAAGCAAGTCTTCAAAGACCTCTTCTTTTTTCCCCTGCAAGGGCATTGACAACTCCCAGTCAACTCCCTGTCTGTCAGCAGTTTACCGCAGGGCTCCTGGTAAGAGTGAACCTTGAGAGAGTTTTTGGATGAGCAGAAGGGACTAAAGCTCACTGTGAAATGTTTGTGTTGTGGTCTCTGCTGCCTCAGCCACACCAGGACAAAAAGCAGAGCCCAGAGAATAAGCTAGGGTGAAGCAAACCAGGACATGCTACCTCTGCACCAAGTGGTGGGGCTGGCTGCCATAGTGCACCAGTCTGACTGGGTGGGAAATAAACTGGTCACACTGTTAACTTTCAGCTCAGTAGAAAAGGTTTGCACATTTCTTTTTATTGTGTTCTGAACTGGGGTGAAGAATAACTAACCCAGCTGAATTCCCAGAAAATGCTCCGTGCCCACCCCAGCAGTAAACCCTATGGCACAAAGGCAAGGGTGAAGGGTGCAAGAAGTGGCTGCAAGGTATGTAGCAGGACATGGGATTGATAAAAGAAGAGTGAGAAACACTGTGTCCAGTTAGATATGGGAGAAGTATCTCCCATAAGCCAAAAATGTGCCCAAAGTGTCCTTTGTGAAATGGACCATGGGCTATTTGATCATGAACACTTCAGTCTTATACCTCTGCAGGCTCATGTCACTACTTGATTTGGACCCAGATGATTTTTTTTTTGAGGGACATGGTTCTTCTGGTGAATTCTCAGCAGTGAATTCTCTTTCCTCCTGCCCAGGTACTGACACAGCATTATCCTTTATCAAATCAGAGCTAACACTTCCACAGTGAAAGAAATATAATTGCAGACCAGCTGAAAATTAATGTTATAGTCTTACAATCCGTGTCACAATCCTGATGACATTTGTAGTACAATATTATAATGATGTGGAGAAGGGAATAATTTTAATGGTTGACCTTGGCATTCAGATAACATCTAATAGCTACAGCTCTGCCCAAAAGATGTGTGTTGAGGTTCAATTTCCAGATGTGGATTTGGAATGCTTGAATTTAGTGCCAGCACAGAAAGTTTGGGTTTGTTCATCTGATGGGGGGGAAATACAATTTTTAATATTAAGATATGAATTTCTGTTCCAATTGCATTTTGCAATAAAAATGAAAGCTCCCAGCTTGAAAGTGAGAAGCTTCATACAGAGCTCCACTCTCTCTCACGTTAAAATGAGAAAGGAGAAGGATTATGAACCCATACTGTTGAATTCAATAAACAGAACAAGGGAAGTCTGTCCTTGCAGAAAATAGAATTGTAAATCAATGAGAGAGTGATTAAGTGCAGAAGAAACAGAGTACTCAGTAGGGTTTGTGCTAACCATAGAAGTTTAGCAGCACAGTCTCCCATCTCAAACACAACTGGGGTTTAGTTAATATCTAGTGGCATAATGCCATGGATAAAAATTGGCAATTCATGCTCAAAACACACCCAGAGCAGCCAAACTCCATTTTACAAAGGGAAAAGTCAAGGCATGGTAAAGGAGAAAAGCATTCTCAAGGAAATGATTTGTCACCTGGGTCAAATAGGTCTTGTTTTAATTTAGAACATCAGACTGGTCTGAATAGACCAATGGCCCTTCTTAGTATAGTGAATCCTTCAAGGTCTGGATGTTATGTAATCAAATACCTTGGACAGAAACTAGGGATTCACAAGGGCAACTCTGTATATACTAATGTGACTAAGGAAGACCTAGCAGACATGCATTGGGATGGACTGAGATAACTGTCTGTGCCAAGAACAAAATATTGCCCATTCTGAGCTGATTTTGGCTCTTCCATAGCATTTAGATGTGTATTTTCAGTGAGCATCTGTCTAGAAAGGGTTGATGAAATGGTCTCTGTATCTCATGCATTTTAAAGCTAACACATTGAGTTTACTCCTGGTTTTCTGGTGGACTGCCCTGTGGGTGGAACTAGATTCACCTGGTCTGGAACAATGTCCTTGCTTCTTGTGTATGTATTCTCTGCAGTCAGAGAGGTGGCTCTACCAAGTGTCTGTCTCAGCTGGTATCTAAAAACTTTGCTGTGGTTTCCACTCTGGGTGCGTATCGTACTCTGGAAGGTCACTGTGAGGGAGAAAATTGAGCTCAGGGTGTGTAGTTTGTGAATACATCTGAGAAGTAAAGGATGCCACCACAATTGAGAGAGAAAATGAGGGCTAGAGCATTTATCATACGAAAGAAAATATTATTCTTTATCCAGACATGATGTCATATTCTCTCATGACACAGGAAGGAGCTAGGGAAATACAAAATATATGTAGCTGTGAGGGCTTGAGAATTCCCTAAGGACAATGTGAATAGATTTCTGTGATTAGTCATACTCCATGTTAGGTTCAGTTTCAGCTTTAGTCCAAGACTGAGGACAATAGATGAAAGGCAGAAGCAGAGCAAATGCAGAGCACAAAGACAGCTGTCAAAGAAGGAGCTTCCACTGAAGGTGGGGAGCAGACAAAATGGCCCTCTGGATGGTGGTGGGAATGGAGCACACCTCCAGCGCTGCCACCTACACTTCTGTGACGTCTCCTAAATGGGTTTGGGGCTTTTTCTCTCTGGTGGAGCAAAGTCTATCTAATGTTAGGCAGGAAATTAAGGCTCTACCTTTTACCACAGGGTCCTTCTGAGATTAAGCAGGCTACCTTTTCCATCACTGCATCCTCTTTCCTCTTTGAAACAGAACCTATTAAGAATGCAAAGGAGCACAAATATAAACGTGAAACATCGACGAGGAGCACGGAAACATTTCGGAGACTCGTCTTAGTCTTTTTTTTCACTGGGAAGCACTGCTTATTCCTCACTAAATCTCCATTATTACTTTTTTTTTTAAGCTTCATTGCTAACCAGTGACAAAAAATTTGTCTTATATGTCCCACCATTACACATTCCATTGACACGGGGACCAAGTGGCATTATCTGGAAAGGAGAGCTCACCGTCTAGATGATTTCAGCCAATCGGAGATGATGATATTGTATTACCAGTTTCATAATATAAATGAAAAAGATGGCCTTCATTTTGATGAAAGCTGTAAAGTAGCTATTGTGCTTGTTTTGTATTGCAAGGCCCAAATGTATTATTTATGCAATTTTCCTTTTGAAAGGAAAAACTGAAAGAGACTATTTCATTTTACAGCATTCAGTCAAAGCTATTGTCTCATGAATGTGAACATTCCTGCATTTTATCAGCTTCAAATGTAGAAGGCAACTCACAGATCACACATAGAAAGGATTTTTGAAAGTTTGAAAACTGCTTTTTAAAAAAGCTAGACCCTAATGACTCGAGATATTATTTGTGCATGTGTGTAGGCTGAATCAACACTTAGCCTATCAGAATGTACACAGAGCAGTGGTTTTTCTTCAAGGTCTTAAACAGCTTTGATTGAATCTTCATGTACATTAAATTGATAATGCAAGCAGCCTGTAATATGCAATATTCATAACAATAGAGTACATCTTCATTTGTAAATATACACTTATATGCTAAGTCAGCACCTAAATAGGGATCTCTAAGCCACCTATCAACATGACAACGGCTTCATGTTATTGCTCTAATATTGCACATAGCCCAAATACTGTGAAGCTGGGGAAACTGAGGCATGTAAAAGTGAAGAGACTTGCTTGGGGTTGTATGGCAATAGTGCTGACAGCATGGAACAGGTTCTTGGCATCAGCCCATTAAGCAGTCTGTGACACGTGAAGCCTTTCCCTTGGACCTGGAGGTACTCCTGTCTATGGAGAAAACACTTATTGTAAGGAGATGTTGAGCTTTTTGCCTGTCCTTGACACCAGTAGAAATTAGATGCTTGCCCTTGAACATCCATACAAAGAGGTTGGTTACTCCTTGGTAGAGGGCCACATTAAAGTTTAAATTGATATTCAACCTCTTCCCCTATGCACCTAATTAAAGGCTCACAGGCTTAGCTACATCCTTTTCTGTTTTTTTTTTTTTAATATATTTTTTCTTTTTCCTTATTTTTTTCTTTCAAAAACAACCCCACATTTAGTGCAGTGCTTCCAAAACTTACCAGTAAAAAAACCCAGAAAATATGGATGTTGTCATCTACATTTTGCTCAATATATTTCTCAATTCTCTTATTTTCTAGGATGATGTACAAATACACACACATATATAATATTTATATATATTTAAATGCTTGTTTACCTATTGCCCTATCTAGGACTAAAAAATTAGTGGAACCACTCAGCTCCCCAATTAAGTTACACAATTAGCTTCTGCTGAGGAATCATGGAGGAAGTGGATGACATTTGTGAAAGTTAAATAGAAGTTATTAAATTAGAATAACAACATAGAAATTGGATTTATATTTGCCATTTCATACACCGGTAGATATTTCTGAGCACTAGTGTAAGAAATAAATTGTTTGTGTGGATGTTTCTGGGCAAAGTCCATAACCAAATGACCATAACCAAAATCAAATGCATGGTAAAATTAATTTCAGCAGGATGTGGAAGTACTGAAGCTGTTGTTTAGAACTAAAGCCCTTATATCCACCCAGATAAAGGGACACTAACAGTAGCAACACTGCAATCTTTGCCACACTCACAGAGGCTCTCCATCCATTGTTTTCCTCATTACAGGTCCTGGGATATTTAGCTTCCCAGGAGGGTAAGTAAATAAGTTGTATTTTTAAATACTTAGGGGTTTTACCCAGGGAAAACATATGATAACTTTATGCTATAGTATGTATATGCAATAGCAAAAATAAAAATAAATAGGGTAACACTAAAGTATGTAGCAAACTCTGTGCTGATCTGGTACAGACATGAAAATGAATACTTGTCATGCAATCAAAAAGAACAAATGATGTAGAGGAAGACTTCTGATTCACTGATTGTAGTTGTGCTAATGTTAGATTATAGTTGTCTGTCAACTCTAAGTACTGGCACTTAATACTCCACATACTTACTTCTCTTAACTGTCTCAGTTCATATTTAAAGCTTGTTTTTTTTGGTTATCATTTTTGTCATGAGAATTCATTTGCTCATATATCCACCAAGTGAACACACAGTGAGTGATCATGCAGCAAATCTGATCTTTTCTGAAGTTCATATAAATGCCCATCTGCTTTTTTTTTTTTTTAATGATTTACCTTAACCCATCTTTTAGTGACAGCATAAACAAATCTTCTGGCCTTGCCATTATTGTGTGTGTAGCAATGATGAGAAAAAGAGGATGTAGAAAATGGAATTATCTTGGTGGAACAGCCTTTCTTAAAATCTTAGTCTGGTTTAATCATAGTAGTTGTATTTATATACCTTGAATTATAGAAATCAAATATTTTCCTTTTCTCACAGGCACTTCTCCCATTTTCAGGGTTCGTGTCCACCGAAGTCTTTTACTTTGGGTGGTGCATAACTAGATATACTGAAAAATAACACTGTTGGCTTACAGTGCAAATTGCTGTGGGCTAGAAATTCAGCAATAGATCTGGGCAACAGGTATTGTTCTTTTGGCCAACATTCCTGTCATTGTCTGAAGCAGATGGCTTCGATTTTACACTCAGTTTTTCAGCCTGTAAACCGGGGATAGTGTATTTATTCATCAAAACAAAAACAACAACAAAAAAATAAAGGTTTTCTGTGACTGGTCAGTGATACAGGAGTGGAGTAAAATACTGTTTTATTTGGAAAATAGCTCTCCATTACACATTCAAATATGAAAGTTAGAACTGCCTGAAGGATGAGGAGAGATTTCTATTGGAAATGCCTTTTCCTTCATGTAGAAAAATCTAGCAAGAAGAACTGAATTCTTCTTCATGAAACCTTCATTTGTTAATGGTTTAGTTCATTTAATACCTAATTGTGATCAGCAAGACTTGTGGTGCTGTACCTGCCCCATCTGGGTGCTAGTTGGCTTTTACTAATGTGGAAAAATGTCCTCTCTTACTTCTATATTTTCTTTTATTCTTCATATGTTTCTTATCAGTAGCTGAAATTTCTGATTTAGCTTTTTTTTTCCTCTCCCTGCATTTCTCTGTTTCCACACCTCCAATAAAGAAATAATAGAGAGCAAAACAGGGGCCTATTTTGTCTTCTGAACAGTCTGAATCTGGAAATGTGATTGTCACGGAGCCTGACAGAGATGGCTCAGCTCTGCATGGATGGGAAGCTCCACAGGGCCAGTGCTGAGGTGGGTGATGTACAGCCCATAGGAACCCAGACTTTCAGGACAGGAATGGTAAAGGGATGTCTAGATGTCTAGATTGTAAAAACCCCTGAAAAAAAAAAAAAAGACAAAGGAGCAGAGATCCAGATGGATCTTGAAGCTCTGGTTTAAGGTATGCTGTCCATCATTGTATGACAATCCCAAACATTAAGAAAAGATATGTAGAGCCCAGTCTTTCTGTCTCTGACAGGAAAGAAATTCCCTCCAGTGAAGCAAAATCCTGACAAAGAACTGCATAATAAATCCTAGGTGGAATGACAGAGACAGAGACAAGGCTTCTTCTTGGGAAGTTAATATATATTACTTAAGACTTGGCAAGAGCTTAGCTACAGGCAAACTGTTGCTTCTCTGTTAGGGTAACTCTCATGTCCTGGTGAGAAAGTTTACTTCCTTCACACCTGCTCTTATGTGCTATTAACCATCACAGCAGCTGCTGAATTATTTATCTTTTTCCAGCAGACAAAACTAGTATTCTACCCAACGCCCTCCTTGTCCAAGAGGGAAAAAGCAGTTTGAGGGAGAGAATGCATTACAAAATCCACACTACAAAAGTTTACATCATTAAGCATTTAGGGTTTACATAGAGAGCAGTGGCATGCAACAGCAGGCACATCCCTAAGTGATTTTTTTCTGCAATCAGAATCTCATTCATTACCCTATTTTCATGCAGGCCCCCTGGCATTTGAAATATGTTTCGAGGTAGCATTCCCAAGGGATTTCCCCCCTCCCATAATAACTGATTTTCCCTACCCAAAGACAGATCTAAATAACTTTGGCTCAAAATACTTAAAACCAGCAAAGCAGGGTTCTCTGTCATCCTCATCCCATCTCACACCTACAGAACACATAACAGATTAATATCTGGTCTGCAAATATTTCATCGGTGTCTGCAGCTAAGTCACCTTGCATTATTTTATCTGGGGGCACCAATAGAGGAGGGGGTGAATGGGGATGTATTTGCACTCTCCAGGAGAAGGAGGGTGTGGATGGAGAGGGAAAGAGAAGGTTTCTCTTGGTATTACAGGAAAAGCAACAGAGTCAGTCCTGGCAAAGTTCTCTGCTCCAATTATGTGTACACTTTTATTCAATCACCGTATCGCTCTGTGTCTGACACTTGGTCAATAGTGCAATCTACCACTGATCAGAATAAAACAGCCACCCCAGAACACCTTGGAATTTCATTAGTTTCTTTTCAATGTTGTCTTTATAACTAGGTGTTTGTTTGGAAACACACACTTACAGCGTGGTTCTGTGCTTTTTCACATGGAAAGTCGGAGGCTCTAAGAGCAACGTAAACATTGTTCCCATTGGGAAAAAAATGGCTCTTAAAGGGGTTTCTGTTTTAAAATGTAAAAGGTGTTAATATTATCAAAGCTGCAGATGGATTCCTCATCTTAGATTTTTATCTGCCTTTCCCAAGTATCAGAAATTTTGGGGTTTTATCTTGGTTGTCACTTAAATGATCTCATAGACTACATCCATTTTCAAAAGATTTTTCTACCAAAAATAAAATTAAAAATTATGTAATTTTTTACCCTGTGATTCCTATAAACATGCCAATTATCAGAACCTCCTTCTGTGAGTTCCCATGACAAGCTGGATATAATTCTGTTGGTCCTCTCTTTCACTTCCTATTTTGTAATTTTGAGATGAATGGAAGCAAACCTGGAGACAGACCACTGCTTAGTTTCATGTGAACTAGACGTGAACTGAAGTTGTTCATAACTGATCATAACACAAACACCTTCAAAATATGCTCCTTGGCTTCAAGGGAAGACTTGAGACTGACTTTTACCTGTGTAGAAAATGTGTTTGTAAATTTGCACTGTTTTAATCTATTCACACTTCCCATAGAACTATGATTTAAAATTCAATGGTTGTGCATGGTGATGATGGTATTGAAAAAGTGCTATTCCCAGGATAACACCATCAGAATGTGGAGTTATCCTGGGAAAACTCCAGAACTCCCCACAGAAAGCAGAGTTAGCTGTGCTTTTACTGTGCTTTCTAACCTGTTATAATTTTTTTTGGTATTTTTATTTTTCTTCTCCCATCTTTCTTACCCATCTGGCTGCTGTATCTCATCTCAGTCTAACTCAATAACTTTGGAGTGTTTGTTTTTTTTTTTTTTTTTAATTTTTGTATTGTTGTCTCCTTTTCCTGGAACCCTTTTAGCTCTTACCTCTGACCTTGGTTGCATCATGCTCATGGTAGGATGCATCAGAGACCCTGTGGACAGCCCCCAACTGGTAACTTTTTCCAAGATAAGGTGAGAACAATACGGTCTGCCTGGAGGCTGATCCAGGGCAAGTGAGTGGCCCTGCTTTGAAAGGTTGTCTGAAAGGGCATGTTTGTCCCCAACTCTGAGATCGAATCTAAAGTAAACCTGATTTCTCTCTAGGCAAAGGCTAAGACAATCCTACCAAGCCCTCTCTAGTCCACTGTATTAATGTCATCTATAAATGTCTTTCTTAAAAAGGGTCTGTCTACCAAATCACTCCTCTACTTAGCTACCCCTTAGGAGAAGAGCAAGGAGCACCTTTGACTCAATTTATTCCCCAGATTCATCCTGGTGAATTTGACTAAAATTAACATAAAAGGATCATCCAGAAATCCCCAAGATAATAATGTCCTTCCACTATCCACCTCCAAAGCCTTTGTGACATGAAAGCATGCATTGTGTAACCTTTCCAATTCATATCCCTCATTCTTTCCTCTATAGCACGATTTCATCCTTAATTTTTTGAGTCATTGTTTCTCTCCAGCAGTTTCACTGTTTTGTTTCCTGTTCAGCAGCCCTTATTTCATGTCATACTCTTTCACTATTGTCTCAGAATTCCTACTCAGCCTCTGACATTTTCATAGCCTGCCATTTCCTCAGCTTCTCCCTTTGTCCTGGCCTTACCTTTCATTTTCCTACAGTCTTCATTATTGTACAGACAAGCTTTTATCTCTCCAGTTCTTGGCTGTAGAATAGAACTCCTGTGAAATCTTTCCTTGTTTCTTCCTCGTTTGCTCCTTTAATCCAATTAGTTGCTTTAGTTTCCTTCTGGTTATATCTTTTCTCAGCAGCCTCCTTCCTCTGGGTCGTTCTTTCAATACACATCAGCCCTTCCAGATCCGCCTTCCACATTACTCTGCACCCCCCTCTACTACAACTCATTCATCTCCAATAACTTGAAGCTGCATATTAAAGTGTTGTTAAAGAAAAAGACTATTTAAGACATGGGTGGTGATATGGACATCTTAGTGGCTGACCTTCAAGTGTGATTGAAGTGTATCATATGGTGGAAGCTGTAGCATTCTTCTACATTGACAGATGAAGAAGTCCAAGAATTCCCTTTCCCTTTCCCTCCATGTAAAAATAAGAGGGAAACTAACTCCATACCCTTTCCCAAGTATGAAGAAGTAGCATTTTCCTACTATGTAATGTCTCAATCTATTTTTGCCATTCTGTAGCATTTGAAGGCCTAAGATTTATTATGAATGACCTCTGATTTGAGCCATTTTCTAACCATCTTGTGGAAGGAAGAATTCTGATAATTTGGCACCCCCTTGCATCCTATTTCTGTAGCAAAATCAGAGTCATAGAATCACAGAATCATGGAATACCAGATTGGAAAGCAAGACAGAGATCTTCTGATCCCAAACCTCTGTCTAGACAAAAGCACTGCCTAGACAAGATGGCCAAGCACCCTGGCCAGCTGAATCTTAAAGGTGTCCAGTGTTGGGGAATCTCTCCCTTCCCTGGAGAGATTATTCCAGTGGATGATTGTTCTCATTGTCAAAACTTTTCCTATTGTGCCCCATCCTCTCCCCAGGAGTAACTTTCATCTATTAACCCTCACCTTTTCCATGTGTCTCCTTTAATGAGAAAGTCTCTATCTTCTTTGTAGCCATCCTGGTTTTGTGCTTCCAGGAGAGCATTCTTGAAAACTCCCACCACTCTCTAGCTGCTGTATCCTCCATGGAAGCTTCCATCAGAATCCATCACAACTGAGCCCTGAGTGAGCTGAAGTTTGTTCTTCCAATATCTAAAGCCTAAAACCTTTGTCTTACTACTAACCTTCAGTGTGCTCAGCAGGATCCCAAACTCCACAATACTGTGATCAATGCAGTCAAGGCTACCACTAACTGAGATGTTACAGAAGCAGTTTTTCTTGGTTTGTGAGTAGCAAGTCTGGCAGTGCCTCATTCCTGGCTGACACTTGTAACATTTGTATGAGGGAGTAGTCCTCTATGCCTTCCAGGAACTTGATATGTGAGCTGCTGTACTGTTCTTCAACTTCTAGAACTACAGTTCTAATACAATTCTAGTTCTACTACAGTTGGGGCTGTTCAGCCTGGAGAAGAGGAGGCTCCGGGGAGACCTTCTAGAGGTCTGCCAGTACCTCAAGGGGGCCTACAAGAAAGATGGGGAGAGGCTGTTCAGTAGGGCCTGTTGTGACAGGACAAGGGGTGATGGTTTCAAAATAGAGGGAGGGAGATTTAGATTGGATATTAGAAAAAAGTTCTTTCCTGTGAGAGTGGTGGAGCACTGGAACAGGTTGCCCAGGGAGGTGGTGGATGCCCCATCCCTGGAGATGTTCAAGGCCAGGTTGGATGAGGCCCTGAGCAACCTGATGTAGTTGGGGGTGTTCCTGCTTCTTGCAGGGGGGTTGGACTGGATGACCTCTGGGAGTCCCTTCCAACTCTAGCCATTCTATGATCCTATGATTCTACTATGGGTAGTTGATGTCACCCATAAGAAACAGGTTCTATTAACCCCAAGCTTGTTTAAGTGACCCAAATATTGTGGCTGATAGAGCTTCATGTCTAGTTTTCATAGAATCATAGAAGAGTTTCAGTTAGAAAATAACTTCAAGATCGAATCCTACCATCTATCAAGCCCCACTAGGTCCAACACTAGACCATGTCACCAAGCACAACATTTTCTCTTCTTTTAAACACTTTCAGGGGCGTTGACTCAACCACCTCCCTGGGAAGGCTGTTCTGACAACCCTCTCAGTATCTGACTATATCTGACAACCCTCTCAGCAAAGACATTTCTCCTAATATCCAACCTAAATTTTGGTTGTAATGCTGGAGGGCTGCAGGGTGGTGACTACAGAAGGAGCATGGCTCTGAAACCACTCATTTACCNTTGCCTAAGTGACCCAAATATTGTGGGTGTCTAGAGCTGATAGAGCTTCATGTCTAGTTTTCATAGAATCATAGAAGAGTTTCAGTTAGAAAATAACTTCAAGATCGAATCCTACCATCTATCAAGCCCCACTAGGTCCAACACTAGACCATGTCACCAAGCACAACATTTTCTCTTCTTTTAAACACTTTCAGGGGCGTTGACTCAACCACCTCCCTGGGAAGGCTGTTCTGACAACCCTCTCAGTATCTGACTATATCTGACAACCCTCTCAGCAAAGACATTTCTCCTAATATCCAACCTAAATTTTGGTTGTAATGCTGGAGGGCTGCAGGGTGGTGACTACAGAAGGAGCATGGCTCTGAAACCACTCATTTACCTCCATCTCAGCTCCTCTAATACTGATGGTTTTGACTGTTTAACTTTTAACTGTTAACATTTTGACTGTTTCACTTAATTTTTTCTCCAGAAGGTGGGTCTGGGCACTCACTGACATCTCCCACACCACACTCCGTTTGCCTGCTCTGTCCAAAGTGCTCCTCAATACCTTTGCCTGAAAGGATTCTTGCACAAAACTGAAGTGTAGGACCTCTGGGTTAAAACAAATAGCTCTTCCATGCACTGGGCATCTGTAGTTCTTCTCAAATAAAACTTTTCTGGACATCAGGGTGGGAAATGCAGATAGAGTTTTATAAGGAATAAATTTTTGCCATGTTTAAACACTTAGAAGTGAAATAGAAGTGCATATGCCTAGCAGGGGATTGCAGATGATGTTCACCTGGCTTGTTTTGCCTTTGCTAAATTTCAGAAGCAATTTCTTTGAGAAGCATTTTGAGCTCGAAACTTCTGATCTGGCTCAGGTGCCCTGAAATCATTGAGAGGTGAACAGTGGCACCTCTAGCTGATGGGGTGGGAAGGTGAGAAGCAAGAGTTCAGTATCTGGGACAACATCTTGTGAAGATATTGTAATATTCTGTAGTCCCAGGGAGGATATACCCCAAAACCTCATGTAATAAGAGTGGACTTGGTGCATGAGGCAGCTGGTAGTGAGGGAACTCCACTAAGAGAAGGACACGTTCAGAGAAGGCCGGAGACTGAAATATGGAAACCACAGGCAGTTAAAATGAGTTTAGGGGTATGCTGTGAAGCTCAGTGCTAGGGGGTTTTGTCCTTTTGTGATTTACTTGAAGCAAATCAAGACAAAGCAGCAGAAACCTTTATGTTTTACCTGGTTCAAATGGTAGTTCAAATCACCGGTCAGCCCAAGCCTGTAAATGTAAACACACATTCCCCTGTACTCATTTGACCTCTTCTTGGAAAGCTTTGCTCCTGAAAGCACCTATATTGATTATGATCTGTTACTTCTAAAGAGCAGATTTGTGCAGTTCTACCTAAGGAAAGCTTGTATTAAAATTTACAGTATTTCTTTTGTAAGTGTTTATATTGGAATCAGCTTGCTTTTTGGGGGGTTATTTTTTCATTATTATTTTTTTTCAGTAAATCACTCATAGCAACACATTTGGGCAGAAATATACAACTGTTCCAGATATTAAATGAAAATAATTTGATGCTGTTATCAAGCTAACAGATGAAATATTTACTACCTTGGCTAAAAAACCTAAACTAAACTTTTATTTAGTCATAACTAAATAGCAGAGGGGACCATGGGTTTTGCTCCAGTGCCTGTCCTGTACAAAACCAGTGTGTTTTATTTGGACTGTGAATAGCACAGGCTGCTTTTTCATCAAGACTTTGTAAGCTTCTACCTACTAGAAAGCCTTTAATTAATTTCTATTTTTTATATTTTCTTAAATTTTCATTCCAAAACAAAGCTGAACTGCAGAGGTCTTTAGCAGGAAACCACTGTAGTTTGATTACTGGTGGGGTCTTTCTCTGTTTCTGATGAAACTGTGATATAACACTGTTTCTGTGGGAGGAATTGCAGGTATGTTTATGGCAAGGATGCTGTAAAATTATTTCCACGTGTTTTCAATAGATTTATTCCTTTTTTTACTATGGTGACATTTGGCACTGGTAGTGCTTTTAGAAAGACAAAATAAAACCAGCAACAACAACAAAAAATGTAAATATTAGTCTTTCCAGAAGTTTATAGACCAAAGTAAATGCTGGTGTTCTAAAAAAAAAATAAAAATGTAAAGGTTGATCTTTAAAGATAAGACAGGCAAGGCACTTCACCTATAGCTCTTTCAAAGGTGGATTATGATGAAAAGATCCATAGCTATCAACTTATAACATGAAGGTATTCTTTATGGGCAGTTTTGTACTTTGGGATTTGCTTGGTCTGTTTGACTGCAGGAAGATTATGAAGATATATGTAATTGCTGATAATTTTATTTTCTAAGGAGGGGAGTGGGGTGTAATTTTACTTGCTTTCTCTATGATATCTGTCTTTCTCTAACATTATTTCTAATGAAATTTAGAAAAGCTTATGAAAATAAATGTTTTTGACATGCTAAAGTACTAAAGTGAGTGCCACCCAGTGAAAGACTAATATTTCTTCTACAGAATTCCTACCTCAGGAGCTAACCTTCCCAAAAATATCTGAATATTGTGTCAAGAAAAATAACCACAAACTTCTTAAAGACTACTTCTGCTTTAGACACTGGATATTCTGCTTTATCCAGGAGATACAAAAATGTTAATGAGGATAGTGGCTGTGTAATCATTTGCCCCAAATTGAAGAATATGCAATGTGTGACTGTAACTAGACAATGTATATGGGAAACCTTCTCCAGAAAATGCACCCCTTCAATGTCTGCCCAAATCTGAATGAGGGACAGTGCATTAAAAAAACAGGGTAAAATATTCCATCTTATACAACAGCTTGTGCTGGACAAGCAGTAGAGTAGGAAAATATATTAAACTGCAACCATGATCCTTGTTGAAAAGTTTAAAATTTGCCTGAGTTAACTTTCCTCTCCTCTCTCCCTTGATCCATGATGCTGTTATAAATTGAGATGTATGAACTGAGGCATCAATTTGGTACCTTCTTTTTTTTTTTTTTTCTTTTTCCCCCCTTTCTTTCCCAGCTCATAGATGTTAAATTTTGTATTGGGCATTCAAAGTTGTTTTCTGCCATGAGGGTAGAGGCCTTCCCACCATACTGAGGTCAATTGGTTTAAAATGTGCTGGAGGTAGGAAATATATAATATTTTCCCCCACCTTTGTGGGGCTTTCAAACTATTTTACCTCCTTAGAGTCAAGAGCAGAAAGTCTGTAAAGAAATGAATTATTAATGTTTGATTTTTCTTAGCAACAGAATCTTTTTACCCAAGGAGTAGCATTTCTTCCATGCTTTTGGACATTTTCTTCCTTATATCAAATTCTGACCCTTTGGTAAGGTGTCTTTTTTTGACTCACAGATTTGCTGACTTTCATAAACATACTGCCTTTACTTTTAATCAGTGCAAAAGTTCAGTTTGGGGAGCTTGGTGGTCAGGTTATAATCAGAACTACATCTAACAGAATGCTGGCAAAATAAAATAAAACCAAAAATCCAGTATGAGGGAAAATGTGGCTTCCAGATGAATATGGATGGACCTGTACTTTTAAAGGGTTCTGCATGCCCCTATTTGCACAAATCTCCATGTGTCAAAGAACAGAGGGATGACAGAAGAGGTGGTAGCTCATTGCCAAGTGTTACACATGCTTTCTGCTTGTTCCAGAAAAGTTATAGCAGCACTGTAGGATACTCCTGACCTGGGTTGTTGGAGGGTGTTAAAATTCTGTGTAAAACCACTGATGGTTTCCTATTGAGTCATTAGAGCATGTGAAACTACTTACACTACCCTGGAGATGAAGGAGAAGACAAGGGGTCATCAGAAGAACCTTTCAAGTTGTCTGGGATGGGAAGAAGCCCTGGCTAATTTTTAAATAATATTAGTTTCATCCATAATCTGTATCCTCTCCAGGGCATGAATCCTGACCTTACTCAGACTATATGAGCTGTAGTTTGAAGCTGTATGTGAAAACAACTTGAGTATGAACAGAAAATTAAACAGACTCCTGTGCCATATTTATCCCAACACCAGAACCTTGGCACTGATGATTTACAAGCATGTAAACAGAGTTTATGCCAAAGCTGCCACGTGGGATGAATGGAGATACATTAGCCTAGAATTTAGCCCTCTTGATCATGACCAATGTGACTGTGAAGTCATGGTCATGTAATTATTTGTCCTCATGTTCATGAACTGAAAAACTGTATTTTATGTATCAAGTATCAGACCACAGAGAAAACTACTCCTATGATCCTCGAAAGATTTTGCAAGGAAAGAATTTGAACCCAGGGTTCTCTACATTACAGCCTAAAGCAATCTTCTCAACAGTTCTTTCTTTACCTGGTAAAGATGAAAGAAGTGGGATGAGATTTAGTGCAAGAAAAACTGCAAAGCTTGTGGATCAGTTCTGGTCCAGAGGTCCAAATCAGCCTTTCCCAACCCCAGAGAAAGTGTGGTAAGGATCATTAGACAAGACAGAGTCTAAATATCAAATATCCTTCTGAAGAGAGATAATAAGTATATTAGACCCTCTGGTTCACAATAGATTTGGTTGTGAAAAGTGAGATAGCAGAGGATAAGACTCAGCTTTAGTCTTGTTGAATTCTTATGAAAGCATCCTGGGGGTTGGGGATTACCACAGAATCACAGGATATTAGGAGCTGGAAGAGACCTCGAAAGATCACTAAGTCCAACTCCCCTGCCTGAGCAGGATCATCTAGAGTAGATCACATTATGGGGGAGGATTGGTTGTCACTGCTACAGGACTTGTACCAGGCTAGGGAGGTGATGTTTTTCCAGATATAAGTCACCACAAAAACAGTTCTTTCCTTGGGAAATTACCTTTTCTTTTTTTGCTTCCCTCATGGTGGAGAGTTCTTGCTCACTTATATCCCTGCTTGGATGTTTATGCCAATGCACATCTCTACCTCTGAACCAGTCATTTTCCCTTGACAGGATAAGGGAGCTGTGCTGGTTTTGGCTGGGATGGAGGTTTTTTTCTCATAGCAGCTAATATGGGGCTGTGTTTTGGATTTGTGTGGAAAACAGTGTTGGTAATAGAGAGCTGGTTTTGTTATTGCTGAGCAGAACTTACACAGAGCCAAGGCTTTCTACCCAACCAGAGAGCAGGCTGGGGGTGCTCAAGGAGTTGGGAGGGGACACAGCCAGGACAGCTGATCCCCCACTGACCAAAGGAATGATATTCCATACCATATGACATCATGCTCAGCATATGAAATGGGGAGAAGAACAAGTTAAGAGGAGGATGTTCAGTGATGTCCCTGTCTCCCCAAGTAACCGTTAGTGCATGACAGTTCCCCAGGGCTTGGTGTTGGGACCAGTTCTGTTCAACATCTTCATTGATGATCTGGACGAGGGGATTGAATGCACCCTCAGTAAGTTTGCAGATGACACCAAATTGGGTGGGAGTGTCGATCTGCTGGAGGATAGGAAGGCCCTGCAGAGGGATCTGGACAGGCTGGATGGTTGGGCTGGGGCCAACAATATGA